>CM067506.1:17081327-17313827 GCA_034509495.1 Acestrorhynchus altus | reverse complement strand
CAAACAGTGGCTACAGACAGACTCAAACTAACACCACATAAACTCAAACAGAAACTGCATGGTAAAATATTAACAAAAGGTACTCACAAAACAACAGCAACTACCACAACAACAAAAGAACTGAGACTGAAAGACAGACTGAAACAAACAGTCTTAAATATAAGGACAACATTACACAAACCTGGAGCTGGGTAATCAAGGGGCAGGGTTAATTAATCAAATCAATCAATCAAATTTTATTTATATAGTGCTTTTTACAGGAAGTTGTCACAAATCAGCTTTACAAAGATCCGGGTCTGAGCCTCAAATGAGCAGCCAGTGGGCAAACAGTGGCAAGGGAAAACTTCCTCAGTCTTGGAGGAAGAAACCTTGAGAGGAACCAAGGCTCAAGAGAGGAACCCATCCTCCTCTGGTCGACACCGGAGAGCATAACAACAGCACAATACATTGGTATGGAGAAGTAGAAAAGAAATGAAATGAAATAAAATGGAGGGAGGGAGGATAAATATAGTTTTGCTTGTAGTAGTGATACAGGTATGAATGAATAATGAATAATGAATAATGAATAATGAATAATGAAGTCCATGCAGGTGGCGTAGTCGAGTCTGGCAGTTGGTACTAGGAAGTGGATGAGTGGACCGGTATCCGCCAGGCGTCTGGGGCAGCTCAGGACATGGGGGGAGAGAGGGAGAAAGGTTAGTGCCCCCACAGAGCTTTTAATGAAAAGCCTGCGTAAAGAGAAAGGTTAATCATGAACCATGGATGGGAAAGGGCGGAGCAAGGATGGAGACAGGACCAAAACAAAACACATTTTAGGCTACTGTTGTACAAACTGGGTGCACATTTTAGCTAGAGTTAGTGTGTCCCTATTTCACCTAATGTTCTGATTGAGAATTGGGATTAAGGTTGGGTGTTTTGCTGGTCATGCAAAGTGTCCTAGTTTTCCATTCTCTCTGTTCTACTACACACACAGCCACCCTCCTAGAAGGAAAGAATATCAGTGTTGTCTTCTTCTGAACATGGATGACAGGAGACTGATGTAATCCTTACCTGACAGAATCGATGCTGGCTCACAATCCGCATACCACTGCAATGGATTTTTTTGGACGAATTTAGAGAACTTTGCACTAGAGTTAAGTTGGCTTTTGCTTTATGGTAGAAGGCTAGACTCTCCTCTGATAAGTAGAGCAAGGGCAAAGTTAAAGGTGTGGTGGAGGGTTGTGGATTTATTTCCGCAAACATGAGAACAAAGTAAAGATGGACTTTTTAGGATCGTAGTTTGCAAGAAACAGGGGCTTAAGGTATGGCCCCTCCTGAAGATCAGGTATTTCATGACCACTCTAAATCATAACTGTCATCGGCACTACTAATATCTACTGTTCTAAGTATAGATATACAAACAAACATTGTTGTAGCAGGTTGGATGTTGAATTTAAATTAAAATATATAAAAATAAAATACACAGCAAATTGTTATTAACAACTGTTTATCTGTACAAATTGATAATCAGCCCATCCCGTCTGACAGATGACTACATAGATAAATAAAATTCATTATTAAAAAAAGGTATATCAGCACAGTTTGCAGACTGTTGACAAATCCCCAATAGTCTCCCTCAGACAGATCTAATTGCTGCTTTCATTGTATTTCACACACAGCAGCTTCTCTCTGCATGACAGCAGAGAAGTGGGATGATGGGTAAGCAGTTCTGGGACAGAGGCATAAGCAGCTGTGTGTGTGTGTGTGTGTGTGTGTGTGTGTGTGTGTGTGTGTGTGTGTGTGTGTGAGTGTGTGTGTGTGTGTGTGTGTGTGTGTGTGTGTGTGTGTGTGTGTGTGTGTGTGTGTGTGTGTGTTGTTCTCTGAGCTTCCAAGTGGACATGTTCAAGTTTTGTGACAGGTACTGTTACTCTCACAAAACAATCATCACCAGGGAGAAGGATGAATCCTGCCTTCACTGTATACACACACAAACACACACACACACACACACACACACACACACACACACACACACACACACACACACACACACACACACACACACACAGAAATGAGACTGCTAATACTGTGGAGTAAAATGGCAGATTTAGTGTCCACAATTTTGTAACACACACACACACACACACACACACACCAACAAGAAGATAACTTGACCTACATAGTCGACCCATTTTACCGTTCACTCTCTGGGTGACCATGCACCATGGGACTTCAACCTTAATGAGGACCTACCCATCTACCACACACACACACACACACACACACACACACACACACACACACACACACACACACACACACACACACACACACACACACAGAGACCAGTGATGTCTGTGGCCTACGGGGTCTATCCTCTTAGATCTGAACACTTAAGAGACCAAACCTACTTCACTAACTGTCTGTAGACTCCTCATTAGTGGCCCCATTCCAGGCTCATTATCCACAGCTCTGCCAATCCATCTGTCATCCCTCATCAAACAGATCCAGCCCTCCTTTCCCAAAAGCATCATAATGTCAAGATCTTCTCAGCTAAGAGACTGGTTATTCCTTCCTCAGACCTGGTCCCAAGTCAGTATCAGCTGGCTCTGACTAAAGATTCAGCAACTTGATTTCAATCAATTGCTGAATCACTATTACCATGTTTATATGCACAGTCAATGGCTGATTGATCACTTTATCAATCATGTTAATAGCAGAGCCTACATCAGTGATGGAGGTGTCATACAAAAGTATTAAACTTCTTTTCAGCACATACATTTCTCGTGTAGCATTTCATATGTGGTCAATATTGTATGTAGAAGCCTATATTGAAAATGTACTGAATGCATATGCAGGTTGTAAACTCTTAAAAAATATATTTCTGCAAAAACCTGAGAATGAAATGAAGTCATATTTGCTCAGAAATGGATACATTGTTAAACATTATTAAATTGTCCCAACATATTTGGGACAAACAGACTTTGTCTTTGTGGTATCCTGTCATGAATGCTGTTCTTGTTCAGTTTTCCAGTAGTGTGGACACATAAGCATAGGTTTCTGCTTTTTGTTGAGTCTTCAGTAGGCAGTTTACAGTTACTCCTGGGTTCTTTCTTGCCTCTTGTAACCTTGTATCCTTGTGCTCTTAAAATCTTCTTAGAAAGGTCCACTTTTGTTCATAGAATGTTCTCAGAAAGACCCAAATTTGTTCCATCTCCATTTGTTGACAGTTTGTCTAACCTAGGATTGATGTACACCCAGAACTTTAGCAGTTTTTGTAGCCTTTTTCCAGCTTCTTCTGTCCCTGAAACACATTTTCATTGGAAATAGGTTTGCACTGAGGCATGTTGTACACTAACCACTAAGAGACACGCTTACTTTTTCTAGCCTGCACTTTGGATATTTCCTAAATGAAAAGAACATTTGTTAGATTGTGTTTGTGTATATGTGACTTGTGATTGTGAATTGTTATCAATGCAGGGATCCAGGCAATTTCAACAGGTTCATATTGCTTTTTGTAGCATGAACTTCTAGGAGCAGGAGATAATTTTAAGGGGTAACTGAAATCAGGTGTATAAGCTTATCAAGCTGGATAAAACAGTTCTAAATAGTTTGACCTCCAGCAGCCTACAGCACCACTGTAACTCTCCTGACAAGTGGTCATCCAGTAAAAGTAATTCTAAGGGTCAGAAAAGAAAATCAAGGTATCGGGTATAGTGAACAAAAATACCCTTTAAAAAGAACATGGATAAACCAGGATAGACCGGTTTGTGTCCATAGTCTAAAGAAAAGATTTTTTAATGCTATTAAAGTGATAGTTCAGCCTACACATATTTGGTGTATGAGGTTTTCTTTTTTTCTATAGTGGTGTACTGGAGCTCCAAGGCTACTGCAGCTAACAAGTAATGGAGCTAATGGATTTTGAGACAGCTGCTGACAGCTACAACATTTTTTTTCTACATGCTATCACTTCAACCACCCCCTGCTGGTTTCACTACTGTAAACACCTGCTGTCAGTTAATCTATTGGCGAGAGCCCCAAGGAGATCAGAATCATATGCAAATTGCAGACACCTGATTTGTCTGCATGTTACAGAAATAGTAGCACAAAAGTTGTGGAAGGCTGTACTCATTCTCTCAGGAGATACTAAAGGGAAATTATGACAGAAAAGGGCCTTGAAAAGCTTAAACTGTGGTTATGAAGTTCCTTCCTATATGGTTGTTAAAATGGACTGCACAACAAATGCCTCTGTCAGTACTAGAAAAAAAGGGCCAGATCACACATGCTGTCTGACTTGTAACTAAACTCTGAACTGCTCTTTCTAACTCACTTGTGACTGTCAGCCAGAGGGAAAAAACTGATAATAAAGGGAAAGTTAAATTCACTCTGACCCTGAAGCTTGTTATAAGAAAATCTTTCTTGAGTTATCCAGAGAAATGAGCAAAGGAATACAGCAGTCATTACGGTAATGCCATTCTCCTTCCTCGCTTCAGACTGATCTGATACACGTTCACGTAACAAGCTTTCAGTACAAAAATGTACAGTACAAATTGCTACATGCAGAAAATACAGCATAAGGCTACCAATACCAATACAGGTATAGCATGCCACACAGCTCCAAGGGTATGAATGTAGAATCCATGCGGGCTTCCTCCAGGTACTCCTGTTTACCTCTGGCCTCTCAAATAAAAATATATGTAATAGGTGAATTGGCCATGCAAAGTGTGTGTGTGTGTGTGTGTGTGTGTGTGTGTGTGTGTGTGTGTGTGTGTGTGTGTGTGTGTGTGTGTGTGTATACAGCAGTGTAGTGCGAGAGTGGGATATAAAAAATTAAGATGATCATGCAATACTTACCATGCATAATTAACAATAAGGGAATTTAGCTAAATGGCTAAGAAACAAACATAAGAAAGAATGATGAGAACAACATGATAAAAAGACAGAAATGGTGGAGCCTATAGATAGTCAATCTGAGCTGTGGGACATGCTCTAGAAAGAAAGGCAAATACACCACATTAAAGATAACTTAAAACAAGTCGGTGGGACAGCAGCTGGGACTACAGGTGGAATCAGGCAGAAATGTTGCAGGTGGAAACAAGAGAAATATGGCTGTTTCTTGGTGGGAGTGTGCAGGATGAATGCTAATGGAAGTGGGATTTAAAAAATGGGACCTCTACTTCGAACATTGATTCTCCTTCAAAACAAAATCCAGCAAAAACAAAATTAAGTTGGAAAAAAAGGACAATGTTAAAAATTTCCCATTTTGTTACAATTTCAATTATGTACTTGAAATGATAAACTGTATTAACACAGTTTACTACTAAACTGAAGACACATAAGAACACATAATGAAAATGTCATGAAAATGCTAGCATATTGTTACTGGTAACTCGGGAAGTGAATGGGGACAAAGCTAAAATGTAACTGGCTAAATTTATTCAACACATCACACAAAAGGCCTGCAACACTGTCTAATAAATCTTTTAAAAGTATATAAAAAATTTTTTTTTTTGCAAGACTTTTTAAAAATTAAACATCGGTTCTGTGAGCCTGTCAAAGTGCCATAAAACAACCAAAAGTGCTCTGGTAAAGCAAAAGCAGGGTGCTTAATTCTGAATCACAATAACAGGGTTGTAAATATGTTTGAAATCTGGTCTGACCATCTGATCATTTTTTCCCCCACCAGAGTCATGTTTAAAATGTATACATCAAAGAACAATTTAAAAGAAATAAATGCATTTTTTCCTTAATTAACAGCTATTCATCGTGGCTTAAATTCTCCCAGTCAAAAAGCATGATCAAAATGATCCCTTTAAATTATTAACATCTACCCCCTTAGGCATGCCCTCTGGATTCCTGTAGTTATGACATCACTGAAAATCTGTGCTTAACAGACACGGATGTTTATCCATTCTACTGTTGCCTTTAGTCAACCAGCCTTTATGTTTAGTGAATGAGTAATAAATGCTAAAAGATTAACATAAAAAATGGATGTGAAATGGCTCAAAGTGCCTGGGGTTGTGAGTTCGATCCCTGCTTGTTACTGTCTGTGAAGAGTTTGATGTGTTCTCCCCTTGTCTGCACAGGTTTCGGATACTCTGGTGAATTGCCCCTAAGTGTGTGTGTGTGTGTGAGTTTTTGGTACCCTGCGATGGACTGGTGTCCTGTCCAGGGGGTATTCCTGCTTTCTGCCTGATGAATCAAGGATCCAGCATGACCTTTTTCAGAAAAAAAACACCTGATCCCTGATTTAGTGGGGGAACATATAAAACCTCATAGAAAACAGACATTTAATGACTGTCTTTGATATTTCAGCTCTGCTGAAATACTTCAGAGACTCCAATAATTTGCTTTTTTGAACGTGGGGGGGAAGTAAAAGCTGGCGGCACAATAGATGGGACATACTCTTTGTTTGTATAAATTGGAGGGCATGCTGATAGGAAGCTACTCAATCACACTAGGGCATTTAGACAGCATTTTAACACCGCAGGAGCCAAAGTATACACATACGCTTGCCTGTGCAGATGCATACACACACACACGCAGAGACACACACACACACACACACTTATACACTCATTATTAGCACACCCCAGAGAAGAATGGGTTTTATTTTCAGGTCTAATTGAGGGGAAGAGCTCAAGAGCTGTTAGATACGTGTTCCCTGGGGCTAGAGAATGATCTGAGTGCTCATCATCATCATTGTCCTCATTGTCATGTGAGCCTGGAGCCACAGACAGACCTCTACAATCACCTTCATGCAAAAGAGCTCAGAAAGATCTATGTGCATTGTGTATGTGTGTGGGGGGGGTTTACTAGAGGTATGGGGACCAATCTAGTTGACAAGCCAAATGATTTCCCATCATTGCTTTTGGCAGCCCTCCTCTGAAGCAGTGGAAGTACAGTACCAAGGCTTTCAGGCTTGTGCCTAGAAGTCACTTAAAAATCACCTCATAAGGGAATTATCTGATTATTGAATAAGCTATCGATCAGGGTGATCTTTCTCACTGTGTTAGACTCCTTTTTCACAAGGGGTTTCACAGCAGAGGTGACAGTGCTGTTCCCTTTATGTGTTTATCTCACACAAAGTGCAAGATCCCTATAGAGCTCTTAACACTGCTCATTCCTTTTCACCTCCTCTGTTATCCAATCATCCTCTGCTTCCCTCACTTGTTAGCTTGCTCTTTTAAGCCCACCTCTCCACTCTCACAGAACTGTGACTCATTTGCTATCTGGATGCTGCAGTGGTGTGCATGTGTGTTAAACTGCAAAAACAGTCATTGCTGTCAACTAACGTTTTTTGTCAGTCTTTTGATTAAAATACTAAAAGAAATTAAATATGTATCACTAAAGTCAAAAACCATAGAGAACTTTATACTTACACTTCTGTATGTAGAATACTCTGAGAGCTGAAGAAAACAAACAGTATCTAAGTGGCTCCATTATAATCATTAAATACATCTTGCTACAGACAAAATCAAAGAACTTGTTGATTAGCCTGTTTTTATCAGCAATACTTGGAAAAAGTGCTTCTGCTTTGTGTCATTGCACGACCCAGATAGTCCACTCAATGGATTGTACAATTCTCTGCACTTTACTCTTCAGATAAAGAGCCTGAATGAATTTCTGTTCGCTGTGTATAAGATTGTGTAGATTGCTGTTGCTTCCTTTTTTCTTTTTTCTTTTTTTTTTCTTTTGAAAAATTCTCAGAGAGTTGTAACAAAATAAAATAATAAGCCCAATATTACAGGAGGTCCTTCATTCATTATGGAATCAAGTAAGTAAGAATTATTATTAATTATTAATTATCATTAATTCATTTTGTCAAGTGAGGATCCACTCCAGCTCCACCTACTTATCACTTAACACCTGCAATCTTTTATGATTTATGATTAGTGCACACTTAGACCTGAAACACAAGCATGCACACACAGATACTACAGTCTATACAGATGGATTATTCTCTATCACTTTCCTGAGTATGGAGTGTTTTATCTGCCGCAGTAATACAGTAACATGTTTCTCAAATCAGATCTGCTGACACGACTGACTGTACTGTTATTTGCAAATGATCAGATCTGACTTGTGTGTCCAGAAATCATAAACCAATCTGTATGGGCTGCTGTAGTAATGGCACTGGCTATGTAGCCTTAATTGCTCTAATTGGATCCTCAGAGTTCCATCACTCTGGATTTGCTGTGGTCATTGTTTGTTGCTTTACGAATGATGCAAAAGAAGCTTTGACATTCGATATATGAGTAGCCAGAATGAGATGCATTTGTACAAATTTCATAAAAATCCCATTAAAATCCAACTCCAAATGTAGTATTTTAGACCCTAGAGCTTCATCATGGATTAGCTATTTGTATGCTTGTCTGTGCCATGAAGACTACAAGTAGAACTTGTAGCTTCAATATTGTAATCTAATGGACATATATGCGATTAAAAAAAAGATAACTGAATGTGTTCTTATACCACTAACTATTAGCTCATGGTTGATTGTCTATCTTGTTCAATCTTAAAATCACCCTATCACAGAGGAATATCCTCTTGCACTTCCAGATACACAGAGAAGATAAATCAAACACTTGCTCATATTATAGAACTGTGATAGAGCTGATGTAAAAGTGCTGGGCTAAATTTGACTTAACAGTTTTGTTTAACAGGATAAGACTGTTACATTCAATATATTCAAAGGCATCTGACCATAGATAACTGAAAGTGTAGAATGCCAATTCTGCCAATTATAAATAAACTGTAATGAGAACATAGTTTAAAAGTAGAGGAGGGCTTCATGGAACAGTAATTACCTCAGGAATCACTTTTCAAATGGTAAGAATTGACTCAAAAATTGCATTTATAAAGATAGTAATGGTTTTTAATAAGTTAAGAAAAGAGTCAATGAATGTATTTAAAAAGAAAAGAATTGCTTCAGAAATCGACTCAATAAATTGACTTTGGAATGTGGAACTATGGAACTTCAGACATTGGGATTATAAAGACATAAATTGCTGGTCACAAGCTAGGAATTCTCATTAAAAGGACAAGAAATGCCTCAAATGATTCACTTTTCAAAGACAGATATCACATTCCATGAAACAAGAGTAACCTCGGAAATTGTTTTTCAAAAGACAGGAACTGCATTTTAATGAGTCAAGAAAGGAATAACATTTATAAAGAAAAAACCTAGAAATCGCCTAGTAATCAACTGAAGAATCGGCTTTCAAAACACATAAATCAACTTTGGAATCACATTCCATTGATGGGAATTAAGTGAAATTACAATTCAAAAGACAGGAAGTGCTTCACTATCCATTTGATCAACTTACCAAACAGGAGCAATTTGTAGTTCTATAATTATAGAGTAGTCCATCTGTTTCTGTCCATACTTTGTTAGTTTTCACCCTGTTCTTCAATGGTACCCACAGGACCACCACAGAGCAGGTGTTATGGGTAGTGTACCCATCTTAGCACTGCAGTGACACTGAAATTATATTTCCTGTAGTTCTTGACACACCACAGTAGTTTGAACACACTACATCAGGGATCTTGGCCCACTTGTCCATACACATCTTCTCTAGATCTTTCAGGTTTCTGAGCTGTTGCTGGGCAACATTGAGTTTCAGCTCCCTCCAAAGATTTACTACTGGTTCCAGGTCTGGAGACTGGTCAGGCCACTCCAGGACCTTGAAATGCTTCTTACAGAGCCCTCCTTAGTTGCCCTTGCTGTGTGTGAAGATGACCCATCTTCAATGCACTTACTGTGGGAAGGAGGTTGTTGGCCAAAATCTCATGATACGTCCACCCTTTGGTGCAGTCATCCTGTCCCCACTGAAGAAAAGCACCTACAAAGTATAAAATGTCCGCCCCCATGTTGCCGTTGTACTCATCCTTCTTCTTCCTTGTAATATAGCAAGTGGAGTTGATCCCAAATGTTTGATTTTAGTCTCATCTGACCACATGGTCATTGATGAACTTAAAATGGGCCTGGACATGTGCTGGCATAAGCAGTGAGACCTTTGGTGCCCTGCAGGATTTTAATCCATGATGGCATAGTGTGTTTCTAATGGTAATCTTTGATACTGCAGTCCCAGCTCTCTGCAGGTCATTGACAAGGTCATCTTTTATAGTTGTGGGCTGATTCCTAACCTTTTACAGAATCATCCTTACCCCATGAAGCGAGATCTTGCATGGAGCCCCAGATAGAGGATGACTGACATTCATCTTGTGTTTCTTCCATTTTCTAATAATTTGCACCAATAATTGTTGCCTTATCACCAAGCTGTTTGCCTATTGTCCTGTAGTCCATCCCATCCTTGTGCAGGTCTAAAATTTTGTCCCTGATGTTCTTAGAAAGCTCTTTGTTCTTGGCCATGGTGGAGAGGTTGGGGTATGATTGATTGAGTGTGGACAAGGGTGTTTTATACAGGTAACAAGTTCAAAGAGATGCAGTTAATATAGGCAATATGGGCAGAGTAGGAGGCCTTCTGACAGAAAAAATAACAGGTCTGTGAGACCCAGAATTCTTGCTGTTCGGTAGGTGATCAAAATACTTATTTCATGTAATAAAATGCAAAATAATTATTTAAAAGGATAAAATTAATCATAAAATGTGATTTTTTTTTATTTGGTCCCTCACAGTTGAAGTGATAAAAATTTCAGACCTCTCCATTCTTTGTAGCTTGGAAAACTAGCAAAATGACCAGTGTATCAAAAACTTAATTTCCCCCACTGTACCCCTAAAGACATATAGCACCCTGTCACACTACATTTCTTCCATTAATGTATTCACTTCTTGTGCAGCAAGCGGGACATGCTTGGTGGATCTCTCCAGACGAAAATCAGGGTTACAGAACAGTAACCTATTTTTCTCTTTTATCATCTTGTGGTCGAGATCCAGCTATGGGAGATGGACAGCTCCCTGATTGCCCTGTATGCTCACAGTGAGACAGTCTGCAATAGGAAAATGTGTTCCCTTATACAGGACATGAAACATGGTTTAACATTATAATGTTAGGAACTTCAGGTGAATGTGCCAATCAATGCCTATTTGCATATAGCACCCACACCCAGAACAAAGTGAGCTACCAGGTTCTTGTTAATATCAAGCCAGTAGACTCTCACAAAGGTGTGTGGAGAAGCCCAGGTGGCAGCTGAACAGATCTCCTGTAATGAAACTCCCTGAAAGTTATCTAGCACCAGGAGTGACCCTCTCTAAGGGTTCAAACAGCTGCTGGAAAAGAGCAAATGGCACTAATGCAAGGTCCCATTTAGGAATGAGCTGCTTAGACATTGGCAGGTAACTGCAAGCCCCGTTCATGAATTATCTCTGCCAGCCACCAAGCTTTGGGCCACCGTGGAGCAATCAGAAAGTGTATCAGCCCTTGTTCTCTCTGCCTGATGAGAGTGGGTGGGCCAGTGCATCCACACTTAGGGGGGTATTTCAGTCCTTTAGTGAGAAAAACGTAGGACAATGGGCATTTATACACAAGTTGAAGAGATCTACAGTTGCCCGACTAAATCTCACCCACAGTGTCCCCACTATGTGTGAGTGAAGACGTTTCTGAGAGATATCCATACAGTTAGGAGCTCCGGATAGTTTATGTGAGCTGAGCGCAGCCTGCTTGGCCAAGTCCCATTCACAGTTCTTCAAGCATTCAAGCATCTGTCATTACAAGTTTCCTCACGAAGATGGCACTGAGGGAACAGGCACACTCGCATTGAAACAGAATTCAGCTCCAGCCCCAGGAATGTGACATTCTGAGAGGGAGTGAGGTTGCTTTTGTCCAGATTCATTCTGAAGCTGAGAGATGCCAAGTGGGAGAGCACTCAATGTGTGTCTTGTAACACTTGTTCACTGGAATCTTCAATAAGAACCCAGTCGTCTAAATATGTTAAAATTCTGAGACCCATTAGTCTCAGTGGAGATAGTCCCACCTCCGCACACAGACAATGAAACCCTGAATGGGAGAAACATGTACTGGTAGCACAGGCATTGGTAGGCTAAGCAAAAAAAAATTCTGTGTGGGGGATAAAAGCCTATGTGGAAAAAGGCATCCATCAGATTGATTGAAATCATCTGGTCATTGTGACATATTGACCAAGAAAAAGGGCTGTATGTGAGCATTCTGGAACTCTATGATGTCTGTCTGTTCTATGTTTGTTCAACACTCTGAGATCCAAAACACTGAACCGTACTTTTGGGGAACTAGGGCAGCAGAGGAACATTTATTGCTTTTAGGAGGAAGAAAACTCAAATTTGAGTCCAATGGGCTGGTAGCCAACAAACCTGCACTCCCCCTGAGGCCATATCTCTGGTAGGCTTCTTCCTCTTAGGAACAGAAGGGGTGGGGGTGGTTGGTTTCATGGCTGTAGTTGTAGCATAAGACATCTTGTCCCAAGGCTTGGGGGAAGGGCCAGGCTGCTGGCTAGATGTCCTGTTACAGGGCTTTGACCTGCCAGAGCCCTGCTTAACCCTGCTAAAAGAGCATGTTCACCCACAAAAGAAAGGGTCATGGAGTGCCAACAACTTGGACAGCCTGGCGAGCATTACATAGGACAAGGTCATTGATAGTAATGATCTCCTTCCACAGGACAGGAGAGGGAGAGCCCTTTTTCAGTTGCTTTCCCATATCCTCCCTGAATTCTTCATAACGTGAAAGAATTGAGGAGACATGTAAGTCTCTTACTGCCAAGCATTAAGTCCTGTATGTAGCCTGGTGGATGGAAGCAGAAAACCAGTCCATCTTATTAGGGAGAGTGGGCTTTGGTGGTGCAAACAGGCCTCCTTGTGAGGGATTGAAATGTCTGGCTATGGAGGGCTCAATAGCTGGAGGGTCCCCATGCCAAAGGACAACATGTGCTTAATCTGAAGCCCCAAAAAGACAGTGTTAAAGGTAGAGAGGATCTCCCCAGTGCTGTTACATGTGCTTAGCACATGCTGGGAGGTCTTCATAAGCTGCGTCTTTGGCCCGGGAGAAGGACCTAGGAGCTTTCCATCATAACATTCTCTTGGATTTAGAAGAGCCAGCCAGTAGATGTTGAGATGAGCAGCAGTGTGCTCACACACCACAAGAAGGATAGAATGCCATGAAGCTGATGTTCTGCTGGCTGGTACAGCTTGGGTGGGAGGAATGGGGTCCTCATAGTCCGAGCCCTCAAATGCATTAACAGCATTGTCAGAGGAAGGAGGACCAGGGAGGAGGTACTCAAACACACTGTATTTGGACTGTTCGGCCCAGCTAAGTGTGATTAAGGTCTAGTGGGTAACCTGAACCACTGCACTGTCACTGTTTTCCGCATCAGAGCCATGCTGTTTGGGGATAGAAGCAACTTTAAGCCTTTAAGCTTTCTAGCTGATCAGCTTCCTTTGTGTGTTTTAGACCCATGCACACAATGCAGAAATGATGGGAATGCTGTGATGAGAGGACAGGTGGTAACTTGTGAGTTGTTGTTTTTTTTATAAAGGTAAATCAAAGGCAAGTAGCTTGAAAAAAGCCAGTGAGCATGGGGAGCTGGTGGGCAGAACAGTGACCAAACTGTAAATCACTGACAATGGCTCCTGGTGGAGACTCATCCTGAAGGATCTATCCCCCTGCGGACAGTTAAATGAAATTCAGAGGAAAGCAGGTTGAACTGTGAAAGTAGATGAGGTCACGAGAAGCGAATATCAACTGAAGAAATGTCTGCAGGGGTAGGTGGAGCCTCCCCTGGCTTTGGATATGCCACTGTCTGTCTATCAAGCCAGACTTGGTGCACTTAGGTTTCAATACAGAAGTCCCTCCCATAGGTGGATCTGAGAACAGTCCATCAACCAGAAATATCCAGCAATATTGTCCTGGGGGAGCGTCCTTTGAGCACTGATGAAGGACTAGAATAATGCAGAGAAACAGAGTCTGTAATCAGAGAACTACAACGTGTTCCTGTATTATAAAAGCAGCTGATAAAAGGGAATTTAGAAACAAATAGGTGGTCATAATGTTATGGTTGTTTGATATGAAAGACATGAATTGGACTTCTGGACCAGTTCAGGAATCGACCCCCAAAATGGTTTGTGAATCAACTCTTGAATCACTTTGTGAATCGATTCTCAAACTGGTTCATGGGTCAGTTCATGGGTCAACTGATTTCATTCTTTTGAATTGTTCTTTTGAAAAGCAATTCCAGAAATTATTTGAACATTTTGAAAAACAGGAATTCCTTCTTGATTCTTTTTTGAAAAGGGATTCCAGAGTCTATTTTTGAATTTTGAAAAACAATTATTGTCTTTGTCTCTGGAAAAGCAATTCCTGCATTTTGAAAAAGTTTCTGAATTGATTCAGGTCATTTAAAAAGGGAATTCTGTTTTGAAATGTAATTCCTAAGGCAATTTGTGACTTTTGAATAAGGATTCCTGAGATGGTTCCTGTTGTTTTGACAAGCATTCCTAAGTCAATTCCTGTGCTTTGCAAAACAATTCCTCAGTTAAGGTTAATGAGCAATTCCTGTCTTCTGAAAAATGATTGCTAACAAAAAACATTTTAACGTTGAAGATTCTTGTTTTTTGAATGACACTTCCCGTATTTTAAAAAGTGATTCCTGAGGCGGTTACTGTATTTCGAATAACAATTCTTCTGTGTTGAAAATCAATTTCTGTTTTTTGAAGAGCAATTCCTCTCTCAGTCATTCATGTTTTTTGAAAAATTACTCCTTGGGCAATTCTTGTCTTTTGAGTCGCAATTTCTGAGGCAATTCCTGTCTGGTTCTTGAGTCGATTCCTATCATTTGAAAATTTATCCCTGTGTTTCGGTTTGAGAATGCAGTTCCTGAGCCAATTTGTGACCTGTCTTTTGAAACTGGAGTATGGGAATAAACAGTAATCTTCTTTATCATTTTTGGCCTGACTAATTTTAAAGTGCATCACAATTTTTAAGAGCAGTCTATATAATAAAGTAGCAATATTAAGTATGCATTGAACTTTCTAACACCATTAAATTAGTAAAACTTATTTTGATAAAAAATGCAGTGATTCCATATGACTTGGATGAAGCACATTGTACCAGCCTGGTGGCATCATGAGATGGAGGAGACCTGAATACTGTGTGGGATTTGACCCAAAAACTGAAACTGAGGTTGGAAATAGGGTAAAAAAAAAAAAAATCGTATAGTTTTTAGGTCGAGCATTGTTTGGGTCAAACCTTGACCTCAAAGTTAGTGGGTACCACACAGCATTTGCTTGACACACAGCTCCTCAGATTCACACAATATTTTGGAGCCGTGTAAGTCATGGCCTCAGCAAGCTGCGTTTACCCATGAGCTTCTTCTCTGCATCTTAATCTAAACACATTTCTTAAATGATGTGAATAGCAATGAATACTGCATTCACTGTATGAACAGCTTTATTTATTAACAGAAACCAATGTCTATCACACTGCACAGATAAAGACCATCCAGTAATGTAAAATATTTAATGATGAACACTGTCACCAGAGTTAGCAGTGATAAATATGAGGCCGGAGAGATAAACTAAATCCAGGGGCTAAAGGATGATAATTAAAGCATGCTGGAACAACACCATACGCAGCAATGGATAGAAAAGTTGATTTGACTCAACAATCTTTTGCATATGGAAAAAGTTCTACTTACGGTTGTACGTACATGATATATTTCATATGTGAGTACTAAAAGGCCTAAATTAAATGTTTGTCATATAATACAATTGACTTTCAATCATCCATTGATGCTCACACACTTTTACCACGCTGACATGAAACATTCAAGCAATGTAATGTTATTTAAGTTCCTCTAATTTTACCAACATTTCTCATTTTCATTAACATTGCCTTTCTAGCTGAGTAAATTCCCCAAACTACAGTCTAATACCTTTAGAAACATGTACCTCATATTAAGAACATAACATATTAATTGCATTCTACATCAACTAGGATTCAGATGTTGCATTCATACATTCATAATCGTCAGCTAGATAACTTGATAATCGCTGGTCATGGGTGCTCAACCTTTTCCACCTCATGGCCAACCTGTTTAAAACTCTACATGTAATGGCCCACCAGAGAACACAACTTGTTTCAATTTTTTTACTCAATGTGAGAATTAGAGTCTAAAAACAGCATGTCTTCATGAACCTCACAAACATGAGAGGTAAAGTTGCATTGCTAATATCAGACGACACGTGTAGCTACAAAATGAGCACATGTTTAATTCTGTCTAAAAGTCTCCGTCAGACTCCATGTCCACAATCCATCTATTGACTGACTGTTGACTGTCTTTTCAGAGAAACAGTGTCTCTATCCTGTCTTTATTTAATAAATGTCTACATCTTATATAATATTGATAGTTTGAACCCAATTTGTTTTTCGATTTGTACTTATACTATTTTTTTTTCATGACCCACTATTGTCTACTGCCTTCCCATGCAGACCACTAGAGAGTGTTTCATGGCCGACAGGTTGAGAAACCCTGGTCTAAACTAAATAGCTGGTTACCTGATATCACTCAACACTCAAAGAACACTCAGTTTAATACTGATTTTAATACCTGTATTATATACTATGCGCATGATTTGTTGTTTGTATGTTTGTTTGTTTGTTTGTGCAGGTAAATATCTGCTTGTGCAATAACATGATCCTGGGTGAGAAGGCACGTTTTTGATGATAATGAAAGCAGAAGAGGGAGGCAGAAGGGGGGGAATTTGAGTAATGCTTCTTTCACGGAGGTCTGCTCAGATTCCCTGTCGTTTATGTTTTCCTTGTGGCTTTTACAGCATGTATCAAAACATTCCTAATTCAATTTTACATGGCCATTTCCCAGCCTCTCTTTACCCATAACAATTAAATGTTAGGATGTTTTGTGGGAAAAGCAACTATATGTAAACAATGTGTCTGCATTGCCTATATTGTAAGCAATGTGTGTTGCAACACTACTTAAATGTTTGACACTTAAATGTTAAAATGAAACTGCACATTGCTTCCTTCTCTAAAATATCTTTCCTACAGCAGGTGTTAGAGCAGCCAGTGTAGAAAATAACAGGCAGCACAAAGCAATTTATTATAGTTACAGATTTACGCACATTTAGAACCCATTTACTGCACCGGGTGTTCTGAAACTAACAGTAAAAGTTACCTTGCTTTCAGCCATCTTAGTCAATAAGGATAATTTATTTTATATCGTTTGTCTTTGTGCCCAAGTTCCTCTTTCTTGGGTGTGCGTTGAATTTTCTATCTGATCCAATTTTCTAGCTGATCTACAACCCTATGTCTTTAATGAAACTTCTGTCATTAGTAAATAATGTCAAATCAAGTTATGACTGAGAGAGCAACTGTGCTATCTTTTATGACAAAGGGTTAGGGTTAGAGTTATACATTAGAAATTATAGCTATTCCACAGTAATTTTAGATATTGCTCGGAAATTGCAGATATTACATAGAATTTATAGATATTGCACAGAAATTGTAAATATTGTACAATGATGTTTGTGTATAATTACTCAAAATTATAGATTTTGCATGGAAATAATAGATATTGAACAGAAATGAAAGTGCACAGCCATTTAAGATATTGCATAGAAATTGTCAACATTGCACATATATTGTAGATATTACACAGTAATTATGTACATTGCACAGTAATTGTTGATATTGCACAGTAATTATAGGTATATAATCTCTGGGTAGGTAAATGGTGCTTTCTCCACACATCACAACTAGGTCTCAGAGCATCATATGTGATAGGAGGAGAGTCCTAATGGGGTTGGGTAATCGGCACTTCCAAACTGGGGGGAAATTGGAATAAAATGTTTTTATCTTAAAATTCTTATAATTCACCTTTTAGCTTTGCATCTAAGTTAGACTAACAACTCAATGGCTCAAAAGGCTTAGTCTATTGCAGAGTAACTTGCTGTTCTGTGCTATTCAAGAACTCTGAAAAGTGCAGCTCTGTGTGTCTGAGCCTGCAAGATATTGGTGAAAACAGCAACACTGTATAAAACATGCTGACCCAGAGCATTACACAGACATGCTGAATGGTCGACATATCTGATGATCATGCATGTCACGGTAGTACTGAGACATTTATATACTTTCAAGATTTATGGTTCCTTGCAAATATGGAGTTTGAATCAAGCACAGCAACAGACCTTCGTAATCAACATATTTACTGATGTTGAGGTCTGGAGTCTGGGGGAGGTCAGTCCATTGTTGCTTTTTTGAGTAAGAGCTACTTGAACAGCTCCACCTGCTTTCAGACCCACACTGTTGAGTTATCTTCTCATAGTAGAAGGATGGACAGAGACACATGGATTTTTTTCAGATCTGAAATGGGAGTTGAACTTGGTGTTCTTTTCTCTTCATCTTCAAATGCTGTTTATATGATAGGGACAGCTTTGGTGGTCTACAAGGTTTTATATGCTTGTGAGAAGTTAATATTTTTGAACTTCAGTTTTGGAAAGTATGCAATGCAAGAATGCAATCCTATCTTACATCTTCTCAAAGATATGTCCAGAAAAGTTAGATAAACAGTACTATAGATGTCTTTGAACCACAGCTTTAAGATTAAGTAGGTAATAATAGCACCCATCGCATGTCGAACATGTGTTTTGGATCTGATGTTTCTATTCATTCTCTGTGCATGCAGGAGTTCCACGACTGGTGCAGGGAAGCCGGTGGGACTGCCTCACTGCAGGGGACTCATGCTCCAGTGATGAGGCATGCAGTCCACGGCTGCGGACACTGCGACAGTGTGTGGCAGGTGGTGGCAGCGTGAAGCTGGGGCCTGGAGCCCGTAACCATTGTGAGAATGCTGTGAATGCTCTACTGGCCAGTCCTCTGCACCGTTGCCAGTGTAAACGCGGCATGAAGAAGGAGAAGAACTGCCTCAGCATCTACTGGAGCCTCAAGCAGTCTGTGCTACATGGTAAATACACGTACACACACATTGCAACCAGACACTGACAAAATCATGCAATTATAAACACATACGCTGGATTGTGCTCTCCCCAGGGCCAGTTCACTGAATAATTCAATTGTATGTGTTCTTGCATGTGTATGTGTGTAACTTCCTCTCATAATTGTGTGTGTGTGTGTGTGTGTGTGTGTGCAGGACTGAGCCTTGTGGAGAGTTACCCATACGAGCCTGTGGAACGAGGGTCTGATTATGTCCGTCTGGCTTCTATTGCTGCAGGTATGTAATTTACTCTACATTCCCACACACACACACACACACACACACATACACACACACACACACACACATACCCACATTCATGCATGCCAGCATCAGTTAATCACTCTGAACATCCCTGCCAGCGGATACTGTATTTTGCAACTCCCTGCTATGAAAACATTCGAACATGAAAGGCTGCAATCAAATATGCATGTTGTGTGGATTACGGGTTAATTGTGTTGTAGTCAAATTCATGTTTTTCTAATTAGTTGCTTGATACTCTGCATGTTTTCATATGCTTTTGAATGCAGATTCTCATTTAGTCTTCTAGCTGAAAATCAATTTATTTGCTATTCCTTGTAAAAAAAATACATATATACAGTATATATAAATATATATATATATATGTGTGTGTGTGTGTGTGTGTGTGTGTGTGTGTGTGTGTGTGTGTGTGTGTGTGTGTGTGTGTGAAACATCTTGCATTGACATCATCACAGTTGTTTTCTTGTGAAAACAGTCACTGTAGAACCCTGATCTTGACATTTCTATGTTAACTCATTTAACCCACGGCTCATTATTCTGTAAGTGAGCTTGAATACAGGCCAGCATGCTCATGGCAAGAAAACATGAATAATCAGAGTTTAAGCAAGACACAAATGGGAGCCAGGTGTATGGAACAATCCATTTCCAAAGTTGTACGGACAATTACCATTCCTCGATAAACAGTGTCACGTGTTTACTGGAAATACAATATAGAAGTTATTACCACCCACAGTGGACAATGCAGTGGGTGGTAATGATTGTGACTGCATCTGGTACACATATCCCACAGGTTAGATAAAAGGCATGGGACATGATGTATACATGATGACAAAATTCTACCTTTTCTGTCTCAATAAAAGTGAGATATGTCAATCACATGCCAAAATGGAGTCGAGTCATTTTCTGTAGAGAATGAAAAAAATCAACCATTTTCAAAAAAGGAATCATACTTCGAGCCCTTCAGCTCCCTCTGAGCAGCACAGAGGAGAAAGCTCTGGTAAACATTCATTCAGAGACTAAACTTCTTATTATCAAAAAACATTTTCAAACCCTTAGCCATGTTTGCTGTTATTATTTATTGAGATATTTTTCCACCAGTTAACTGAGTTTGCTTGGGTCTTCAACATCACCCTTTTCATCCTGTCTACACAGACTGTGTGAGTTTGAGTTTATTCTTTTCAATGTCCTGGAGGTAAGGAAACCAGCCTTTGATTTAAGATTGACCGTTTGATTCCCTGAACTGGCAGGACATGACTGAAGTGCCCTTGAGCAAGGCACTTAACTCCCCAGCTGATGGCTTTTGGGTAGATCCACATCTATGAAAGTCCACCACCATCACCTTAGTCTTGGCTATGTTCAGCTGCAGATGGTTTTGTTGACACCATGCGAGTCATCCACCAGTAATCCATTAAATGGCGGTGTCATCTGAGAATGTCTCTTCATGACGTGTCTCAAAGGTGTATCCTGGGTTTTTCTGTCCTTAGGTCTATAGCTACTGATCTCAGGATCAATATACGCTCATGAAGAAGGGTTTTTTGTTTTGTTTTGGCTGCAGTATATTTTCAAGCCTAAAAACTACTCCCATAACCTGAGAATGTTGAGCTACAGCTCAAAGATAGTGGGAGGAGTTACTCAGATCAGGAAGATATAAATCTAATTGGATTTATATAATATGTTTTGTGATGTAAGAAGCCGAGTCAGATCTGAACATTCAAATCTGAATGTTGAATTTCTAGGCAGCCCAAGAAAAAACTTGACACTGTGTGTGGGCTTGTGGGCATTACAGATGCCTAGATGTACTGGTATGTACACAAGTGCTAAAATAATGAGTTTTTATCATGTCATCTAAGGGGTAAAATAACTGGAAGGCAGATTGAGGTGTACACAAAGAAAATACACAAAGGCAAGTTCAGTTCAAGTTCAGTGTAAGCTATACTGCTTTTTTTTTTATTAAGAAAATCATCCCTTTGTGGGCATGCTATAAATAAAACCTCTCCAAGAGCAGGATATTTTGAGAGGACTCAATTTGAAGAAAAAACAAGTTTATACAAAGTGCAACACAAACATTTTTGCCAGTTCTCCCAAATCATCCCAAGAGTATTGGATGGAGCATCATTCCAGAAAACAGAAAAGCTCAGTGCTTCAATAGTTTCAGGGTTATCTACTTCAGAGAGTCCTATTCTTTTGGCAATACTTCTCTACACAGACTAGACATGTGTGTGCATTTACACATCTGTGTCAACCATGGGTGCTACTTAAAGTAACTGAATGTGTTCATTAGAAGTATTGTCCCAAAACATTGGGACATATTGTGTAATTAAAGTCACTTAAATGTGCACATCAGTCACATAAATCTCCCAAGGCAAAGCTGGAACTGGAAAGGGTCAAACCAGGGTAGATCAGTCCAACCAGTGTTCCCAAGAGGGATGGCATCATACCATGGTCAGAGATGAAAGAGCTGAGCATCCATGCTGAAAGAGAGATGTTGAGCTGCTGTCTCTAAACCCAGCAGTTATCACTCTCCCTAATCGCTCCGTCTGTCTGCTGATGGGGCTGAAAAACCTCAAAACCAAGTTTAAATAGAAACACGTTATTGCAAGACAACGAAACGCAAATAAAACTGTCAGTTTGTCAGTTTGGGTTTGTGGGGTGCTTGAGGCATGCGCTGAATTATATGGACCCAGAGGGCAGAACATAATGAGATATAAGTTCTCTTGTTCTGCACACATACACACACAAAATGTGTCCACACAAACACAAATATATTATTATTAAATATACACGAGCAAAGACACATGTGAAACGCACTTAAACCACAATGGGCGTGACTGAGGATTATTAACAGAATTATTTTCTCTCAGTAATGGTTCTCATTTAACTGTGTGCTACTCAAGCATGAGTTTTAATGATGGCTTTTTTCAAACAGTGCAAGCATTTAATGAGGAAATTATATTTACATTAAAACAATCAATACACACACACACACACACACACACACACACACACACACACACACACACACACACACATAAAATACTATTTTGTTTATCTCCCCTCCTGCTTCTGAGCACATGTCCTGTCTCTGCCCATTCCCAGCTGTGTCTCTGGTAATAATGTCCTGGTGTCTGTAATATGTCCTGTAATTTTGTTTCAGTCCATCTTTGTGAGTCTACCGGTATGTTACCTGGTTTGTTCTCTGGTTTCTTATGATGTTTTGTGACCGTGTTGTCTAGTACTTCTGCTTCATCATACGTTTTTGTTCAGCACCCTATATCATGATACCCTTAAATGATATTATGTTTCTCTGACCTTTGTAAAGTAACACCAGTGAAAAATGGAAAACACTCAGTGAATGATGGAAAAAAAAGTACAACTTGGAAGTTGGATGAATGAATGATTTAGCTATGTTGCATTAAAATAATTTAGAAAATAAATCTTGGATTGAGATTTAGTGTAGATAATGCTACACTAGCAATTTTGGACAAGGCCCATAGCTGGTGCACTAACGAAGCAGTACTAATATGGGATGAGGCACAAAGCCATGCTAGTGATTTTGGAAAAGGCCTCCAGCTGCATTAATGATGCAGAAGTGGCTGGCAGATGGACTACAAGTTGTGGCACAATGCAACACTCAAATCATTTGATTCACTACAGCCAATATAGCTAATGTTACGCTGTTTAAATAGTGACATTCTGTAAAAATGACCAGCAATTATCAAAACAAGCAGATGTTCCTCCAGAAGTCAAAAGGAGCATAGAGAAAGGAGGTGGAGGAAAAATGCTGCTGGTGTTGTTTGAAAAGTTATTTTTAACAAGAAGTATAACAGTATCTCTTTAGAAGACCCATTCTAATGCAAGGTTCTTTACTTAACCCAACTGATCTTTTAATTTATTTGCTGCAAAACCCTAAGAAAGGTGAGTTGTACATATACTGTAAAAAGTCAAGAAAATAAATAAATAAAAAGAAAATCAAATAACTGATAGCATATTTTTGACAGTGTGACAGTTATAGCTGTGAAACCATCTACTATGAAATAACAGAAAGATACATTTATTCAAATCTGTTTTTATGGAATATAATATCACAGCTCTATAGTGGCACAGCAGTCTAACTGCCTGTTCATCAAGTGTGAGGAGATCCAGTGCAAAAATATGACTTAACATTAGCTGAGTGTATGTGGTTAGTGTGGGGATATTGAGAAAATGTGTTTGAATATGGTGGACAGAGCCCAGTGCACTGGACGGTTCCTACTCTGGCAGAGATACTGAGAAAGCCTGTTTTGGAGAGACTGAATTACAGCCATACACAGACAACTTTGACAAGCTTTCCGAATTTCCATCCTCACATAGTGTCAGACTGGACCTGTCAACAAGAAGTTTTTCCTGCTTCTGGCACTCAGTATGAAGAGTTACAGGAAGGCCCACTTAAACATAAATGTCAAGCACTTTTTCTCTTACAAAATGGGTTTTTCTGCCAAGCTCGAGTAGAAGTTTTGTCCAATTATTTATTTGATATAAATATTTACATTGATAGTGCTGTTTCTCCATGTGTTTGTGGTCAGTCTAGGCTGTAAAAATGGGGTCCATCAGCTGTGTCCAAACAGTAGTTTGTGTGCTATCATCACACAGCTTGTCAGCTCAACAGACAAAATGTCCCTTTAGCAGAGTAATGAGCAGCAGTGTGTGTAGAATATCAGCAGTATATTGATCAGTGGCCCACGCAGGAAAAAAACTGCAGTAAATAGATGGATGAGAACAAGCACACAAAGCATTCTCTGATTACACTCCTCTCTGTACACAACATGGAGAGAGAATACAGATAGTGAAATAAGCAGCAGAATAAAGAATTGGTACAAAGAGAAGAGAGGAAGAAATGAGTAGCAGAGAGAACAGGATTTGTACTCTTATAGTAGACTTTAATGAGGTGAAAGAGAGAAGGAATGAGTACTAGAGGAGAATAGGGAGTTGTACTTAAAGTAGAGAAGAGAAGAGAAGAGAAGTGAAGAGAAGAGAAGAGAAGAGAAGAGAAGAGAAAAGAAGAGAAGAGAAGAGAAGAGAAGAGAAGAGAAGAGAAGAGAAGAGAAAACAGAAGAGGAAGAGGAAGAGAGCAACTACTGTCTAAGAAGAAGAGGAATGAAATGAAGGAAAATGAAAAAAAAGCTGGGGGATGCTAAAGAAAGAGATGAAGGAAATAGATAGGAGATAAACAAACAAGAGAACTAATGAGGGATTTTTTACATATGTAACTCCTTCGGGCACTTCCAAAGGGTCTCCATATTAAAGTTTGATACAGTGCCATGTTATTAAAAAAATATCTTTTCTGTAATGCTTGAACGCTTATGTTACGCACATGAACTCAGCTCATTCAGCAATACAAAATAAAAAAAGTAAAAGCTTGATTCAAAGGTTTGTATCTGTTTGGACTGTGGTGACAGTGAAACATCACGACTACAGCTCTGACAGCCATTTTGCAAACATATTAATGCAGAATGATTCTGAAGAAGGCTTAGCCATTCAGCTAAAAAACAGATATAAATTGAGAAGAGATATATGTCTGTTGCTGCTCGGCCATGATATAAAGATATAAAGCTTGAAGTCATAAATTCAAAGTGCAGTCTAAGAGACCTCAAACTGTCTGTAATACCTGCATTCAGAAGCTTCTCCTTACTTTCTCCATCACTTTATGACCTGCCTTCACAACTGTTAGTGGATTTTGAATTGTTTCATTTGATACCTTATTAATATTGGTTGCCTTTGCAGATTTTGTTGTTGCATTTTTCAGTTCTTTTATCTTCTTCTTTTAGAATCCATGGATCTGATTCTGAGATGTGTTGGTTCATTTCAGCACTCAGCATTGAGCACTGGTCATTGCAACATGATATCACACAGACATGTCTACAAAGGTCAATTGTTTAGTCTAAATATGACCTATTCAGTTGTTTTTGCACCAAACCAATGTCACCACTGTTAATCAAAATACACACAAACACACACAGCCTACCTTACATGTACTATGAAGAATTAATAAAGAGGCCAGGAGATACAAGCTGCACACTGTGCCACAATGCAGCCAGCATCACAAGGCACCTCCCACACCGAATGTACATACCCTTCCATATACAGCCTAGAAATGCAAGGTATTTTTGTGATTTAGAGGATTTGGAGGAAGCAATTGATGTATCCTTGAAGCCCCTCCATTACCTACAGTTCTCTGCACACACAAAAGAACAAGAACGGCACCAGGAAAATAGTGAAACAATGCCTCAGTAGAAGAGTTCATTTTAAAATGTTGGATTTGACATGAATTCAAAATACTAAGAATATAGAATTTGAGTTCCCTTACAAGCTCTTACATGCTACAGTTGCAAGAGATGAGACCTTTCTGATTATGTGTCATCATGCAGCCCTTGTTAGACTGATTCATGTGACCAATATATTACTAAGAAGAGTCTAAATAGAACAGCCCCACAGAGCACCTGCCCTTCCACTGAGAAATGAATGGCTGAAATTGAACCTAGTAAGGATTCTTCATTTCACGACAGTTAAGGTTATATTTAGAGTAAGAGTTAAGGTTGGGTTTTGTTGTATTAAGGTTATGTTAAAGTAGACTGTGTGTAGATTGTTGTAGGTTAGGGACGAAATTAAGATTGGGTTTAGTGAGGTTAAGGTATAGTTTAGGGTTAGGTTAATATTAGGTTTAGGTGTAACTAAAGGTGTAGGTTAAGGTTGGGTTAAGATCAGTTTTATGTTTAGATTAAAGTGTAGGTTAAGGTTAAGTTAGGATGAGGTTTAGGTGTAGATTAAGGTGTTTAGGTTTAAGTTAAGATGAGGTTTAGGTGTAGATTAAGGTGTAGGTAAAGGTTAGGTTAAGGATTAGTTTTATGTAGATTAAGGTGTAGGTTATGCTTAGGTTTAGATGAGGTTCAGGTGTACATTAAGCTGTAGGTTAGGGGTAGGTTATGAATAGGTTTGGGTTAAGATTAGGTTTAAGTAAGATAAAGGTGTAGGTTAAGGTTAGTTAGGATGATGTTTAGGTGTAGATTAAGGTGTAGGTTAAGGTTAAGATGAGGTTTATGTGTAGATTAAGGTGTTTAGGCTTAAGTTAAGATGAGGTTTAGGTGTAGATTAAGGTGTAGGTAAAGGTTAGGTTATGATTAGTTTATGTGTAGATTAAGGTGTAGGGTATGCTTAGGTTTAGACAGAGGTTGTGTACATTGCTTCTGCAGGTTAGGTTAGAAGAAATTTGGGTTAAGATTGTTTAACTGTAGATAAAGGTGTAGGTTAAGGCTAGGATAAGATTATGTTTATGTTAACCCAAACATTAGGGCTAATATTTAGATCTTCAACTCATCAACCAGGACTAATCTCTACTAAAAATACATCTAGTGTCACCCGCCCCTAAACCCAGTGTGTCTAGACAATGCAGCTACACAATGTGTATATGTATTACACCACATTTGCCTGTGTCCACGCATTGCTGTGGGAAGAAAGAAAACAAGTGAGAGGGAGCAAGAAAACAAGTAGACACTGGTTACATAACATAAATTTAAAACATAGTAACTCAGCCTGGGAGCAAACTGTTTGAGTGAGCCAAACAAACACAAAATGATGTCCTCCAATACAACACAGACTGGTCCTTTTTATTCAAAGGTCCACTTCTGATCCACACAGCAACTCCCTGATTGGTACAGGGACTGGCACATTCATCAAAAATACACAGCAAGTAAAGGAGAGTAGAGAGAGAGAGAGAGAGAGAGAGAGAGAGAGAGAGAGAGAGAACAAAACAATGTAAAAAAAAAAACACATGTCACACTGGCATGAAACAAGTAGGTTAAAATTAGTTTCAGGTATAGATTAAGGTATACATTAAGGTTAGGTTAAGATTAGGTTATTTGTAGGTTAAGGTGTGGATTATGGTTAGGTTAAAAATAGTTTTAGGTGTAGATTAAGATGTAGATGCTAAAGATAAGTTTATGTAGATTAAGATGTAGGTTAGGTTAGTTAAGATTAGCTCAGGTGTAGACAAGGTGTAGGTTAGGTTAGGTCAGGCTTCTTTGAAATATAGCAGATAATTGGAAGAACTGGTAAATTGACTGATATGGAGAAAAAAGGCGGAAAATGCTGCAAGGTTTTGAAAGCATCCAGAAGATAGATGTTTTCCCCCAGGAGCTGAGCAAAGACAGCAGTGACTTTACCCGCACATCATTCAAACTCTAACACACTCACAATCCCAACACACTTTCACACCAACAAGTTCAGGACCAGAAAGACCCAATCAACTATAATCTGAATGTACTCATACAGCCCATCTGAGACAAATACACAGTCTATAAGAAACAAACAAAAACACAGAATTTAGCGACTGATCTAAACACTGGCCACAGAGACAGACAAACCGACGCCTCTGAAATAAGAATATGCCAGAGGAGCAAAGTGAATAAAATACAAACTGAGCTGCACTTTCCGAGAATGCCCAAAACACACCGAGAGCTGCAACACTTTCTTTACAGCAATCAGCAAACAAATACCACATTTGTCACCTCTTACAGAGACACTGTTATATTTCTCCAGCAGGAGAGAGCTACACACTTGCAGCTCAATATACCTGTTCTATTACTGAAGTGAGGAAATGAGTGATTAGTTTATTAGTTCAAATTACTCTAAATTTTCTTTTTTGCTGTCTTGGACACCAAAGATTTGCTGCAATTCACTATTATTGAGAGAGAAATAGGTAGAATGAAAGTGTGTGTGTGTGTGTGTGTGTGTGTGTGTGTGTGTGTGTGTGTGTGTGTGTGTGTGTGTGTGTGTGTGTGTGTGTGTGTGTGTGTGTGTGAAAGAGACAATGAGAGCCAGAGAGAGAGAGAGAGAGAGAAAGAGAGAGAGAGAGAGAGAGAGAGAAAGAGAGAGAGAGAGAGAGAGAGAGAGAAAGAGAGAGAGAGAGAGAGAGAGAGAGAGAGAGAGAGAGAAAGAGAGAGAGAGAGAGAGAGAGAGAGAGAGAGAGAGAGAGAGAGAGAGAGAGAGAGGGTAATAAGCAGAGCTCTATAGCAGTGTAATGCTGGCAGGCTGTCTCAGTGCGCCGCATTAGGCTGATATGAAAAATGAAGCAGCAGCAGCAGTCTCAGCTGGGATGTTGTCCGTGATACAGAGACCAAGACTCATTCAACTTTTATTCCCACTCATGTTCTATTCATTAGCAGCACACAGTGGCCATGAAGGACTCGCTGCACCTTATAACCAACTAGGGTCTTCATTAGCAATGTGTGCGCCAGGGTTGACTGTATGTGTGTTCACATATATGTACACTATATGTCCAAATGTTTGTGGACACCTCTTCTAATGGAGGTGTTCGGTTGCTTTAGGTTGCACACATTGCTGACACAGATGTGCACACACACACACACACACACACACACACAGACACACACACACACATCTTTGCTGGTCAAATTTGGGTTCAGTGGTTGTTTGCTGAGGGCAGCTATTATGGAATTATCAGAAAATAGCTGAGGGATCAAATCAGTGATTGAGGATAATAAGGGCTAAGGTTGAGTGGGGGATGCAGCATGTGAATAAAGGTATAGCATGGTAGGAGATACCAACTGCTGCATATGCTGTTGGTATATTAAGGTTGTTTATGAAATTCAGTGGAATCCAATGAAGCTTCACTATTGAGCCTTATGGGGGTGTCATGGGCAATAATGAAGGGAGGGGCTTACCTGATGACCTCTGGCATTATTACTACAATAGAGGAAAGATTGCTGATCAGATCATAAATGGCCACAGCAACCTTAGGTGTTAGGCCTTGGATCTTGTCCTTTTCTTGTAGTATTGTACAATGACAGATGACCTCGTGTGCAAATTCGCTACTCAAAGCGGTTCTGAAGGTAGCTCTGCCTTTGAGGCAGAACATAAGCTCAGAGAATAACCAATTAAAATAGCCAGTAGGCAGAGCTACAGAAAATGTATCTGCTCTTTTGAGCTTTATATGTGGTGTGTGACTCAGAGGTTTGTTTTTAAGAAATTCTTTTTATCTGATGTTGGTTTCTCAAAAAACACCTGTCCAGAAAAATAGCCAGCTAGCTTCTAAGGCAGCATTGCACAACATGTCAGCTTTGTGTTCCATTGCGTACATGTTTCATGAGCATGACTAGTGTCATGTACACACCCTAATTTTGGGTGCCAGTTGTTGCAGTAGCAACCAGTAAAGAAAAGATTGCATAAAGGCTGTGGAATGCTGCTTTAGAAGCTAGCTAAGTTCATTTGAAAAAAAGAAATCTCAAACAGAAATGCACACCTTTCATCCACATACAAAGTTCTGAGGAGTAAATACATGTTGCTGAAGCTCAGCCTACTGCTTATTTTAATTAGTTGTTCTCAAAACTAATTGCATTTGTTCTGCCTCAGAGGCAGATCTGCCTTCAAAACAGTTTTGATTAGTGATTTTGCACACAAGCAACAGATGACAATAAAAAGTTTGCTTATCAGATCTTAAATGGCCACAGCAACCTTAGTTGTTTTGTGTAGGATCCTGTCATCTTGCTGTAGTTCAATGGCAGAGTCAGTTGAATAGGCTAGGTTGTTTACAGAAGAAAGGAAAGTTATCATTATATTGTTTATATATCATATATACAAGACTTTTTATAAATATACATTTTTTGTGAGAAAGTTGACGTTTTAATGGAAACTATTGAAGTGAGTATGAAACTATCAGTTGGTTCACACTGGTTATTTAATGTGCATTAATGTGATTTATGGTATATACTGACACTGATTTAATGGTTTAATGAAACAATGCTGTCATTTCAGGCTTGCCGGTTTCAGCACTGGACAGCTCCCCTCCACTACTGTTTTTTATTACTCAGTATCCTGTGGTGATAAGTCAGTTTTGAAAATCACTGTTTTAGAAGAACATGACAGTAATTACATGCTGCTAACTCACATTTCCTGAACATCACCGAGCAGGCATTTATAAAGGTCTGCTTTATTACATTGTTTTCTAAAGCACAAACATTCAGACCTCTCAGAAAATGTAGTAACAAGAAGGGTCGGCAAATATGATGGTAATAAGCTATATTTAAAATGATGAAGGCTTCTCCAAATGAAGATGCGTATTTCGAAAAAGCTAACCTAACTTTGAACCATTCACCAAGGTTCTTATTAGCCTGAATGGAACCAGTTCAAGAACCAGAGTTCTTCTGGTGGAAAATGCCTACCTGTGGGCAAGCACAGTGGATCCATATGCACATTTACATTTACAGTTGATGACAATGAAGTACCTACATTCTTGTGTTTCTGACTCCTAACACCTGTTGCTTTACTTCATTTTTCAGATATGAGCCATTTACCTCAAACGTTTATAGTGGGGTTTCTGTCCACCAGACTTGAACATGATCAGTGGAACACAGAATGTTATGCTAACTATTTTGAGGCTCGACAGCTTTTCTCTTCTAATTTACAGCAGTTTAACATTTGCACTTGTTGTCAGAAGTGTTGTCATGTACTTTTTAAAATACTGTGTATAGTGTAAACCTAGGTGGTCATCATGTAAACAAATTCTTTACATAATAAGTAGGCAAATACTCAAAAAACATATTGTGAAGAAGTTCATTTTTGTTCATACTTAATTAAGGTCATGCATATTTAATATTCATTACATGTAAAGTGACATATTTCAAGCCTTTGTTGATTTGCTATCGATCGGTATAGCTTATAGCCCAAGACAGTCACTAACAGCTGTTTGAATAGCTACTATTCAAACAGTATAAATATTATGTCTAACATAGCACATACTACCACAATATGGCCATCGACACCCTCGACAAAGAAGAGTGACTGACACATCACAGCATATTAATGGAAAGTTGTCTGAAAGGGGACAATGTGGTGGGAAAAGGTACACAAGCAACAGGAAAGATCACAGTCTTGAGAGGAAGCTCAAGAAATATTGTTTCAAGAACTTTGACTGAGGCAGGTGTCAATGAATCAAGAGTCACCATGCAGAGACATCTCCTGGAAAGCAGCTACAACTGCAGCATTCCTGATATCAAGCTGCTGAACCATATACATTACCTGGACTAAGGAGAAAAAGAACTGGACTGTAGCTCACTGTCCCAAAGTCCTCTTTTCCAATGAAAGTAAACTTTTAATTAGAAGTCAAGAGTCCCAGAGTGCACATCCAAATTGGCCAGTCCAAAAAGTCCCCCAACTTTGTCCAGGTTTCCCTTGTTTGCTTAGCCAATTGATTTGAGTAAATTGGGAATTCCTTGGAATTCCCTCCAATTGATTGGGAAGGGGAGAGAGAGAAACTGAACCTAAAGACCTGAAAGTGGCCAATATTTGGACTGGCCAACGCTAGCTCTCCAGGAGCAGGGTGGTGACCCCTGATCTGCAGGGTGTTGTAAAGGTAAAGGTGAGAAACACCTGACCCAGCAATACAGACGAGCTGAGAGCCCATATCAAAGTGGGCTTCAATAACATCTCAGCAGTGCACAAGCTGATTTCCTCCATGCTGTGTTGGTAACCAAGCCCCAACTAAGTCCCGAGTGTCAAACTGAAGATACTTGTCAGAAAGTGGACATTTGTACGTCCTTTTCTGTTTGATCTTGTGAAAATCTGGATTTCTGCTTTTCATTCTCCTTTCACTGGAATTGTTTGAAACTGGGCAGTGCTCTGAGTGTCTCCTCTTCTCTCTGCAGAGTCTGAGGCGGGAATGTCTGCTGTGAACCGCTGTCTGGACGCTGCAAAGGCGTGTAACGTGGACGACACGTGTCAGAAGCTGCGCACCGAGTACGTGTCGGCGTGCATCGCCCCATCTGCGCGAGCCGGGCCCTGTAACCGCATGCGCTGCAGCAAAGCCCTGCGCAAGTTCTTCGACCGAGTGCCGCCAGACTTCACGCACGAGCTGCTTTTCTGCCCCTGCTCGGACACCGCGTGCTCGGAGCGCCGTCGGCAGACCATTGTGCCCGCCTGCTCATACGAGGAGCGAGACAAACCCAACTGTCTGTCCCAGCTGCGCGTCTGCGAGGCGGACTACGTCTGCAAGTGAGTGCAGCTCCTATCACTTCACATATATATATATATACACACACACACATATATGTATACTGTACACATGTATTATAAAAAAAAAATATATATATATAAAAAATTTTATTTATTTATTTTTGAATGACCTGTTCCTTGTTCACTTTTATATCTGAAATGATATGCTCATCTTACATGCTGTGCTAGTTCTCTGTCTTCTAAAGTAGGCTGCCCTGGATGTCTCAAGGAAAGCTGGCAATGTCCTGGCCGACTTTAGAGCCTGAAATGTTGGAAAGCTAAGTCTAATGCCAAAGCCCATCGTAACACCACTCTCCTGATTCACATGTGAAACAAGTTTGTCTCACTCAGCAGAGCTGCTCAGTAGCTACTACTTTAGTTAGTGGCTCCAGCAGTAACAGTTAGTGGGAACCAGAGCACAGGCCATTATGCTGTTAGCCAATGAGAGATATAGAGGGACAGTAATTCCTGTTGTACACTAACCAAGTCGACAGAAACAAAGTTCAAATGCAAACTCAGAAGTGATGCTGTTTCCGCAGTTTTTAAAAACACACTTCTACTCTCTGGCCTTTGTCCCAGTGTGAGATTTTGACTGTTTAACTTGTTCAACTTTTACAGCTGTGTTCCTGTGTCTTTAATCTTCTGATCTGTGTTTGTCTTGTATGTTTGTTGTTATTGTACATCACTTTGGTCAGCCTTGATGTTGTTTTTAATGTGCTTTATAATTGAAGTGGTATGGTCACAGAAACAGGTTAATATGGTGTGGTTTCAACTGTAAACTGTCACACAATACACTTTGTGCTAAAGATGGTCAGCTTGTTTTATAGTGATGACATGCTATTGTTTACTTGTCTAGCTAAATAGGTTTGATCAGCATTTTCTAAAGCTGGGCCTGCTGCCCCCTTGCCCTGGATATTTAGTGGATTAAATGCTTCCAACTCACGTGATTAAACTGATCATCTCATTAAAACAGGTCCTTTCAGAGTTGCAGGGGGTGTGATAAAGCAGGGAAATCACTAAAATGTGCAGAGCAGAGGGGGGTGCCAGGATTGGGTTTGGGGATTGCTGGGTTAGATAATGTTAGATCAATGTCTGGATCAATCTAAAGATATTTTTCAGTACGATTATTGTCATTCCAGGCTTAAGTTTAATTGATTCACTACCTTTTCTCAGTCCTTTGGTCGAAATATAAACAGATCCTTCACCCATGAAATATCTGTGGGCCTTATAGTCGAGTTTTAGAACTGTTCACAGGTATGCTGTAAACAGGATCAAAGTATGAGGCTGGAGGCAGCAATAATAGCATTCCAGCTTTCTGCAGTCTGGTCATTTTGACCAGTGTCATGAAAAAATCATAAGATCAGTCTCTGGTATCTTTGCTGAGTTTAACTCTGTATCATATCTCTTCATTTTACTTCAGCTTTTCCAGTTAAATTGCTTTAAATGCTACAAATGTCAGTTCTTGTCTGTTACTTGCACTGTAAGCTCACTGGTATGATACCTCATAGAAGATGCCACAGATTGCATTTCTTTTAGTAAATTGAATATATTTAGGTTAAGAGCACACCTAATCCAGCTAGAGTTGTACCATAAATCCTTTGTGAATTGGATTATCAGTGAAATTACATCCATCGAAAGTGATTTTAGTATCTGAATATTTACATCAGGTTGTCACATGATCATAATAATTCAACATATGTATCAAATGGTCAAAGAAATGTTGGCTGTCATTTCAGTTCTGGGTGTTTCAACAACAATTTAATTTCATTTTGTTTGCAATTCAGAAAGTGTTTATCTAGCCGAGGATCTCTAATGGATATGCATGCTTGGAGACTAAATTTGGCTTGTAGCTGCGGCCAAAAACCTATTTTTCAACGCAAGGCTGCATCTGCTTGAAAAAACACAGAACACCTGAGTGCAGTATAAAAAGCTATAGCTAATTTGGCCTGTCATTTTCTCAGAGGACAGGAGATAAAAACACAGACATGGCCAAAGGAAATAATTCACAGAGGAGCCCCCTGTGAAAGAAAGAACTGTCCCCTGTAAATTGAATTCCATCCAAATAGGGCTCTACACAGCAAAATAAAGACAATACAAAATTAATATATAGGTATAGTGGAGAGGTGGAACTAACTGATGTGTGGAAGTAGACATTTACTGACACATTTACTGTGTTCAAAGCTATTGTAATTCATTTTAAGCAACTTTAATAAATTTGCTTGAGGGGGTAATCACACAAAATCCAAATAACATAAAATCCTGACCTCACTAATGCTCTTGGCACTGACAGTAATGAAATCCTCAAGCAATGCTTTAAAATCTAGTAGAAAATCTTATCTGTAGAGACAGTTACTTCAACAAAGCTCTTTTTAAATTGATTTCACAAGAAACAATGAATGAGCAGGTGTCCCAATACTTTTGTCCATATAGTGTATGAGGCAAACAGTGCCATTTTTGGTCACAGTATAAGGACAACAAGGTAAACAAGTGAAATGTCTAAACCAAGGAAGGAATTATAATATAATTTAACAAGGAACATAGCAGAACATGAAGTATTACAGAAATCAACTACTAAAGTTAAACATCTTGCAATCCTGTAATAATCCTGCCAGTTTTTTACTCAAAATGTGTGTCAACATACTGTACAAATATTCATGTTTGTAAGCAACCCATATCTGTCATTAGTAATACATCTCATCCCTGAAAACACCCACTCATCTTGAGTGTTCTTTACGCTGTGTTCTTGTGTGTTCTTGCTTCCCTTTGAACTTGTTTGATGTCATTGTTCATTACCCAAAAAAAATCCCAGAAATGTTATTTGTCTAACCCAAACACCAAGGTTACATTAGTTGGTTGTGAGCCACTTGTGATGGTGAACTGAAGGTCCCAAAATTCAGCGTGAGGCTATGATTTGTGAAGTCGGTGCATTAAAAATCCAATTATAGCACTTTAACACTTTGAAATAACTTCTGTTTTATTATAGAAATGAAAAACAACACATTTGTGCACAAATCATCATATCTGACTCTCATCTCTCACTCATTTATGAGCTATATGTCTATTGACACTTATCCAAGGGTGTGTGATGTTGTAAAGACCCAGCGCTTAGCCCAAGTTTCCCACACTCATTTTTTTTATTTTTTACAGCTATAACCTAGTACCACCCCTGCACTCATTCCGTCCACCCAGAAGGAATCAGTCTTCATGAAAGACTGTGGTCAGAAGATCTAGTGTCATGGTTTGAGGTGCAATTTCATTAGATGACTTTGGTTTTCGTTATGTTAAATAGGTCCTGCAACCAGTGACCCTCTGAACACACACTAATGCACTATTCCAACAGGACAATGCTTGTCTTAATCACTGGCTTGAAGACCGATACTATGCCATGGCCAGTCACATTACCAAACCTATCCCCTATTGTAAATTTGTGGGATTCTATTAGCTGCACTATCAACACCTGCAAAACCTGCAGGAAGTGAGTGTGAATACATGAGATGGATTATCGCAAGACACCATCAGGAACATCTGCAACTCCTGGAACAACTGGAATGTTTCTTTATACCTAATGCTATATTGAGAGACATTCATTTAAATATTGTCCATATCAATTGAAATTTTTAATCATTTATTATTTTTAATAACCCTTTATTTTCCTTCCAAAGAGCATTGCAATCCTTCTGAATGCAACTATTTGTGCAACTCTTTTATTGCTGATGCGAGTAGACATTGTAGCTGGTTGTCTGTGCTATTCAGGCACTGCAGAGGCTTCTGCACGCCACAACGCAGTGCTCTGGTGCAGATAGCTACAGCACTTGCTCTGATCGGTGTAGCGTAAGCATTTAGGCTCTATTCAGCCATTCTCCCGCTCTTGTGGGGATACTAAATGCACACACTGGGCATGCATACCCATGGAACATTGCGCTCACAATCAGAGCTGGGTTGACTATTAAGAAGCCTTGAATGAGCTAAAACCCTGAAGGGTTAGAGGTGCCCTTATATTAGTTTAAAAATGTGTATGACGAGATTGAATAGACATAAAAGCTCATACAGCATTCCACTTAGAATTAATTAATAGCATTATTGTTACAATATCATAAAGTACTTCTTAAATATATTTAATAGTATTTTAAGTATATATTTTTTTCTTTTTAAACAAAGATAATAGATCATATGATTTATGCTTTATACTGAACTACTAATGCTAAACACTTACTGGTACTGTCTTGTTATTTCGTTGACTTAAATTATCCCAGTAGGCCTACTTTCTTTAACAAAGCACTGATTACATAAACTGGGTACTGGATAATGTCTGTAAATACTGAGCTACCTCCAGGAGAGCTTTTCTAGCTGGGCTTTTCGAAAGACTGTATGACTAATTTCACCAAACACATAACAAAATGCTGTTGATTTTTAAATTAGAACAGAACTTGCAGATTAAAGTCACCACAAATCCATCACTGTGCTTCAGCTCATTCATTAAAACCTATGAGGGAAGGTCTTTCTAAATTGTGAAGCATTGCTGTGAGGATTTGACCTCATTCAGCAACAAGAGTGTTAGTGAGTTCAGCTTGTTGATCAAATCTCCATATAATGTTCATGATTTGCTGATACCAGTGACCAACCTTTTAATAAGGGGCCATATAATTGTTACTGTTTCTACTTCAGGTATTGATCATGAGTACAGTATTTGACTTGTATTGGCTGCTAATGGTTAGAATGCATTGCAGAGCTCCTCTGTGGAGTGAGAATGAGCAGGTGAATTGGGTAAATATTCCTCTCCTTATCACTTCACAGGTAGCTGATGGCTATATATTCTAAGGGCCGTTGAGGTTTGTGTAGTGCTTAGGTTTAGTGGCCCCTCTGCATCCTCTACTCTGTGCCGCTAAATTAGAGCAAGAGAGAACAGTGACTGCAGCAGTCACTCCACAAGCCTCTCAGTGGGCTTATGAGTGACTGCCTGTATTTGAGCTCTGCACCCTATTTCTCTCTCTCGCTCTCTCAACCTCCCTCTTTCACTTCCACTTCTTTCTCATTCTCTCTCTCTCTCTCACTCTCTCCTCTCTGTGTCACAAACACAGAGGCTTTCATCTGTCTCTTGCATTGATCCACCATCACAATCCTAACACTCATGCTGCTGGCCAATCAGGCTTCACACAGGTGGCGCTCACTTAATTCCACAGCACTCTCATTAGCATATACTATCAGGAGGGCCTTGGGTGATTTCTTTGAGACGCATCTGATTGGATACTTGATTTGTGCTCAGAACTCGGGAGATTGTTGCTACCATGTGTGTGTGTGTGTGTGTGTGTGTGTGTGTTTGTGTGTGTGTCTGTGTCTGTGTCTGTTTGTGTGTCCATGAAACACATCATGTATAAATTCATTGGCTGATCTCAGTTGCTCACTTGCATCCAGTTGTTCTGTATAGTGTGGTTTGTGTGGCAACCATGTGGGAAACTGGGGTTTGATTCCCAGTCTCAGCAACTATGTTGTGCCACACCGATAAGAGTCCTTGGGGAAGACTCCCAACACTACTCTGGCCCTCCTCTGTAATGTGACTAACCATGTAAGTCTGCTAAATGCCATAAATGTAGATGTGCAATGGTTGTACTCCAGCAGCTTCTAATGCATGTCACAAAACTGGTAATGAGCAAGAAAATAGGCATGCATGTAAAGGGTTTTTATTCCAAAAGTACAAATATGCAATGGTAAAATTGCTGGGATAATAGTAATAATAATAGTTAGAAGAAGAAGAAGAAGAAGAAGAAGAAGAAGAAGAAGAAGAAGAATGATTGCAACTCAGAATTAGCTCCTATATGGACAAACATGATCCAATGACCTGTAATAAGGAGAATGGCATCTCTGTTGTTGCACTGTGTAACTTTGGTGAAGCAACCCTCACAATTGTGTAACACTATGTAATCATATTTGTGCAAAAAATATAACAAATATATTACACTTCCACTACAGTCTACATTCTACTTCCACTTCCGGTTTACACAAGGAGGACAGCCTCCATGCATTTCTGGTCAAGCTGAGAGATACAGCACTGTATTTCTCATCTTGACCAGAAATGCATGGAGGTTGTACTCCTCGAGGGCTGGATTCAAATTCCATTTCTCACTAATGCTGCTTTAACAGGATGTATTTTATATATTCACAGTTTCTGCCAGTTCTGATGTTGTCCTCTTGCTTAATGGAACACTGTTCATTTTTTTTTATCAGTACTGTCAGGTGCTGTAAGCAGGAAAGTTGATCCATTGGTTGGATTGGTGCTGTGACCCAAATATTAACTAAAAATATATGTTTTTATAAATAAAAAAGGTTAAATAAAAACAATATTTTTAGAGCATTACAATAATATAGGTCAGAATAGATCAACTTCAATGTGATGTTTTAAGAATAAAACATCTGTTTCACTGATTAACTGTGTGCATCATAAGCAAAGGAAGAAGCAAACAGATACCATTTCACGTGCTTAATTGATTTTGTGGAACAGACTGGCTGGTATTTGACACACTCTTTCCTTCTCCAGATGGGGTACCTGGTTTCCCTGCCATAGCTTTGCTTTTTCAGGAAATGTCACCAGGAAATTGAGCCTAGTGTTACCCTAACTACTCCCAACTACATTCAAAAGTGCGGAGAGTGCAGTGAGTGAGTGTGTGAATGCTTGTGTGTGTTAGAGGGACGTGCTGGCTGGTTGGATGATGGATGTGTTGTTATGGTTCCCTCAGGTCTCGCTGGGCCCAGTTCCAGCACGACTGCCAGCCCTCACAGCTCACTGCCAGTGGCTGCCAGCAAGACAACTATGGGGCCTGCCTCATTGCATACACCGGCCTGATAGGTGAGGAGTCTGAGAAACATAACTCCCTAAAGTCATGTCTATTGGGACACTCATTAACACGTAAAAAAGTACAGAATTCAGAATTCAGTTGACAAAAGTAACAACTGTTGCAAATCTGCAGAGGTTCTACATGATGTTGGCCAAAATTATTATTAATAAAAAAAAAAAAAGTAAATTTAGCATGGAAATGAAATTTAATACAAAACATTGTTTAAAATGTTACACTATGAAGCTGGTCTGTATTGGAAAGGACAATGAAATTGTAACTAAAACAGTTACATTCATGCTTTGGTTGGAGTGTAAAGGCAGATTTTATATTCCTATTTACAACCTTGTTATTTTGTCTTCAGGTTTTTTCAGTTTGTGGTGGGCTTATGAACAGAAGTGATAAGCTGATGGCTGATTTAAGCCACATTAAAGACCCAAAGCAGCATAGCATAAAAAAGTCTCATCTATCTTATCCTAGCCTAGGTTAGGACTGTAACAAGAAAAATCTATTGTAATCATTCCCAAGTTATGTTGTCCTCTCTGAGTCCTCTCTGAACAGTATATGGTTGTCTAACTGAAGAGCTTGGAACCGGATATCTGGGATAGCTTTAACAGCACCTTACTTCACTGCCCTTATCTCTTTTTAAGCCCATCTAGCATTAGTATTTAAACTTTTTAGCCTCATTTCGATATTTCTCAAACATAGCCATTACATTCAGCTTCAAAATGCTTTCTCTAGTTGGAGCATAAAAATAATGAGTCAAGACTTTTATGGGTTGCAGGAATGTGAATTGGCTCATTTCCGAATTCTGTTCATTTTTTTCCAATGAAGAGAGTTCACTTCAGTGTACTAAACTCTCGTTTAGTACACAGTTTGACACTGCAGAGCACCTTTAAAACCTATTAATTGGTCCATGTTTCAAGCATCAGGACTTCAGAAATGCTTCTGCCTTAGAGGAGTTTTTGTTTTTGTCATGCAAATGTGGAGGGAAAGTATAGAATGAAGGAGAGGGAATGGGGAGGGTGTAGAAAAAGAGATATAGATAGAAGGAAGCCCTGTGGCCTAGTTCTTTGTCATTACAGCTATGTTTTGTGAGGTATGCTGCAGAGATGTTGCACTTTTGTGTTCTGGGACAAAAGAAATTGATGTCTTTAAATGAGCCCATCTGAGGCCACAAGAGCTCCAGAGTGCAGTGCTTCCACTTTTCCCTCCTTTCAGCCCAGCCACTCTCCAAACAATGGAGACAACAGCCAGTTTCACTCCCCACAAAACACACACATGCACACACGCACGCACGCACGCACGCACACGCACACACACACACACACACACATGCAAAACACATTGCACAACAAAAAATACAGTGTTTCTCTTGGTCTTTCCCAGTTATGGTGCACATGCGTATGAACATAAGGATTGCTTGAACCTCCATCAGCTCCAGAACCGAGGTGGTAGAGCAGTGAAGATAAAGTTATTGTTTAGGTGCAAAATCATTTCAGACTAAGTTCTGGAAGATGACATTTTCACACAGGGTTGCAGAACATTTAGGACCAGTAATGCTCAGAAAAGCTCAAATTGATCTACCAATGCTCTGCCCACAAATATGTTTCATGGGACCTGTAGCTAGGTTGGACAAGGTTGAAAGAACATTGATAAATGTCCCATTAAACAAGAGCTGTCTTCTACTGAAGGACAACCAATTAAAATAAATTAGAACACAAATCACAAGTACAAAAACCCTAAAGAGCAATAATGCTAATTTTTATGACTTTTAAAGAGATTTAGTCTGGTGGTACAAAAGTGAAAATTCCAACATAAACAACCCACAAGTGCAGTGATTTACTTTTTGCTGAGTCTGTGGGTGAGAACTTAAAATGCATACTGAAAGACACTCTGACCTGTATTGGATTTATTAAGACCAACATACCTCTGCTGATTGATAAAGATGGCACAATCAGGTTAGATGCCTTCAGTAAGAATTCGGGACTCAAATATGCTCTATAAAAACAACAAGCAGGACGTTAAAGTGCTAAGACATTTCTTAAACTTTTTCTTGGAAAATGTCCAAACAAAAGGTTTGTGTTCTAACCTGCAGAATTGTTGTCAGCTCTGCTGTTATAAAGATGGATCCCACTTTCATCATTCTCAAATATAACATTGGTGATCTTAGTGATTTTATTAAATGTGTATTAATGTGTATTAATCTTTATTCATTATGACCCCTCTGTTAGAGCAGAATTGGCCTGTTATATGTAAATATTTAAGACTCTTTTATGCAAAATATTGTGCATAAAGTAATTCACACTAACACTCAATAAGACATTATCACTCAATAAGGATTTCTTGTTTATTCTATCCAAGTTTATTCACAACTAATTAGATTCTAAAATTGCTAAACATGCATCAGTATGCAGTATATGTTTTTTAATTTGAAGGAACTGGAATAAATTGGTGCTAATTATGAACTAAAAACCTTTCAGAATAATTCACTGATATGAGGTTGCGTTAGTGATAATGTAATTATCAGTGATTTTCACATAGTATGCCTTATATACATGTTATCATTTGTTTAACTTCTTGGGTGAAGCATAGATCAATTTCCACTGCAGTCCTAAGAGTTCTGGACACTCTCTGGGTACACATTCAAATGCAAATACCTACTTGGTGCGGCCGGTTTAACACTGATTAATGTAAATGACCACTGTTCTGAGTGACAGTCCTATATTGTGCCTCATTCAAAAAAACAGTCCAGGCTGAAACACTATTACTTTAAACTCCTGAAAGCTGAGTATATGATTATCATATACATTAGTTTAGTCAAACAGTTTTAAATGAGATGGTTTTATATCTTAACATTAAAATGTGGGCTGCATGGAGTGGAAAGCACTTTATGAAAGCATGTTAAACATGTTACCTGTCATTAATTTACACCCTCCCAATCTCTCTTTGCAGGGAGCACCATCACTCCAAACTACTTGGATAACTCCACTTCTAATGTTGGTCCATGGTGCTCGTGTACAGCCAGTGGAAACCACAGAGAACAGTGCAATCTCTTTCTTGACCATTTCCATGACAACATCTGCCTAAGTGAGTCATTTCCCTATAATATAACATACTAACTTAACATGTCTTAACACAGTCACCACTCACTACATGTAACAGAGAGAGAGAGAGAGAGAGAGAGAGAGAGAGAGAGAGAGAGAGAGAGAGAGAGAGATGGGGATGTATTTTTGTACTGCATCATCATTGTGTTTTTAATCTGACAGTATTTAGTATTTCATATTCAAGTACAGACTTCACATATCTGTCCAGCCAAGCAGATATGGACCTGTCCATTAGAGGACAAACATGATCATAGACTGTTCATTACATCTCTTCATCTGAAAGAAACCACAAAGGAATGTTGGACTTGAAATTGTATTCTTTGGGTGCCTGCTGTTTAATTCCTTGTTTTAACTTCAACGAAGAATATTGAACATGTCAATCATGCATTTTGCTAAAAGTAATTTTTTCCTTGTGGAGAAGGTTCAGGCTACTAAACATTAAATAGTGATTGAATTTAGTGAGCAAATTTGTAAATGAATTAGAAAGCAGGCCCATGGAGATGCATTTTAAATCTCATTTTAAGTATCTAACAATAAAGGCATCCTATTCACCAATTGATAGAATGTGTTCTAGCATATGTTGATAGAAAATACAGAAAACTCAAACTGCACATGAAGGTTCACCTCATTAAGGCCACACTGCACACATTCGAACTCTGCTTTGAATTGCATTTTATTTCATTTCATGAAACCTTGGTTGTTCAAATGTTGGCCTTTGTGTGTGTGTGTGTGGGGGGGGGGGGGGGGTGTATTTGGAAACACACTCATTTAAAAGAAAAATAGGTTAGTCTTATGTTGTTGTTTTTTTGTTGTTGTTTCTTTCTCTTTCCCTATTGTACCATACTCTTACCTAACCTTGAAGTCCAAAGCACAGTGTAAACGTTTATGAATGAAGTTTATGAAACATTAACCGCTTACATCCTTATCAAGAAGTTAAGAAAAGGGCTATACGAATGCTTCCCTTTTTTAAGTGGTTCTCAGTTCATCATGTTTGAACTGAAGTGTTCTAAGGTATAGTGCAGACTTCATAATCAGCATGTACAAGCAAACTAGCTTTGGGGTTAAACTTATCTCTCTCTTTCTGCAGAGACACACAGAGGCAATGTCAATAACAAGGCAGTAATAGGGATCAGTAAGGGAGCATCTGTCAAAGGGAAGCTTCAGCTCACAGCTCAGCAGCATGAAACATCACTGCAGAGCTTGGGTGCTTGACTGCTAACGGTGGTGCTAACGCAGAGGCAATTCTTTCCGGAGATCTGGGCTGAAGATACAGTCTGATGAGGGCCCAGAGAGTTCCTTCTCTGCCATGGCCTCTCTACTATCCTATTTTAATTGTTCTCTTATTCTCTCTCTGCTGTCCTGGCTTGAGGGCTGGGCTTGAAAGGGTGTGTGTGTGCGCATATGTGTGTGTGTGTGTGTGGGTGTGTGTGTGTGTGTGTTGGTTTGGGTCTAAGCGCTGACTCTGATGTCTTAGTAATTGAGCGTAATTTGGCTCCCTGCAGTAAAACTAATGGAGTGGAGAGAGCCGGAGAGTAGCTAAGAGGAGAAAAGCAAAGATCAGCGTAGGAAGCAGCTGAGAGTTTTTCTTTTTTAAGGGGGAGATTGCTGAAGCTGAACGTGGCTCCTCTGGAGTTGTGTTGCTCACAGGTGTACATATGAGCTGACCACACTGTCACCAGATTCTTGGACCTGGTTTTGTGTATAAGCCATACCAACATTTAGTGTTTTCCTGTTGAAACTGTTTATCTTTACATAAAGAGAAAAAACATTTTTAACTTTCATTAACTGGTCCGTACTTCAGGAAATGAATGCTTTAATGAACACAGCTGTTGGATTCAATTTACTTCAAAGATTTAAAAATACAAAAAATGGAAATGCAAGGTTTCTGCCTGACCACGACATTATGACAAAAAGTGCAAAAAGAGCAGATTTTTTTATCATGTCCAAATAAAGATGAAAAAAAAAATGCAATTCATTGTCCTTCAAGCACAAACTATCCAGTTAAGCCATTGTGGAAAGGAACTGTTAGATCCTTGATTACAATCTCTGGATTCTAGCCTCGTGTACTAGCTAAGGATATTTTCTGAGTGAACAGCAAAGCACTTTTGTAAGTTGCTCTGGATAAGAGCGTCTGCTAAATCCCATAAATGTACATGTAAATGTAAATGTAAATGTAAATGTAAATGTAAATGTAAATGTAATGGTAAACTCATATTGAGTCAGTACTTGATGGTATGTGACTTAAAGGGTAGTAAACTCATATTAACCATGACAGGCCAGTCTGAACCTGGCTTTTTTCTGCATTCTCATCACAACGCATTCTTTACTAATGTACAGACTGTGCATTTTTCCCCTTTACATTAAATATAGTACTTAATATTTCTCACCCGATGTTTCTTGCTAGGTGACAAATCACTATATGCACCTGAAATGGCTGCTCGTGTACTGTGAGTGGTTCAGTGATGCAATTTTGCAAGTCATTTGCCTGCTGTTGCAGATGTGCTGATATTTTCAGTCATGTTTGAAATCCTCAGTGATGAATCTTGTATTGTGAGCTCCTCTACAACCTGCAGCAGGAACAAAAAGAGCAGTCACTGTGAACAACCAAAACAATAACAAGCATGGCGAATGGAGTAAAAAGGGTTTTCTGTAGATAATGGCTGAATATAGACTATTGCTTCTGCTGCTGTGTGTACAGAGTTTGGAGCCTTTGATTAAATATTCAATTGCATCTTCCCCCCCTCTGTACTAGTCAATCACTGTGACCAGGAAACAGAAGGGGTGTAGAACTAGAAAGAGCTTTCCCTGGTTTAAAAAAAAGATTCTATTCTGCAAAGATTTATGGAAGCCCATACTTATTATGATGGAAAAATAACTAGGTTTTTTTAAAAGAGGTGGGAATAGGCTTCCATATAATATATTGTATATCTAGCAGGCTTTTGTCAGTTAACTAGTCTTGTACTTGGCAATTACATACTTAATAACACTTTTAATTCACTAAGAAAGGTAGCTTGCGTGTTAGAGAAACTTGAGATAAAAGCTTAGTGTACAGTATATTAGACACAACAAAACAGATTAATATTGCCTACCTGAAAACTCATTCAATAAATTCTTCTCCTATGTTGTGAGCATCAGGAGAGCTTAGAAGGGCCCATGACTGCTGATTGTTGGGACAAGGGTTGAGGAATCAATGTATTTATAAAACTTTGAAATTTGCCTCTCCTGGTCTTTTTAACAATGATTGAAGATGCCAAGATCCTAACAAGCTTTATTATGGTGCCTAACATTTATATGGTGCTCCTTACATAGAATACTCTACAATAACCTTTATTTTTATGCCCTTTATGCCTTTTAGAGTCTATGTACGGTAACACATCTTTTGACCAGGGGTTCCCAAACATTTGCATGTCACTGTATATTAATCTTGATACCTTGTTCACCAAATTATCACTTTAATCATGTACACTGATCAGCCATAACATTAATACCACTGGCAGTGTAAGTGAAAAACAATTATTGTCAAATACAGTGCAGTGTTTGGTGGGATATATTAGGCAGCAGGTGAACGGGACTTAGAAGATACCATAGCATTCCTTTAGAAGTCCAGGCCTTTTCTTGACTCTTATTTTAATATGAATATAATATTTTTATATGTGAATATAATATAATATTTAATATGAATATACGCTTATATTAATAGACACTGCTCTGTGTTTTCTGTTGGTGTTTGTGTATTTGGTGTGGACAGACCTGGGGAGATGTAAAGAATGCAGCAATTCTGGCTGTCTAAATCAGCACATCTAAAACATTAACTATGAGACTGTCACTACTGCTCTCTGCTGCAGACTACCATTACACACATATACTCGTATCAGTTCTGCTCTCTGATCAGGCATGAAAGTGTGTATGTGTGTGTGTGTTTGAGGAAGAGAGAGAGAAAGACAGAGACAGAAGTTGTGTTCTGCTTTGCTAATGACACATTTACACAATCATAATCTCTCTGTGCTTCGATCCGTCTCTCCCTCTCTCTGCTTCTCCTGCTGTCCTCACACTTCCAGAGCTCCCAGCCATGGCCGAGGCTGAGTCTGACACTCTGTTCAGACGTAGCAGCGTGCGCCCATATTGATTTGTGTCCTCATAATAATGAAGCGTTGCTATGAGTGAGCAACTTCAATTAGCATCAGTTTGGAGCAGTGGGAAATATCTGGGGAGGAATTCACTCTGTCAGCATTGATTCACACTCTTCTCTTTCTTTCTCATCACTTACCGCTTCATGCCTCCTGCAAGGAGCACAGTGATTCATAGAATACAATCATTACAGCTTCACACTGCCAATTAAAGGCACATATTTGTTGTACAAACAGCAAGCATGGGAGGGGAAAAAAAACATCATTCAGCTTTGATTGCACTTAAAAACCTTCAGAGTTGCAGATGTGAAGCGACATTTATTAGATTGCACTCTGATGTTGAGGGATCTTTTATTCATATATTTATAAGACCATGTTTTAATTGAAGTGACTTTCATGCAAAAGTAATTTCATCTGAGTAGGCCATTAAGGCAAATTAGAATTAATGTATGTGGATAGTCATTATTCATATGGCTTGCTGAAACATGTCATATATGCACTCTAATATAGCTGTTATGATGGGAAGAATCTCAAGCTAACTTTCATATTCAACTTGAATAGTTTCTGGTTCACTCATTGCAGGACAGTCTATGTAGGGTTTTCTTAGTCATTCAAAATTTGGGTTGGGTCCTCTGGTCTGCACATCATTGCTACAGTTCACTGCTTGGTGACAATTAGCCTCCCTTGGACTTTATGTACCCCCACAATGATCAGATAATCCAGTTTTGTATATTTTGTACTTAATGTAAAATAAACTAAAAACATGGTAGAGGTGGTCTCAAACAACTGTACATATACAATGTAAATGGACAAGCTGTGCTTTAATTCATCAACATTCAACCTACAATCTTAAACAATCTGTCTCATTTCCCTTTACCATTAATTCCCACCACTAACCCACTTCAAGTAGCAAGAGTAGGGAAGGACAAAAGTAGTAGCAAAAGTTTCCTGACTCTGCAGGAGGGTTGATCTCCAGGACGAAGCTGTCTGTTCTAATAAATCACAACACACCTGTCACACATGCTTGGTCTGGCCTCATTCCGAGTCCATTAGGAAACGCATACAGCACTCCCAATCTCGTATTTTAATAGAACCTCTGTGCATTGTTTGTACATAATACTGTTATGTTTGGCCCAAACAAGCAGGAGCTGCATTAAAATGAGACAGCAGTGTTTGTGAAGTAGCAGGTGAATAAATTGATTTGGGTTAATATCACCAGGGATGTGGTCCTTTTTCTCAAGCATTTAACATTTTCACAAGGAAACACTGACTGAATGTCCAGTTGAGGCATTCTTTGTGTTAGGTTTTGCCAGGTCATTGTGTTAATTCGTTTTTTAAGTTTAGCAGTTTTTATTATCATTAGACGACATTTCTCCACCATATGAAAGTTTCATCATGCACCATAAATATTTCATATGATATTTTTTTATGTAAGTGAAGTTATACCACTGGTGAAAAATTGAGAAGGCAAGTAACCTTCTCCAGATGACTTGTTAAATGTGAATCTGTATTTACAAAAGATAAAGAAAAAATATTTATTTTAAATGAGACGTGCATTAAAGATTCATTTGAGTAGTAGGAGAGTTCATCTGAGATTCCACTTAGGCCAAAACAGAGAAGCACATCACTAGTCCAGTAATGGCTTTCCCCCGTTCACTGCTGGGTCATTCCAGGATCCACTGAACCTAATGGCTAGCATCTCACAATCAGCTGTCAGATCTTCTGTGTGTGTAGCATTCGCTTGCCGCCTTGTCTGAATATCCAGCCATTTCATTTACTTTATCAGAAATCCTGACAAAAAATAATGAACTGCCAGTTCCTTGATAAATGTGGATTCCCTCTGTGTTACTAAACATACGCATTTGCAGCTGTGGTACCAATCATTACTAGGTTGTTTGTGAAACACCCCAGCACAGCAGCACCACCCGATCTACCCGATCATGTTGTTTCTTTGCAGAACAGAGCTCATTATTTAAATCAGGGTGTGTTGAGCAGGGTTGGAATAAATACCTACAGACACCTCAGCTCTCAACGGATGGAGTCACCTTTGCTGTACATTATTCTAACAGTCTGAAGGCTCTGCAGAGTCTTGGGTCGTCCTGTGTCAAGGGTCGTCCTGTGATGGAACTTTAGCATTTGCCAGTTTTGGAAGAGGCTGTTTTGGCAAGCTGTCACTGAATGTGTGGGAAAGGGGCCATCTATTAGTGGAGGAAATATTCCCATAGTTATTTGCTTTACCTTAGTGTACTATTGTTACTTTGCCAGGCTTTAATTCTTAGGATCCAAGAGCCACACTTGCGGAAAATTACATGCTGTTTTTAAGGCTTCATATCTCAGGATCAGACCAATAAACATACACATAATAAAACACTACAATCATTATATCAGCAAGTGATCCATCTTGGAAAAGCTAAAATTGATTTGTTTCCAAATGAAATCCCAGTTTAAATGCTTCCAGTGTGACTTCCAGTGTATGTTTAGTGCACTGTCCACATGTACATGCTCAACCTGCATAGAGACTCTGACTGATCATCATCAGGGTGCAGATGTAATGATGTCACTGACCCAAATATTGGGTTCCCAGACAAGACAAGAAGGGAAGGGCCCCTTTTAATTCCTCACACAATCTTCAAATTTCACAATAAGTCCTGAGATGAGATAATACTGACACACACAACAATAATTGTTGTTTTTGGTTCTTGAAGAACTTGAGTTATTAAATATCCTTGTCAATCTAGTCATTCCAAATAACTCATTAGAATTATTGCATTTCCAGCTCAAAAACACTTCAACAACAGGTCAATTCCCAACAGAATTTCTGAGATATAAAGCGTATTTTAGTTCTTATAAAAAATGTAGTCACAAGTAATTTTTTTATCAACATCGGCATGGTCAATTTTTAATAATATCTAAAGTCTATTAATATTTACATCTCAGATGAAGGCAATTTGAAGTATCCTAGGATCTCCTGAAAAGAACATCTGACATGTGTGACTGTCTCCTATAAATACGTTTACATTTTTTGATGAATAAAAAACAGACTAGGATCCTAACTGTTAAAGGAGAATTCCTCCCAAAGCCATCAGTTATTCTACTAGTTGATGAAGTCATTGTGGCACATAGCACAGTTCTATTCCCAGACCAGCCATTAACAAAAAAGGTAGCAGTCAGGGGCCTCTATACCTCTCTAGCCCATGCCTGGCATTATTTATGGCGCCAATAGATTCATGTCTATCAGCTGAAGATTGGATTCATACCCAAATCAGTTGAGAATAACTCACATTGATAAGTGAGCCCAGAGAGTACCATGAAAACATTCCCCAGACCATAACGCTGTCATCCTCAGCTTATGTTCCAGCAGTGGTTGCAGGATGTTTGTTCACTGATATTTCTCATTTGACACCAGCATCCATACATTTGATGAAGCAGAAAACATTGAACTCATTGGAGAAGACAACCTTTGCCAAGGGTTTTTCTTCCAATGCAACTTCAGTACCAGAAGTGCAGTGACCATCCATCGGCATACACAGTAGGCGGCCCCCTGGTTAATTTCTGCAGTGAAGCACTGTAGCATTCCCTCCCTTCCTTGACAACACTCACCTCTCATATCAGTGGTACGTTGTGCTCTGCAGTTTGCACACCTTATATACCCACCAAGTCAGCTCACCACACCACAACTACCTGTGTGGGCTGTGGGCTGCTGAAGTGGTCATAATAATGTGACTCGACTGCATGTGAATGACCTCACTCAAAAAACAGTCCAGGCTAATTCATTCTTTAGAACATCAGTGTGAATATGCAAACCTATTTAAAACATTTATATCTAAAGGCAAGAAACATTGTTTCAGAATTTTATGAGGCCACCACAAGCTGTGCATAAATAACGAAATCAAAAATGTAGGTTGGACACAGCACCGACAATGCAGATCCCACTCGGTCATGTGAAACAGAGGCAGTGCCACTAAAGATACCAGTACTTTTGGACTCAGCTACTGTGTGTGTATGCACAAAAAGCAAGTCATGTGGAAATGACAACAGTATTATTGTCACAGTGCTCCTACTGAATATTGTGCAGAATGGTTTTCTTAGAATTTGGTTTTTGACTGATTTTGTCTGAACCCTGATCCTAATGCTCATCACAAACATCTCAACGAGACATATCTGAAAGAGAAAGCTAAGTGAAGCATGAGGTGTGTGCATTCATCTGTAAAAGATCCAAGGTGGTGACAGTATGTCTCTTCGTGTTGTTCTAAACAGAGAATGCCATCCTTGCCTTTGGCAATGACACTGACCCCAGATCAGCCGCTAACCAGCCAGGAGCAGCCAGCGCAAATACCATCTCTCCAAACCAGCACTTAGCTACCAGCACCATAACATCTACCACCACAGGCATGGGATTGGAGACCCAGCACAACATCCTCCATCCTCAGATGCCCACACAGGTACAACATGCAGCACCATACAGTTAAGATACTGGTAATGGAAACATTGGTATATTTCATCATATATTTCGTCTGCTTCCATATGGTTTTCAGTACTCCTAATGAAATCAGATGTAGAACTAAATTCAGATTCATGATTGGAGCTAAAGGAATTAAGCTTTTTGGGCTGGTGTCCCTGCATAGGAAATCTTAGTCCTGGACTACATTTCCTATTAAATAAAGAATTTCCATTTAAGCTACTGAATAGTCAAGGGCTAGACTTGTCCCTGTCCATGTTTCTTAGAAGTATGTTTTATGACATTGATTAAGACTAGTTTTAGACTAACATGTAATTTGTCAACAGCATTTTACCATTTACAAATCGGGGTTAATGGATTAACAAGTCTGACTGTTGGGTTCTAGGTTTTATTTTTTAAAAGCAAAACTGCTGCACACAGCAAATCAACTGTAATACAAAATAAAAGTAATACATCCACTTTGTTATTTTATTTCTTTTATTGTTCAGGTCAAATAAACAGAATAAGATTTTACAAATCATTTGATGGTTCAAACTAACTGATGGATGTTTCATTACAAAGTTTGGTTAAAAAAAAAAACCCCAAACCTTTACAAGTTTACAGCAGTAGGAAGAAATCTTATGTGCTATCAGTGGAAATGAAAGTAAAAAGATTTTATTCCAAGTCCTTTTGGAATCTTTTCTACAAGTCGGTTAATCAAAATATAATGATCAACTGCCAGATTTATATTACATTAAAACATGGAAAATGGAAATACAAAGATTTTCCATGACAACAACAACATACTTTGGATTTGGTTAAATAACCCAGTGACAAAATATTCCTGATGTACTGACAGTGATTTTTTTTTTTGTTTTGTTTATTATAATGTAACATTTATCTGTCCAGATAAACAGCTTTACATGTCATTTTCTCATAAGTCTGTTGTACACTGAGATATAAATACACTGCTGAATGCATAGAGATATCCTGAGAACTACAAATGTATTATAATAAATAAATAAAAATAACAATAAACTCAAGCCTCACTGCAGAATATCTTCCAACTGATGCGATTTTACACCCCTACAGGTAAAGCTTCTGGCGGTAGACTTACAGCAGAGAGGCTGCAGCACATGTAGGCTGGTTCTTGGTGTGCAAGTTAGTCTACTGACGCAAGACATGAGAACAGACGGTGAAAGAGGGGGCGAGATGATAAATGAAAGGAGGCAGAAAACAGAACAGGGAAAAAAGACAAGACAGAACAAAACGTCAGAGCAAACAAAAATGACATGTGCAGACACGCAAAGTCTGACACACTGTGTAGCTAAACTCTCTCTCTCTCTCTCTCTCTCTTTGTCTATCTATCTGTCTATCTATCTTTCCATCTCATTCCTTCTCATAGATAAACGACAGAGACAGACTGTGGAGTGACTCCACCCTCCCTTCACCTGAGCTCTATGACAACAGTTCTGGACGTCTCAACCTGGAGGCATCCACTTGGCTTCTTCCACTCCTGTTGCTGGCCCTTCACTTCTAGAACGAAACCAAGCTGGTCAACTGACCGGAGTGAGGACAGTTTGTGTGTGGCTGTTTATGAATCTTAACCATTTCTGGATTTCATCATCAAAAAAAAAAATTTTTGGAGAGAAAATGAAGGAGAGATGGATTGATATGATGAGATATGATGAGATCACAAGAGATTGATAAACTTTTCCAATCAAAATCAACAAAAAACAAAGATAAACGATGGCTCCACCCTTAATGTGAAGTAGTGATTTATTTTATGAGCACACATTTTAATGACTGAAATGGTGGACCAATTTGGTTGAGACCAAACTGGAGGTTAAAAAAAAAAAAAAAAAAAAAAAAAAAGTGTGTCTGTAAGTACGTACATGTGTAAAACTTTCTATGATGGTCTCACTGTAAGACAAACCTTAAATAACTACCCCCCCACCCCCCCACCCCAACACCACCTTTTTTAATTTAATTTTTACTCATCGTTATTTCAATGGGTATTTTTCCAAATGTTACGATCTGATCATGATTATGGTACATGCGTATTGCGTATGGGACCAAGTACAGTAATAGTTGTCGTTGGTTGGAGAGCTGCGTACATGTGCAAGCTGCCATTACGAGGACTCCTAATGAGAAGGCACTTTGTGATGATGGGTTTATGGAAATGTTTAAATAAGATGACGTTCTTTATTTTTGTAAAGTGGATGAAATGTTCATATATATATATATATTCATTAGTGAAGTCCTCTCTTTCTTTACAGTCTGGGTTTTCCTCCACAGTGAAATTTGCCCATTACAGTTCCTTTCCTTTAACCTCAGACACACTGCTTCACTGTGTGTTCTGGACAAGTATCTTTGAAGTAGAATATGAGCTGAAATGACTTTGCTTTGTTTTTTGTTTTTGTTTTTTCAATACGTGATGTGTGCTGAGGAAAAACAGTAATGTGTTAAATGGAGGCTGCGAATATGGATTCAAAGTCCACAAGTGTTATTCACAATGCCGGCAGTTCCTGCATTGAAGATACAACAATTTTCAGCCGTTGTTAACCGTGTTAGCACAGTGAGAATAGAAACAACCAACCATCTTAAAACACCTTGGCTGCACTGGCTCCTGAATTCAGCACCTGCAGATGTGGAAGAACAAACAGCAGGGGTGGCCCCTTCAACGGAAACTGAAGCACAACTCAAGCAAGCAAAGCCTCCTGTGGATTTGATATCCAGAAGCCATAATATATTTTTTTTTCCACTCACTGCTTGTGATCATAATACTGCTATATGTCAGCCAATCAAAATGAGCACAAAGAGCAATGCTGCTGTCCCACCCGTAGGATCTGAGGACTGAACACCCACTACTGTTAGCCTGGGCCCAACAAGAGCTTACTCAACCCTGCCCCAAAGACTACTGACCAATGAGGTTCTTGTGGCGTGCAAAAAAGGACAGGGCGCTGGCCAATGGGTGAAATCTGAGGGTTTAACACATGTAATTTCCTGAAAAATAAAGCTGCCATATGAGGATGTACTACCTGTGTTGAGTGTATTCATCAGGCATGTTCTTGTACACCAGCCGGCATAGAGAGGATAACAAAAGGAGGCAAAGGAACAAAGCCAAAACTTCACCCACTTTTTATTCACAGTATAACCTTTGAGTTGCCTCCTGTCTGCAGGGTGTGGGTCACCAAACGGTCATGCTGCCTTTCAGCATGGGTCAGCACACACAAGCACACAAACACACTGCTCCAGTGTTAGGATGCATTTGCAGCAAACCAGCATGAACATCCCATTCTCTGGAAAAGCGTACTGGTCTTCAGATGTGGGTTAGGTGTTGTCTTGTCTTATCTAGTGCTCAACGGTACAATGCTTGCATGCATGCATCCATATTCCAAACGTTACCTCAAACCTGCCACTCCCTTTCCTTTCAATCCAGCAATAATGTGTCCCCCCAAGAGAACATTACAATTTGTCAACGAGGGCTGTGGTTTTTTGTCATTAAAAAAAAGCATCACTTGGCCAAGCACAGACTTAAACGATGCCAGGTCCTTGTCCAATTATGCTGTTGCAGCACAGGCATGCCTGGCTGAACAGAGACATGTGATTTGGTCTGACAGCTTCCTCTCCAAATCACACTTTTTCTGCATTGAATCTTAATTGCAGCTGACTCTTCTGCAAGAGGCGCATAGTGGAGAGTGGCAGCTAGCCCAGCTAACTGCCAGCAAGAGCAGCCTCATTTCTCATTAGACTTACAGTAGCAGCCTATGAAGGTCACTGGAAATTTGTCGTGTTTTGATGGAAGTGAAGCAAGAGCTGTTGTGCCATCCTCTCGATCCATAGCTGTTGAAGGCAGGTAACAAAGGCAGGTCACATGTGTGAGCCAACAGTGTGAAGTGCTAGAGTTGTGCATGTACCGTGTTCAGCCAGTGTAAACGTATATGTCTCACAGATCAGGTGCGAGACTTCTCGACATTTTCTAGTTGACGTGTCCCCCAAATGTGAGTTTTACAGTGCACTGGGCAATTCCTTAAGGCCTGTCCACAGTCAAACCAACGTGAGTGGTAGAATTATAAGAAATTACCAGGAAGCCCTTTTCTTATAACCCTAGTTGCTGAGTATAATATGGGAATCGTCCGGAGCTGCTTTTGCAAACTCTCCATTTGCCGGCTATAATCCATATTCGTCTCATTTCTGGATGGCTAATGATGAGTCTTAGTCAATTCTGCCATAGATCAGTTAAGCTTGTGCTGATTCTTTAAGGGATCTGGGAATATCTGGAAGAAAAACAGTGCAACGTGATCAAACTAGAGTACATCCTCATCCATTTGGTAATATAGAGTGCACATGATCAGTGATAAGTGAGAGCAGTTTGGTGCTTCAAACCTGCAGATGATCTTTTGATGTTGAAGATCTGATGTTTGAGGTTAAAAAGGGGTTACCAACCTCCATCCTGTTTGGGAACAATAAAAAAATCAGAATAGAAAGCCTCTGGATGAACCTTTATAGCTCCTCTGGCCAGGACACAACTGACACTCACACTGGATTCTTACCTTGTGGGAACAGGAGGGCCATACTGCTGAAGCAATGCTATTTGTCTCAGACAGCATAAGGGTGTTCTGGGTGCAAGTGGGTCTCTTAAAGGTTAAAAGAATGGTTGCTAATCACAGTCAAGTCTGCATGATTCTGTGAGGGACAGCTGCTGGTCCGAAAGACTTTCTACGGACGAGAAGCAGAACCAAACAGCTGTCAAGGCAGGTAGAAGTGTGGATCTGCACAGATCAGACAGGACTGTGCCAGCCAGACTTAGAGAAGAACAACCATCCTAAATTCAGAGCCAAATCACCCATGGTGTTAAGGGTGGCAAGCAGACGTCAATCCAATGTGCTTACTGCTTCAGTGTCAGGAATAAGGGTATATACAGGGCATCCAGAAAGAATTCACAGTGCTTCACTTTTGTACATTTTGTTATTTCAAAATGGATTAAATTCATTTTTTCCCTCAGAATCCTACACTCGGTACCTCACACTGACGAAGTGTGAAAAGTTAATTTGAAATATTTGCAAAGTTATTAAAAATAAAATACAAAAGTTATAATATGCACATAAGTACATACGTTCACAGCCTTTGCTCAATACTTTGTTGAAGCACCTTTGGCAGCAATTACAGCCTCAAATTGTTTTGAGTCTGATGCTAAAAGCTTGGCGCACCTGTTTTAGGGACGTTTCTCCATTTCTCCTTTGCCAGACCTCTCAAGCTCCATCAAATTGGGTGGAGGGCATTGGTGCACAGCCATTTTAGATATCTTCGGAGATGTTGAATCAGGTTCAAGTCTGGGCTCTGTCTGGGATACTCAAGGACATTCACAGAGTTGTCCTGAAGCCACTCCTTTGTTATCTTGGCTGTGTCCTTAGGGTCGTTGTCCTGTTAGAAGATAATCCTTCATTCATACCTAATAGTATGAGGTCGAGAGCACTCTGGAGCAGGTTATTAAGGATGTCTCTGTACATCAGTGCAGTCATTTTTCCTTCGACCCTGACTAGTCTCCCAGTTCCTGCTGCAGAAACTCATCCCCACAGCATAATGCTGCCACCACCATGCTTCACTGTAGGAATGGTATTGGCTAGGTGATGAGCAGTGCCTGGTTTCATCCAGATATGATGCTTGGCGTTCAGTCCAAGATGTTCAATCACTTTCTTTCTCATGGTCTGGGAGTCCTTTAGGTGCCTGTTGGCAACTCCAGACTGAGGAACTCCAGACTCTTCCTAGTGCTGGTGGTTCCAAACTTCTTCCATTTACAGATGATGGAGGCCTTTCTGCTCATTGGCACCTTCAATGCAGCAGAACTGTTTATGTACCCTTTCCCAGAATACAATTTTGTCTTGAAGGTCTACAGACAATTCCTTAGATATCATGGCTTGGTTTGTGCTCTGACATGTACTGTCTACTATGGGACTACTTATATTAAGAGGTGTCTGTCTTTCCAAATCATGACCAATCAACTGAATGTACCACAAGTGTTCAATCAAGCTGTAGAAACATCTGAAGGATGATCAATGGAAGCAAGATGCACCCGAGCTCCATTTTGAGTGTCATGGCAAAGGCTGTGAAAACTCATATTTTTGTGTTTTATTTTTTAATACATTTGCAAATATTTTAAACATTTTTTTCTCACTTTCTCATGGTGGGGTATTGTGTCTAAAACTGTGAGGGAAAATATGAGTTTGGAATAAGGCTGTAACAGAACATAAAATGTACAAAACCTGTCTGTGAATACTTTCCAGATGTGCTGTATGTAGGAATAGGGAAAGTCTTTCCATTCATGTGCTGAGATACAAATTAATCATCGTCATTCTCCACTGGGACAGAGCAACTCTGTCTGTAGCGCCTCATTAGGAAAGATGACTGAATACGCAACGAGAAATAAATAACCTGAATGATTGGACTCTTCTATCCTCCTTGCAAAATAAAAAACAAAAATGCTGGACTTCAGGTTTTCAGCTGCTGGCGGTTGTAGGGTCTTCTTAACCAAGGCTACCTTAACATTCCACAGATTTTTGGAGATGTAGAGGATGCTTCTGTCATCTGAACTGCACAAAGGAGGAGCAGGTTGTGGTTCCAAGGCTAACAAGACAGCCATTGCTGACTCATGTGTAGCGTCTGCTTCCTAAAGAAAGTCTGTATTGGATGGAACACTAGTTAGCCACACTGAGGGGAGAAATTGCTTGGGTTGCCATAGAAATAGGTGTAAAATCCATGCAATAGCTGCCTCTTAGTAGGTTCTGCTAGAAGATGCTGATAGCAAAGACAGATGGGAGAAGTGCACAGGTTGTAGTAAAGAAAACAAGTGTGAAGAGTACTAAATGATTGTATTGGAGTTCAATTAGTGTTGCTGTAGTGTAAATCCTATTGTAGTAAATAGTTTTTAAACATGCAGAAGACTCCGATAAAAGTAAAAAGTAACTTACTTTCCGTAAAAGAAGTCATTTGGCTACTTTTAATACATACACATATCTACAGAAAACATTCACAGCGCTTCACTTTTTGCACATTGTTACGTTACGATCTTATTCCAAAATGGATTAAGTTCATTTTTCCCTCAGAATTCTACAACCAATACCCCACGATAAGAAAGAGGAAAGAAAAGTTTGAAATTTTTTGCAAATGTATTAAAAATTAAAACACAAAGATGGACAAGATCAGACAGGAACAAAGGCATGAGTGTGTTGCTCTACTCCTGCTGGTGAATAACACAAAAAACATAATCTTTTACTGTTTTAACATCAGTATTGAATGGTCAGTAGTGAATGGTCAGTATTGAATGGTCAGTGGTGAACGGTCAGTATTGAACGGTCAGTGGTGAACGGTCAGTAGAGAATGGTCAGTATTGAACGGTCAGTGGTATATGTGTGTGATAAACACAAATGGTTTGCTGAGCTGCAGCCATTGAAACAACAGTTTGGTCCATAAGCCCACTCTCATTACTACTCTTTTTTGTTATCATTTTTGAGGGGGGGTCTGTTTATCAATAGATATTGCCAAGAAATGTTTATAGAGCCTTTACATGCTCACAGGAATGTTCCAACATATAATATCTTCTCGAAAGAGTTGAATTTGGTACTGTAACAAAGCGAGAACAAGCCCCCTATGGATACCCTTGAATTCCAAATCGATGGATGAACAGATGTGTAGATGTAAGATCTTGTTTTCTATTTCATATGATACAGCACCCTCCCCCACCTACCATGTACTGCGAATGTGAACTTTTGACCATTCCTCCAGTTAACTATTAATGAAAAGGTATTGAACTAGGATGCTTTGTGTTTGACGGACAAAGGCATGGATGACAGAATGTGGTGAAAGATCATCATGGAGGACTGTAGCAGCAAGTAGGTTACTAGGCTGTTATTAAATACAAAGGAGTATTGTGTCTTTCAGATAGACGACTGCATTTAAGAATGTTTGTGGTTCAAGATACAGCAATGCAGCTTTCGACCTTCAAAGCCACAACAGTCAGGAAAGTCATGAATAATTAGTATTGGTGGGATGATGCCACTATTTCTAAGCATCAGCTTGTACTGATCCAGATTATTCTTTTATTTAAAACTAATCTTGGACTTTTTGTTTTTAGCATCTAAACATTCTCCACCGTGATCAAACAATATAAAAACATGACGACAAGTCTGTGCAATTTGAGTCTAGCATTGTTACAGAATTGCATTGGATAATTTTGTATATGATTATTTTTATTCCTTCCTCGGAAATCTGATCCTGCAAAACTGCGGATGCTGACTGCAATCAGATTGGTGCCATCTTAGATGTTCATTCCAGCATTTATTTTGTGAATATTGGCGGAATACTAATGGCAAATACCCCTAGATGTTTCAAATTGGTCATCTTAGCATAAGATGCTGGATCATATTTATGACATTGGATTGATGCCGCCATCTCAGACATCTGATCCAGCATATTGTGGAGATAATGGATTGACAGTGCAGCCTGGTATCAGACTAGTGCCATTTCATGCATCTGATCCAGCATTTTCTCAAAATAACTCAATGATGCTGCCAACAATCACATTGATGCCACCTCTGACATTCGGTTCATCATTTTCTATGCAAAATAGATTGTTATACATAATATCTAACATCAGACAACTGATTTAGAATTTTCTGCAGATAAACAGTTAATAGTGCTAACGGGTATGAGACGTCAATCTCAGATGTCCAGTATAGCTTCTTCTGCAGATAAATTGTGGTACCTGTTGGATTGGTGGAATCTCAGATATCTGATTCACCTTTTTCTGATGATAAACAATTGGTAGTGGTACCCATTATCAGATTGGTGCCATCTCAAACATGCGATCCAGCAATTTATGAAAAGAACAGGTTGATAGTGCTACTTGTTTTCAGATTGGAGCAATCTCAGATCTTTGACCACTTTCAGCAGCCTTGTACCTCTACTCAGAAGAATTATGCCAACTCAGACATGCACCTTACATTTTCTGTAGAATACAGGCTGCTAGCACAAATCTTATCATCTTATCTCAGACATCCAATTCAGCACTGAGCAGTCAACCAATTAAAAAAAATGTTCCTGGGAAGCAGACTGGTACCACTTCATACATCTGATTCTGAATTTCCTGCAGATAATTTACTAATAGTGCTACTGGGAATCAAATCGGTGCCATCTCAGACATCCATTTCTGCATAGTCTGAATTTGGATAACCAACTGATACTGCTACCTGGTATCACATCAGTGCCACCTCCAATACGTGTTTGAGTTAAACACAGACATAATGCTTAATTTCAACATTTAATTATAGACAAAATGTTCTATGTCATTCTTTATGTACACATAATTACAACTTCAGATATAATTCCCAAGAGCTTTTCTTCTTTCATTTTTTTTTTTTTTTTTTTTTTTTTTTTTTTTTACACATCTCTGTTGTGCTTAATTTAAGGTTTGTTTGTGGTGACATTCCCCATCTCACATACAAAAAGAAACTGTGGGGAGCTCCCACTGTAAAAGCCTGGGACACTCCACCTGCCAAGCAAGTCATTCAGAAACAGAAAGGGCATTCACATTACTGTCCATCGTTATGTACAAAAACAAGAGCGCGTCTGCAGCTACATTATACATATTAACAAACTACAGATCTCAGTATCTACAGTGCTTACTGTACAGAGAACCGGTGCTGGGAACAGGGTGTGGGTGTACAATGAGGGAGGAGGAGTTCTGTTTGAGGCTTGGAACATAATGAACAGTCTTCTACTTGGCGTCCACGCTAAGAGACCAGCTCCTTGGATAACTATGCTCCACCCCATGTGTGTGTAACTGTAGTGCCAGTGCTCTTCATATATCCCTTAGCTTGACTTCACTACTGATCATGTATTGCCCAAAATATACTTCACTGTTGCGTTAAATTGAGCAGCTGCTGAAAGGGACAGATTCGCTTTCGGGCCTTCAGTAGCTGCCATGCTGTTGGTGCTATCTCACGGTTTTTATGTAGCTTCACATTTGATCCATAAACCTGAAAGGCAATTTCCCACCGTAATCACACCTCACTCTTGAACGTGGTGTGTGTTTGGGAGCGCTCGGATGGAATGCACTGTGATGTTTGTGAATGCTCTGTGTCACCTCAATCATGGCTCATACAGCTACCATCAGAAAAAAAAACAACAACAACTGACAAGCAGGCAATGGCAGACACATAAACCCCGATCTCATTTCCACCCATATAGCTCTGCACACTATGAACATGATATACTGGAAACCTCAACGTGACTGTGGGAAAGGAACTCGTGGAAAAATGAGGAGGATGGAAACCTTATACTATTGCAAGGCAGAAAATGGGCAGCAGAGGAGAACATACTGCACTGGAATATTCTATATACCGAGGGAATCAGGAATCGAGGGTATACGGGCGTCAACTTTACAACATAAACAAAATAAATGATGCTTCAAACGGGAATGTGCAGGTCCTCTGAGGAGGAGGAGAATCTTAAAAATAAGGATGTGACAGTTTTCTGAGTGATGCCAGAGAAGAACTTTTCATGTTTGTAAAATAGATGTTTATGGTGTGAAAAACTTCTTTGTTTAAAAAACTTTCCTTGATAAAATATTCTTCAGCAGTTTAAAGGTTCTTCACACTCAGTCCTCACTTTTACAAACATGGTTCTGTTTGGAACCAAAAGTGTGTTTTCTATGGTATTGCTCCAAGAATGCTTTGGTCCTCCATTTGAGTGTACGCTCAATGAAGCATCAATCTGGCTCTAGCTTTGGCTCTGTAGACATGTAAAATGAGTAAAAATGGAAGAGCACATCTCAAACATCTCTAAAAAGAAGACAAATCTCATCATAGCATTTCCAAAATGGCAACTTTACAGTAGAACTTTCCTAACATTCTTAATCTTCAATGAAATTTGAGACTTTCCATTGGTACATCATGAAACCCTGACACGATATCAGTCTGGTCTTTGTTATTTACATCAGGTCAAAGTGAAAGGCAGCAACAAGGGATATCAGAGGTTTGTGTAAGATGGGGGAAAAATGAGTTCTTCACATGCGCACGCACACACACATACGTGCACACAAATCTACAGGTATGAGCTAAACATGAGTTCATGTCTTCTTTCCACGTCAGATTTCAAAATGTCACATTTTTCCAATCCGACCCTTTTCACCAATTCTAAAACCTTCTATTAACCGTAATACTTAGAACATCTAATACATGCCCAGGGTGACACAAGTGAGGGCAGAGTATCAATTTAATTGTGAGGGGCCAACCACTGAGTGTTGGGTGTGCAGAAAAACAACATGGTCTAAAATGGCATCTGACATTTTGAAAAACCCACAAAAGCTGTGGCTCACAAACGTCTCTGAGGCCTTTGCCTCGGCACTCTCCTGATTCACTGTTTCTGTTCAAGACTGGAACTAAAATGTGTCTGAGAAATAGTCTCAGATCTCAAAGGAGATAAAGAGAGAGCGTGTGTGTGTGTGTGTGTGTCCGCACACTCAGAGCAAAACAGAGAGCAAGGGATGGGAGGGGAAGAAACTTCTGCAAGCCTAAAAAACTTTGCTAAAACGCTCCTTGAGAAACACAAACAGTAAACAGGGTTCTGCTGTATTTTAGAGGAGACCTAAAAGGGAGTGAAGCACAAGAAATAAATAAATAAACTGACATGATGTGTGGCCCTCCTACGACAATGACCCCATTAGACTGGGGGAGTTCAAATCCAGTCCTGATGAGCTACCATCCTGGAGAGTTTGGTTCCAACCCTTATTTAACACAAATAGAAACAATTAATCAACTTCTTCAGGAACATCTGAACATTAGAGCAGATGATTTGGAATGGTCTTCAACGCCAGACCATCTATCTGTTTTCCTGTCCTGAATTTGATCCAGTTCACAGAAATGATTGATCACCTTTTGCAATTTGCCAGTGGGGCCACCGAGCTAAAGAATTGCTTGATAAAATGAAGCATTTGTGGGCAGAATTGCTATAATACTGGATTTTATGAACATACATGTTGTCTTAGGTCATGTGTCAGCTCTTTCCTGATGTCTACAAACCATTTAGGTGAAAAGAAGATTTGATCCTTGACAAAATACCCTATTCTTCTTAAAACCATCTACAGCCCGTCTTCCACCTGCATTTTTCTCCCCATGGTTATCCGTTACCTGGATCTCTTCTATTATCAGCACCGATGCCAATGAATATTTTAATACTCCAGCCATCACTACAGGGTGTGAAGAACTGCTCAGAGTTCCAGACAGAAGCTGTCACCCGCCATCACATTAGCTCTCATGGTGATAACGTGAACAAACTCCTACAAAATCAGATCTTATTCAGTGGAATTTGTATCTGACTGAGAAGCTGTGGGTCTCAAGGCTCTGGATTTTCAGGCAAAGTGGATCCTTATAAATGTACATGTAAAATACATCCGTAATAAGTGCAGGACCAGTCCGAGAAGTGCTACGCAGGACTTCTTCCATTACTGTGTCCAACTAAATGCAGAAGAAAAGCCATAAAACGCCAGATAACAGGGCTCGGCATCAGCAGCTGGAGTCTGAGAGAGCACAATTGGCCGTGATCTCTCTGGGTGGGTAGATGGTGCTTTCTCCATTCACATCACATCTACTCAGCCATTAACATCAGCGCGTGTTATTTGCACGGCAATGATGCAATGGCGACACACGTATAGGAGGAGGCATGTGCTTTTCTTTCCCCTCCAAGTGTCTGATGTGATGTATACGATGAGAGTCCTAATTGGGATGGGTAACTGGCACTGCCAAATTAGGGTGGAGATTGGCATTTTATATATATATAAAATAGCCAGGTGACAGATGACATACACAATATGGACAAAAGGGACACCTGAAATCAATGGTATTACAAAGACTTTATTCTGCTTTTGGTGGAGTGACTGTCTCTAGTGTTCTGGGAAGGCTTACTACTAGATTGCAGAGCATTGCTTTGAGGATTTGTTTGCATTGATCACCAAGAGCATTTGTGATGTCAGGATGTTGAATGATTACCATCTCATCTCATCCCCAACTCATCCGAGAAATCCTGGTGGAGCACCATCACTCCCAAGAACTTAGTTCCACTGATCCACAGATAACCAAACCAGTGTTATCAAATCCCAGGATGAAGACCAGCATTCAGCAATTAGCTGAAGACCTACTAACCTCCAGGGTAGGTGAAATATGACCAGGACCGGACATGAATATTTCACACATGGAAAAAGAACAACTTCAAAACCTCTGTAATGAACAGCTGACCGCTTTCAGAGCCATGACTTAAGGGACACAGATCCTGTGTGGTCAGCTACTTGTTTGCAAATGAAGGTGCATGGGTTGGCATGTGTACAATCTGTGTGAGTGTACGCAGTTGGGTAAGGTGTGTAATAGCTATGAGTGGTCTGGCTGTGTTGCCATGGAGACCGTGTTGCAGCAGTGCAGGGGTACCTCCTCCTGAGTGTAAAAAGGGACTAAAACAACAGTAATAAGTTAAATATCATATAACGGATGCAGGAGAGAAGTTCTGCAGTCAGTCTGTCAGAGGAAGGAGAGGATACAACATTACATTTCTCTATCCATTTGTCCACTCCTCTATTCCTTTCCTCTTCTCTCATTTTTTTCTTCTTCTTCTTTTTTTTTTTTTTTTTTTTTGTTAAGTACATTCCATTGGCCGGGAAAGTTTCTCTCAGTTCCTCCAATCAATCATAGAGTTCTTGCAGAACACCAGACCTTTGGTCCACCAGAGAGTATGTGACCCCCACCATGTGTGTTGCGGTGGTCCGTGGCTCAGTCCCGGTGGAGGTCAAAGCACAGAGGCTGGGGCTGAAGGGAGTAAAGGTCAGATACATGTAGCAGGCTGTGCTAACGGTTGCTGCTTGCGGTTGCGCAGCCCTCCTGATTTCTCCTTATAGCCCACACACAGCTGCTGAGACACATCCACTAGTGCACTCGCCACCGCCAGACCTGGAGAAGAGAGAGAGAGAGAGAGAGAGAGAGAGAGAGAGGGAGAAAGAGAGAGAGAGAGAGAGACGCAGAGAGGCAGGGAAAGGAGGCAGAGAGAAAAGGTTTTATTTTTTATTTATTTTTAATCGCAGAAACCACTGGTCTGTAAGATATTTTTACAATGGTCACAACCTCAATCTGGTCCAGCAAAGAACGTTTTGTGTTTAACAGCCTGTAACCTATTAGTTTTATCTAGCCTCTAATCTCTGATTGAAGTGGTCTGCAACATGTATTTGTCAGCAGTTTTCAGACACAACTGCTGAACGCTGCGTTTTAATGAACTTACACTGGAAATGTTTAGAATCAGGTAACTGCTGTACAAACTACAAGCTATAAATGATATCACCTGTATTTATGTAACCACTTCTATGGAATCACACTTCCTTTTTTGAAAAGCTGCTTTGACATGAAATACATAAGAACAGAATGTCTCGTTTAGAAATCTGCAACCGAAAAAACCAATATGTCTGACACCTTTCACTAATAGATTCAAATGAATCAGACCTACACTCCACTACAGGTGCTTCAGACGGTCCTTTGAGTGATGGATGCCATGGTGGAACTATTCTCGTTCCATGAAGTAGTAGTTTTGGTGATAGAGATGTGAGTGTGAAGAACCTTTAGTAAAAGTGAGAGGTTACTTAAGCCTTTAAAAGGTTTATGGCATAAATCAAAGAACCATTTGATGCACCTTTAGTTTTATCAATGAACCCAACAGTCTTTTGAAACAAGCAAAGATACTTGGATAGAGATAACCATGCTGAACACAGGGTCCTGTCTCGGAGTAGTCATACAGACTGGACTTCCAATGGCCTGGCTGGTAGAGCTCCACCTGACTACTAAATTGCAGCATTTTCTATTATTATTTTTTGTAATCACACAAATACATTTGGTACTGAAACTAACACACTACACATTTTTAAATCCCCATATTTTGGCCATTTACATTAACAGCATTCGGCAGATGCTAGATTGTAGAGGCAAGAACCCAGATGCCTCAAGTTTAGACTGCGTTACAAATTATTATGCAAACTGGATTTAAGTGTCAAAGATTACATTTTTTGTTTTTCAAATAAACTCATGGATGGTATTGTGTCTCAGGGCTCTTTGGGTCATCGAAATCAAATCGCATACACCTGATCATTCGCTTGCTCACCGCCCATTTAAAAGAAAACTACGCAGAAAGGATGCTCCGTATTAATAAGCAGGCCACAGGTTTCGAGCAGTATGAGAAAGGAAAAGGATCTCTCTGATGCTGAAAAGCATTAAAGAGTGCAATAACGTGGACAAGGTATGAAAACAGATATTTCAGGAAAACTTCAGCATAACCATCATACTGTGAAGAGATTTGTGGCCGATTCAGAGCATAGACGGATTCATTCAGATGAAGGCATAATGAGGAAGGTTTCTGACAGACAAATTCATCAGATTAAGAGAGCAGCTGCAAAGAGCCATTACAAAGCAGCAAACAGATATGTGAAGCTGCTGATGCCTCTGGAGTCCGACGACAGAAATTGTTGCAGTGAGTCACTGTTGTTAACTGACGAGTGGATGATCCAGACGGATGGAGTAGTGGATAGTTGGTGGATGGTCATCATGTCCCAACAAGTAAGCAGGTGGCGTGTTTTGGGCCAGGATCATGGGGAGAGACCTGGTCCAGCTCTTTTGGCCCTTCCATGGTACAAAAAGAAGGGTGCATTCAGTAGCAAAATCCTCTTCATGCATAACAATGCACCAGAATTCCTCTGCAAAGAATGCCTCAGTGTCATTAGCTGCAATGGGCATAAAAGGAGAGAAACTTGTGGTGTGGCCACCATCTTCCCCATCTTCCCCATCTTCCCCTGATCTCAAACCTATTGAGAACCTTTGGAGTATCCTCAAGCACAAGATCTATGAGGGTCGGAGACAGTTCACATCAAAAAAAGCAGTTCTGGGAGGCTGTGCTGGAATCCTGCAAATATATTCAAGCAGAAACTGTTCAAAAATTCACAAGTTCAATGGATGCAAGAATTGTAGGGGAGATTTCAAAGAAGGGCTTCTAAGTTAATATGTAATTAGGCCTGTTAAGATGTTTTTGATTAAAACAGCGTTTGATTTCAGTAAATCTCAGCTCTTAATGCTGCAAATTCAACAAAGGACCATTTTCATTTCTTTACAACCTATAAAATGTTTTGAAACTCCTTTGTGAATGACAATTTGGAACAGCACATGTTGAGGCTTTTTTGTTATTGGGAGGTTTGTTGAATAAAATTTGATTTTAGTGGTTGATTATTTGAACAGCTGATGAAATTATACCGTCATTTGCATTGACAAAAAATATAATTTGCATAATTAATTAGAACACGGTAGAGTTGCTGCCAAATACAAATATTAGAATAGAGACCTCAATACTCAATATATTACACTTCATCACACAGGACATAGTAAAATTATAAGCCTTTAATGAGTCAAATGCTCTTGAAAGAGATGGTCTTCAGTCAGCGTTTGAAGACAGCAAGTGCCTCAGCTGTTTGGCTTTGTAAGCCAGCATGAAAGTTTTGAATCGGATGTAGAGGCAGCTACAGGAAGCCAGGGAAGAGAATGCAGCAGAGGAGTAACTTGGGGACATTTCAGGAAAAACCCCTCAGCTAGGACCCGTTTTCTGTGCACAAATCTGGCAACCACTTGCATACTAGTGAATGGTTTAAAGGCGTAATTGTCCCAGTGTGTGATTCTCAGATGCCCCGATATTTTCAAACACACTTGCAATTCTTGCCAATTAGTTTCATTAATGACAGCTTGAGACAAAATCCTCTGGAAGGGTCGTATGAGCTACCAAAACAATGAACATGGCACAGGGGTTAAAGAGGGTTTAGAGAAAAAGATCTGACATTACTCATTGCCACTCACAGCAGCCACAGTCAATATTTGCGACAGCTTTCTTCTCTGTTACGCTCACGTCTGAATCCAGGACAGAGAGAGGCTAGAGTGAAAACGGTTGATTGAAAGTAGTTGAATTTCTTTTTTTTGCAGAAAGAATTTTTCTTTCTGCACTAGAGCATTTCTCAAGCTTCAGTGTGGCATGTACCAACAGTTCTGTTGCTTTTCATGATACAGTGAGGTTTTTCAGTTTTCACCACACATCTCTCCAGACAACAGACAGTGTGTAATCATTTGCAGCTGCTCAAATAGTGTTCACCCTGCATAACTGGCCTTCGGCTATCGTGCACCTTGCAGGCAGAGGGGCGTCTGGGCTTTAGACTCGATTTTTTAAAAAACCTCTGTAACTGCAGAAATCTCAGCTAATCAAACAGTAAAACTCGTATAAGAGAATCAATCAAAGGAAAGTTTGGAAATGTGGTGCTGAAGTTCATTACACAGTTGAAATATACTGATGGGTTGTTTTGCAACTTTGGGTTGTGAGCATGAGCTGAAACAGTGGCGTCGTTATTGATTGATCCTCATTAACCCTCAACGCTGTCTTGTTACACAATGCCAACTGCCATCTTTCAGTACCTGTTGGCTATGCTTCACACATTAACCTCCTAAGATCCGAACTCTTGCATGGCATGCATTTTTTATTTCTCTTTGCTATTTGGGCTAATTGGCACCTGATTAGTGTAAAAACAAAGAATTCGATTTTTACATGATGTAGTTTCTGAGAAAATGATGTCGCACAGTGAAGTCGCAATTAGTGATGATGTGAAAAACCTTTATTTTGTGGCTGAACACAGCAGCATTTTTTCCCCATGGACTAAACACATCTGGATCATCATGTCCTGAAAAGTCAGAGCTGTCATTGGCATGCTGAGCCAAGAAGGTCCATTCGAAATTCAAAGAACTGCATGATGTTCTTCGGTGGCATGTCACATAGAGTCAGGTCTTTGTGTGGACGCCACACATGTGGACGCCAGGTTCTAGCAGGTTAAAGAAACATTTGAGAATACTCAAATGTTATTGAAACGCATCAACTATAGCAACTACTGGGGAGATTTTAAAGTGATGGCACTATTGCTTGGACTGCAGCTGGGTTTCCTCTGTGAATGGGACAGGTGTGATTGAAAGTCAAATTACACTAAAAGGAACTGGCCAATCCATCAGCAATTAACTCCAGGACAGAAAAAATGTGGCACACAAACCATTGTGGAGCCATCAATTAAATTTTTGCTGACTGCTGAAAATATTTGTGAAAGCTATGAACAAAACATGACGCTTTCTGTTATTTGAGACAAATGTTCCCAAGAATAACTGCTGCCAAGATCAATGAAGGCAATTTTGGTCCACAACTTCGACATCATGAATGATGAGCAGGTTGAAGAGCTGCTGGTGGGGCCTGAGGAAATCGCTTGGAAGTCATACAAGGATGTTGCAGAACATTTCCTTGGAAACAACTGAGCACCAAACTACATCAAACATGATCATCTTATTCGAGCTTATAAATCGATGAACTTACCATCGAAAATCAGCAGCAAATCATTTTTAGCTCGGTTTAACAAATGCCATGGATTAAACTTGTTATAACTAGTAAAATTATGTCATGTTCCTCAAAATATCTGTGATACAGACATTATATTTGTGTTCAACTTCAACGTGCCTACCACAATCACCACAAATTTTCAAGTAAACAAAATCTTTGAAAAGAATTCTTGTTCCAATTCAGTCTCAGCCACCGTTTCTAGTACATCAAGGAAATCAACAAATTAGTACAGAAACCTAATTATGAGACTAGTGTTTTAGAGATGAAATTGCAGAGAAATGCAGAGGCACCAATGCACAAGTATACATGCTCATAATGGCATAGGCAACTTGTACACACTGACTTAATACAGAAGCATAAATCAGCCTTGAGTTAATTTAACAACAACCACGTAACTAAGCCTCATTGCTCATTCATTGTGTTACTTTGTCGCATCAAATTAAATTAGGTTTTGGCTCCCGTAATTATTATTATTTTCTCTTAAATACAATGAGGATTCCTATAAAAAATTCCAAATTCAGATTGAACAACAGACATAGTCATAAAGCAGCTTTACAGAGATCTATGTCCAAGCTCAAAGTGAGCAAGCCTGAGGAAAACTCCCTCAGATCAGAATGAAAACTTCAGAGGAACCAAGAATCAAATGGAATACTCTTCTGGTAGACACCAAATTGCAAAACAAAGAACAGTAAAGGCATGAAGCACAATATGAAAGAAATGATCATCATATAAATGTTAATATTTTACAGAAGTTATTCATTTTTCTGAAACCAGAGATTATGAAGGTCTTAGATATTAGATGTTTGAAGTTAATGCATCCTCATAAAGGAGAACTCAGATTAGTAATTTCTGTTAACTGTAGTGGTTTTAGTAAGAGTCTATACAGGGACCACTGGGAAAAGCTTTATGCGCAGTGAAGTAAAGTGCCTGTAAGAAAAGCTAGGGACTGAAGAAAGACCCCCACCTGACTGTCCAGGAGTTGGTATGCCTCCAGGGCCTCTGGGTAATCTGATGAAGATGGACAGCACTGCTGCCTTATTCCCAAAACATGGCTCCAGTGCTATGGGCTTTGGCACCGCCTGCAGACACGGACATGCAAAAACAAGAGAAATAACACAATTATTCACCATCATCGTGTGTACAATACTGTTCCAGCACTGCAGACACTGCTCTCTCTCTCACTCACACACATGCACTGTACAGCTCATGAATACATAGTAAAATAGGTCAATATAAGTTTAATTACTGTGGTCTCTCTACTCAGAGATTGTGTGTGTGTGTGTGTGTGTGTGTGTGTGTAATCCCTGGCTAGGGTTAAAAGAACACACATCCTCCTCTGCTTTTGGCACAACTTCAGTCTCGTACTCACTAAACACATTCCAACACTGACCCATTTTATCATTTATTCTGCCCTCACTCCCCAAGGCTTACTGGCCAGTGTAGACACACACACACACACACACACACACACAAGCGCACAGTCACCCACTGATTAAACCCACATACTCTTAATTTTCCTTTCCTCACTTTAAAACAGCTCGTATACTATTGTAGTGCGTTTTCTTTCTCACTAAATGCAGGAGGAAAACCTCATTTATCTCCTCCGTTCTCCCTCTACGTATGTGCACACACACACACCCCCCACACACTTCAAATTCAGTGGGTGACAGTAAAAGAAGAAACACCTCATAAAATTCAATTACAGCCTCAGAGAAGAACTGTGTCTGGGAACAGAACAGGGTGTGTGTGTGTGTGTGTGTGTGTGTGTGTGTGTGTGTGTGTGTGTGTGTGTGTGTGTGTGTGTGTGTCCCCGTGTGTGTGTCCATTCTGTTTGGGCTTGGGAGATTATCTGAGGCAACCAGACTGAGCCAGCAAAACATAGGTTCTGTTTAATTAACTCTTACAAATAAAAAGGGGGAGGAGAGAGAGTGAGTGAGTGAGTGAGTGAGTGTGTGTGTGTGTGTGTGTGTGTGTGTGTGTGTGTGTGTGTGTGTGTGTGTGTGTGTGTGTGTGTGTGTGTGTGTAAGAGTAGAAATTGGGCCTATAGAGACAAAAGGAGGAAGCTACTGGGCTGCAACAGGTTTGCCATCACATCCAAGGCTTTAGTGGAAGCCTAAGAAACACCCAAGAGTTTTTAAGGAAACCGCAACAGAACCTATTATTCCGTATTTCAGAACTTCGAATGTTGATTGTTGAAGCCAGTATGCCTGTGGCTGGACAGAAGGCAGGTTTAAAGACAGTTGAGGAGATATTTAATTAGAGTTTTAAGTATGAGGTGGGACATAATGAGGCCAAGATGTATTAGAATGGCAAACGTGTTTGTAGCTTTGGGCCTATTGGCTTTGGGTCTATACTTTGTTTTCCAATGATCTGCACAGGTGATACTCTGGGGTGGGCAGTAACTAGTCCATTTCAAGATTTCATGCAATGAAACTTTTACTTGTATTGAAGTATACAGTTATCCTTGAAAGTTTGTGAACGCTATATAAATTTTCTATATTTCTGCAAAAAATGGACCTAAAACATCCTGAAATCTGAAAAAGTTCTTAAAAGTTATTGAGAACCAAATCAAAAAATCTGAAACAAATTATTAAAATTCAATAAAATTATTTATTGTTCCAATATTACATATTTGTGAGTGGCAAAAGTATGTGAATCGTTTGAAGACAATCGAGATTGATTGAGCAGCCTGTTTTTACTTCAAGAACAAAGTTTGATTGTGGAAGGGCATCAGGGCACACAGCGGAAATCTCTTAGGAGTTCATAAGTAAAGTTGTTGATGCTCATCAGGCTAGAAAAACCTGCAACGGTTACAGACGAAAATCAGGACCATTATCACCCTCCCGTGGAGTGGTCGACCACCAAAGATCACACCAAAAGCAAATTGTGTAACAGTCTGCAAGGTCACAAAGGAACTCTCTTACCGTGACTAATGTTAACGTTCATGTATCCACAGAATGCTAATGCTGTAAATGGCAGGGTTGCAAGCTGGTCTGCTGCTCTCCAAATAGAATATGAAGGCCCAGCTACAGTTTGCTAAAGATCATGTGGTCAAGCCAAAAGTTTTGTGAAGATATGAGACCAAAACAGATTTTTTCTTTGGATGAAAAGTGCAATGAGTGCGAAAAGGAAATCTCTGCATTCCATTATAAAAACCTTATCCCACCTTTGAAGCACGGTGGTGAGAGCATTATAGTTTGGGGAAACATAACAGAGCTGAAGCTGTTTGGCTGGACTAAAATTCTTTCATGCCGATGTGCCGTCAACAGTTACTGAATGCAGTTCACATACTTTGCCACTCACAGATACATAATACTGGATTGTTTTCTGCTATAAATAAATGATCAAGTGTAATATTTTCTCTCATTTGTTTGATTTGGTTCTTCTCATCTATTTTTCAGAGTTGTTTCAAAGTTTTAGGTCAATTTTATGCAGAAATGCAGAAAATGTTAATGTGCTGAGAACTTTTATACAACACTATATATATATATATATATATATATATATATATATATATATATATATATATAGATAATAAACTAGTTTTTATGGTTATATTCCATTCATCTAGCAATTCCTTTCTTCTGGTTCCACGCTGTTCCTATATAGATAGATGCTGGATGTACTAAGTTTTGGTTGTTTTGTGATCTGGCATCTGCGACCTTTTGTTCAAGTTTTCAATGTTAATTAAAATGAAGAAATTTCACTTTTTGTTGACCAAAATAAAATCATTTCTACTGTGGTAAGGATGCAGTCTGCTCATCACATCAGCTTTGTCTTTAATAAAAAATACCTTAAAATATAAGGTCACCCAGTTATACAACACTAATAATTACCGTATTTTCCGGACTATAAGCCGCACCGGAATATAAACCGCACCCACAAATTAAAAAAAAAAACCTGGAAAATAACATATACAAGAAGAAAAAGCTGCACCTCATTATAAGCCTCAATGTTTAAAGCGTGGAAAAAAATAGCGGCTTATAGTCTGGAAAATACGGTACTCTAATTGCATACTGTCACTGTGATAATGTGCTCTGTGACTGTTTTGACTTTGCATGAGAAGGACAAACCATAGATGAAGAGTAGAGGCATGTTTGTCATTCAAAGTTACGAGATAAGGCAAAGAAAGCTACTGCAAAACTGAGGTCTACATCTTCAGCTCCTCCATTTTTTCCTGAAACGGCTTGTAAATGGACTGCTCGGGTTTGACTGATCAAGGGATCAGGCACGTTGGAAGCAGAAAATGTGCAGGCCACAGGCTACTCCAGGATAAAGATCTGTACGAAGCTATTTTTCCCCACAGGTCCCATGTGAGCTGTAAAGTAATTGGCAGTCAAGATCAAATTTGCAGCTCTGCAGTGACAGCAGGCAACAAGACAACAGGTTGCGGGTAAAAGCAGGTGGGTACTATTGCCGGCTGCAAGGTGAGAAGCAGGATTGGGTGGTGAGATTATTAGCTGCTTGCAGAAGTGGGCGGCATTAAAAAGGCTGCAGGTGTGCTGTAGAGAAAAACACCTTCCATCAAGCTCCTGTTTAACCTCTGATGTTTACACTTAATGAAGCAACATAACCTCTACTAAAACGACCTGTGAGCTCTAAATAAATTAGCATTTAAAAAAAAAATCAAGTCAAACGTGCGCGTTTCATTTTTTGTGCATACTGGCCAAAACTGATGAAACCATTAAAAATAAGATATCACAGCAGGCAGGTTAGGAAAAGGATAAGGAAGGCTAAATATGGAGTCCAGACAGGCTTGATGGGAATAGAGTTAGCACTTTTGGCAGCAAGGCTTTCGCTTTCACATCCCGCACGGGAAATTCAAACTTGTTTGATATCTTTCTGATGGTAGATGCTGTACTTTGACATCAGCTATTCCAAGAGCTACCTGTAGGTCCTATAATGACCGACGTCTGTAAGCACATTGTGGTCTTTTCTTGGGGTGAACTTGGCTGGCTTGATCTTGTCGTGATAGCTTTACTTGTAAACTATTTTCTGGACAATGGAATGACTGATCTCTTCCCAGATTCATTTGCATCTACGAGAACACACTCGCATTCTATTGCTTTAGCAGCTGATATGGAGCAACTCCATCTATGCTTAGACGTTTTAAGTGTCATTTAAATTGAAATTTTTCCCTCTCGAGGAACCTGCATGAAATGGCTTAAATGAAAAATGTTATGTTTAGAGATAGAAAAACAGTGCATTCCCAGTATAAAAACCTCATCCCATCTGTGAAAGACGGTGGTGGTATTATCATGATTTGGGCAGGAAATGGATGCAGGAAATGCAGGATGCAGGATACAGCTCCTTTAAGAAGACGTGCACAACTAATCAACAGCTACAGGAAATGTTAGACTGCAATTATTGGTGTCTTCATTTTTATTTGTTCAGTTGTTCGGAACGGAATGCTCATCCTTATCAGCTGCCTCAAACTGAAGGCATCTGATGCGTAGATAAACCCATTCAGGTGTATCAGTACTACAAATGCATGCTTCAGGTGATCATGATCACACAGGCTGCTGGTCCTTTCAGCAAAACAAGTCTGTTCATCTGGTCACGGTCACTGCGACTGCCAGTCCTTTCAGCTGGACTGAAATGTTGATGAAATTCTTTCCTTCATTTTTCAGCAGGAACCAGTGGGAGGCCAAGGACAGGGTGGATCAGCTAGCCGCCGGAAAAGAAAGCCTTCAGCTCCACGCTGCAGCACGTGGGGCAGGGAGCATCCGAGCGTCATTTGTTTCTTTTCCTCTTGCCACTTGCTCCATTTAATGACACCCTCTTGTCTCCACTGAGAGTTCATGCGTCTTGTATTTCTTGGAAATCTTTAAAGTGAGGGCATGAATACGTGAGATGCAGAGGGAGAGAGAGAGAGAGAGAGAGAGAGAGAAAGAGAGGAAGGAAGAAAGAGAAAGAACATGGAAGAGAGGTAAATCTAAATTGAATCTTGGCTTCAGGGCTGTCTTTGCTATCCTGGGAGAAAACGCGGGGAGTTCCAATGAAAAGGGGGAAGATGAAGAGCATAAAAAGATACACACACCTTCCCTAGTAACACAAACACAAAACACACACAAAACACACAGGTCTGATATGAAGAAAAAAAACAACCCAATAGATCAGATCTAGCTGTATTCAAGAGTGATGCATTACAATACACACACACACACACACACACACACACACACACACACACACACACACACACACACACACACACACACACACACACACACACAGTGTGGAATCATCAGTCTTGTTGCGCGCCCTTCCTGTATCGTTTACGAAGCAGCGTGAGTGAGGCTTCAGCTCTGGAAAGAATGAACTTGTGAATCTGCTGGACATGCTGACGTCCTGCGGGGAAACACAGGCAGCTCTGGGAGAGTGCAAAATGGCCTCCGAGACCAGCTGACTCAGCTTGTTAACAAGGATGTGTGGTTGATGTCCAGCCTCGTGAAAAATGCAGCCATTAACACACTCTTTGGCCCAGCCGCTGTGCCACTGTCCAGAAGGTCACACTCACCTTCACGTTTCCACCAATCAGGTCGGGCGGCTCCTCGTCCGTCTCCAAGGCAACATTGATGGTGGCAAACGGCCGACTGGCCATCTGCTGCATCTCTCGCAGGAGTTGCTGAGGAAGTAAAGGAGAAAGAAGATAATGCAGCAACCTAGCACAAACAGGCAGATGCGCACACACACGCACGCACACACGCACACAACACTCCACCAGCACGAGCAGGAATCAAACATTAACACTGAAATTGGAAAAGCATCAGCACAGGATTGTAAACAGGGAACTAAGCTCATGATATGCCTGCACATATATGCATGGAGGGATGTTTTAACAGTCCATCAGAGACCACTAAAATTTGGCATTTCAACCGGAGTGATGGAGGAAGAGACAGACTGAATCTTCTTCACAGTCAACCACTCAATTAGGATTCCCCAGCGTATGACTGCCTGACTGACGCTGTGTCTGCAAGCGTTTCCCATCGAACACACAGAGAGACTTTCAAAGATGAGTTCCAGGAACAGAGAAATGGTATAGAACACTCTCGCTCGCATCCAGCATATCCCTAAGCAGTACATCAAAGGGCATATTTATGGAAAGATTTTAGAATTGTTGAGGAAAAACGAGGGGAGGAAAAAAAAGAAGAGACGAAACGAAAAAGTACAGAAAAGTAAAAGGCGAGTAGGAAAAAAGGATGAGTGAGCAATCTGACTGATACAGCTGTTGATCACATAAACCCTGACTCAGACAATCACCATCATTTTCCTTATCTGTAGGACACTATTAGAATATAACTGTTTCCACCGGATTCTCGCAACTTGTTTATTTCCATACCAATTTGTTTCACTCATTGCAAAACACTGCCTCTGTTCATCCAGTTCTGTTTGCCATTCATGTTTGACCTACTTTTACCTTTTCTATTTATTTTCTCACTTGCATTTTTTTTTTCCTCTTTGGAAAATTTGACTATTTCCATTGCTTAGCTCACATTTCAGGAGTCATTGTTTGCTTATGCTTCTCTCTGGTTCTGACCCTGTATTTTCACTGTATTTGTGTCCACAATATTAAAGTCTCCTCTTATACATTTTCCATGAGCATCTGACTCTAACCTGTCACAGAAGCTGACAGCATCACTTTATAACCTGCCACTGTGAATTGAATAGAACTATGATCGGTACTGTGGCTTGGAGATTTTACAAATGTCCACTTCTCTCTGGCCAATCAGTGCTCTGCAAGATTTACACACGTTTTAGCCCCACTCAGCCCACTTGCAACCACGAGCAAGCTCTTTGACTCTCATGACGGCATTCACTTCAACAGTCAAGGGCAAACAAGACAAAATATCTGAGGTGTAAGTGAGACGGGCTCCTCCAAAATCCCCTCGAAACATGCTCTAATCATCTTTGTACAACGGTTCGTTCGGGGCCGCACAAGCTCATTGTTTCAGAAGCATCTGAACCATTCTGTTATCTCACCACAACAGCACATTTTTCCACAAGCACTGTTTTTAAACGGCTGCGTGATCCGTTTCATCACACCTGTGCTGTTATTTCACGTTATATAACACATTCCCGCTCACGTTCTATTGCTTCTGCAGACGACGTGTAGCGCCTGAATCTAATTTTTGACATATTAATTGTAATAACTGTAAGGCTGTTGGGACGTTTTCCTCTCAAGGAACCTGGATTTCTTTTAAAAACATTTTTCAAATGACCTCTTTTAGACTGCATTCCAGTATAGAAACCTTTTCCCATCTGTGAAATGTGGTGGTGATACCAGCTTGTCAGCTAGTTTAGAACCGTGTGCGAGTAGGTCCTGAAATTGCCTGGTGGAAAAGCAAAAAATCTGAGTAGACTCAAGTAAAATAGTGAAGATACTCTGCAGGTAGAGAGAATGTTCAGTGTGATGCTCACTTGAACATATAAGAACCTTCGTGCTATGCTAATAAATAAGCAGGAATTGTCCCACCAGGAACACGTCTCTCCACGTAGACAACATGTGCTCCTTGTTCAACACACCAGATCCTGTGACACTTGTGCTTGCCGAGCATTCACTGATCTTCCGTATCTATTGGCCGATGCAAAATCTGATCATTATTCAAAAAGAGTACTGCGGGTGGTCTGGTGAGATACCTCACACGCTATCAGAGAATCAGGATTACAGTCATAAGACACATTTTCTTTCAGGCATTTGTTTCAGTATCTTGTTCAACCAAACAAGCTCATCTTGAAAATGGACTGCCACACATGAACGGACCATTTATTAAAAAAACAAACCTGACTCAAAAAAGGCCACCCTGCAGCAGAGTTGGCAGAGGAACATCCAGACTATTAAGCTTCCCAACACTTCACAGAAAGGTCCAGCTCAGCATGGCACAAATTTTATGTACAAGAACAACACGAAGCAGGTTGCAGACCACTGCAGCAGCCCTCACTGTCCAGTGGTATGAGTAAAATGAACATAGCTAAAACCCCAGTTTTGCTTGTAAATGTGTGAACACTCTTTACACAGCACAAGAACCAATTTCAGCACCTGTGCGGTAAATAGGAGGTGGAGGTGGAAGGACATTGAAGAAGAAAAACATGCTGACGACCAAATAACCCAAGAAATAAAGCAGGATTAGGTCTTAATAAAAAACGGAAACTTAATTAATGCTGAGGGCACCTGAACACACCACACTAAGAAGAAGTGTCTTAGTCCAATTCTATGTTAATACTTCACTACAGGGAACAGTGTGTGTGTGTGTGTGTGTGTGTGTGTGCACCTTTGCAGCAGTCATTAATACGTGCAATTTAAAGTAGCTGAATGCATTCATTAGAAGAGCTGTTCACAGAGAGTGTGTGCGGAATACTGTAAATAACTGTTTTAAACACAAACAACAACAACAAAAAAGAAAATATCTGCTGAAAAGAAGTTAATCAAATGTAATTGTATAATGCTTTTTAAAACTGATGTCACAAACGAGCTTTACAGAGATTAAAAATATGATCAATAATATACAAAACGAAAGATAAAGACAAACGGCCCAGTGATCACGCCAAAAGGAGACAGTGGCAAACAATAAAAAAGGACCTGTCCTCCTCCGGTCATTATTGATAAGGGGACACTGGACCATCATATCAGCTCATAATATAAAGCTCAAGTGTACTGGAATAATGGTGGTGGTTTGATGGTCATAATAGTCACACTGGCATTTATTAAGGTTCATTTAAGTTTCTACATAATCGGTGACGGCAAGTGAGCAAGTAGTCCACAGCAGGGTGGGAAACAAATCCAGATTCAAGATGGAACCATGTTGATTTAATGCAACATTACATCACGACTGGACCTCAAAGTAACAGCTTTGTAATGGTGATGCCATTTCTTGTAGAGAAAATGGCACCTCAGTTTCTACCAGTATGGACCAGTAAGTCTGCTACTACACTATGCAAATATGGTGAAGTGGGAAGGACACTTCTTGCAAGAACTGTGTAACACTGCATAATCACAATTGTGTCAAATCCCGTGATATTACTCTAGCTGTGGCCTGGAACTTATAGAAGCGGCCTTGTGACTGAACAGTTACCCATTTTATTCCCTTCAGCGTAGATGAGGGTCAAAGCATTTAGAAATTTTACTAGAATTATTCCTTTAAATCGCTGGGTGTTGAACCACTCGTGGGTCTGACACGTGCAACCTGTAGTAGCCATGGCTTCACACAAGATCTAAATTACAAATAGCAATTCCTGCCTCTTCAGTCAGTTCCGAGTTATCAGAATAAGCGAGGTGATGGGATCAAGGTGAGTGGCAGAAATGCTCGTTCCTTATTCCTTTAGGGCCTTCTGATGATCTTCTCCTCGTTCACAGCAAGCAGATCTATAGCAGCTTTCCATTAGACCTGATTCACCACTTTTGTGCACTTTCATGTCCCTCTAATGGGTATTTCCCCCAAAACAATAGATCTGTTCTTCGATTTACACACACAGTGAGACAAGCCCTTTGAAAGTGTTTGTAATTGTGAGGCAGAAGACTCTTCACAGTGCTCACATCACTCATTCACACACGCCCAGAAAAAAACACCTTTGTGAGAAGCATGAGGACTACTTCAGCGCAATTCAGAAAGACAGCTGGGTGAGTCCAAACAACTACATATTTATACCCTAAAAAGACACTGCACGAAGCAACACGTCCATCCAATCACCTTTAACTGCTCCATTATCCTTCACACAAGAGTCCAGTATGTGGCTGTTCTGGTCCCTCGTGTCCTGCAGCAGCACACTGGAAAGATCTTCATTTTCTCTTACTGTCAAGGTGTTGTTAGGTCAGCCACCTGTGGTTCAGGACCCTGAGCTCAAGTGACACTCCTGTTTATGATGCAAAACTAGTGAGAAAGATTTGATGAAGGGACTAGTCCTGTACACCTTCCTGAGGTGATTCCAAAAGAAGGAATGCTCAACCTCTTGTTCCCAAGTCCACGCTTAGTTCTGGATTTAATGAGCCAACTTGATGCTACTGCTTGAATAAAGGTGGCTGTTCACTGGTTTAAGTTACTAAAGTTGAAGCAAGAAGAGGTTTTCCAAGTAAGATTCTGAAAAAGCCATTAGATACAAGAGTCAACTACCATCCCTATATATATATATGTGTGTGTGTGTGTGTGTGTGTGTGTGTGTGTGTGTGTGTGTGTGTGTGTGTGTGTGTGTACACATTTGCATGTTCTCCCCGCGTTTGCGTGGGTTTCCTCTGGGTACTCCGTTTCCTCCCACAGTCCAAAGACATGCATGGTAGGTGAATTGGTGACTCTAAAGTGCCCCTTAGTGTGTGTGTGTGTGTGTGTGCCCTACGATGGATTAGCGCCCTGTCTAGGGTTGTTTCCCGCCCTTGCACTCAGAGTTGCCGGCTGGGCACCGGCTCACCCGTGACCCTATTCAGGAATAAGCGGTTCAGAAAATGGATGGATGGATGGATGGATGGATGGATGGATGGATGGATGGATGGAGGGATGGAGGGATGGAGGGATGGAGGGATGGGTGGATTAGTTGTTAGGTCAAGCCATGATAAGATAAGCATCCAGAGTAGCTGTGTTGAAGGGCAGCTTAAGCTGAAGCAAAAAGAGTTGTTCAAATGAGATTTCAAATAAGCCATTAGAAAGAAGATCTTCCACAGGTGGAAGGTGCAAGGTGCTTCTGTAAACTGCCAATAAATGCCCACGAGATGTTAACAGATTTTGGATTGACAAGCTGCCTAGAAAGTTTTCCTACATGGCAAACTTGGGAACACAGACTGGAAGCGCAACAGTATGGAGTTTTGTCCCCACTCTAAGATATGAAAAGTGAACTAAGAAGACTGCAAAATAGAATTTAGCAAAATACATGATTTGATTCTTTAAATTATTTATTATCCAGTCTTGGTGATTGACCGCCCTGGGAATTTAGCTTCAAACCCATGATTAACCTGTCTTTACTAATCAAGATCTTCAGGAATCTGTTAATATTGAAGACTGTTATGTTGAAACAAGATCAGCAGGTCTTGGACACCTACTTTCATGCTCTTAAGCACAAAATGCTTCATTGCACAAGTTATCTAATTATTACATCTGGTAAATAACACCAATTACAACTGCAAACCTGGCTTTTCAATGCTGATCTGATGTGCAAGAACCTCCACCAAGTTTGGTATAATGACTTATAACGGTTTAACCATTTACAATCATGAGCTCTTAATGAGAGGTGGTTTGCTTTCTGACCCATAAACGTGTGAACTGTATTCACATTTACACACAACCTCTATAATACAGAAGTAAGTTTCATATAAAGTGCATCTGGGCTTCACTTTTTCCACATTTTGTAATGTTACAGCCTTATTCCAAAAGGTATAGAATTAATTTTTCTACATACAATTACCCCACGATGACAAAATGAGAAAGTTTTATTTTCAAATAAACCTATTATATATAAAAAAAAACAATATATTTTTAAAACATATAAATATTCATAGCCTTTGCTCAATTGTTTGCTGAAGGACCTTGAAGTTGTTTTGAGAACAATGCAGCAGAACGCAGATCCCCGTCTCAGAGGTCTACAGACTATTCCTTAGACTACATGGCTTGGGTTTGTGCGCCGACATGCAGTGTCTACTATGGGATCTTATTTAAACAGGTGTGTGTCTTTCCAAATCATGTCCAATCAACTGAATTTACCACAGGTGTTCAATCAAGCTGTAGAAACATCTGAAAGATGATCAGTAGAAACAAGATGCACCTGAGCTCAATATTGGCTGTAAATCTGTAAATACTCAAGTACGTTATAATTGTGTGTTTTATGTTTAATTAATTTACAAAGATTTCAAACAAACCTTCCTCCCTCTGTCATTGTGGGGTACTGTGTGTAAAATATTGAGGGGAAAAATGAACGTGTCCATTTAGAAATAAGACAAACATAAAACGTGCAAAAATTAAAGTGCTGCGACAACTTTCTGGACGCACTGTAGATTTCAGTAGCATTGCAGCAGCTGCAAAAGTACCCTACTGTGATCATAAGCAAACCTGTAATTGGAAATTGGAATGTTTTTCTCACATGGAATTCACTTTCCATTTCTGTGGCGTTTATGAAGTATGGATTATGTCAAGCCATGGGATTAAACATCTGACATACGATGAGCCAATAGTATGAGACTCTCAAGACTAAAATATAACCAGACCCTTGTATGGATTGTCCTACCTATTCATTTCAACAGCTGGTGCTTCACAGCACATGAATCACAAGCAGATCTCTATCTGCAGTCTGACACCTCATTTCCAAGAAGATGGTGCCAATATGTTAATAGGAGTCCTCGAAATATCTGAGAAAAGGATGCTTATCCTTTTATTTTTTACTTACTTTTAACACACCTAGGTTTACTTTTCAATTTTAAAAACACAAGCGTGTTTGTACTACTTTAGTATCTTAATACTCTGCTTGTGAACTAAAGAAAAAATAATAGTCTGTGGCACAAACACAAAGAAAAAAAACTCTTTTACGAAACGGAATACTCTGCCTTTTTAGGTCATTGCTACAATACATTAACTTAACATTTAGTTATGTTATATAATAAAAAGAATAAGCATCAGGAACAACAAATGATTAAAGATTTAGGCTAACAGGGGTGATATGAATTGAGCTACAAATACAGAAGCACTATAGGAATAAATTGCTAAAGCAAAATAACAGATGTCTTGGCATGGAATTGTAGAGATTCCTAATGGTGTCCTTCAATAATCAATTCATGCAGCTTGAATATTCCAACATAGTTCCTGCAGATTTTATAACAGAGGTTAAGTGACGTGCGTGTCGAATAGCATCCCACACATTTTCAATTGGTCAATAGGCCTGGCAGTATGGCTATTGGAATAGAATACAGATTCATTGGACATCTCCACCAATGCAAAAGCGGGACTCTGAGTGACTCCATGACAGTCTGCAACACCACCATTGCATTTTTTGGGCAACGTTGATATGGTGTTTGGGGAGTCGGCATTCGTGTAGTCCTTCATTGTGCAGCACTTGCTACTGGTGCTGGAATTGCCTTGTTAGTACTGGTCCACTAACAGGATGACTCATAGAGGGCATCACTACTTGCTGAAAGTCTGTAACCATGGATGTTGGGTCTCTGAGCATGTGGGACAATCTGCTGGTTCTCCCTCTTGGTGGTGTGTGCCTTCTTCTAGCCACTGCTGCCAAAAGCATGATATGATAGCATCTGCACGACTGGTACAATGCACAATACGCCAATATAACCACACTACTTCCCAGAGCTTTAAAAAGCGATCCCTCTTGAACTCTTCAAAGTGCTTTAACTGCTTTGAAACTCCTGTCAGTGGCATACTGCACTTGCAAAGGATGCTACCAATACAATAGCATGAGTCAGAATGTGAACCCATGTAATGGGACAACCTTAAACCGTCAGTCAGATACAGCAAACAAGCTCATGCTTGCTTATATCACATTCGCAGCAGAGCATGAACCTTGAATCATTCCCATATCTCATGATGTCAAAAGCATTGATTGCTTTCGTTTGCAACAACTTTTTTGACAATGAGTGTATTTAACTAGTTCAAACTGGGTTCTCAGTGTACCATGTCTGTGTTTGTTAGTTCGTAGCTTGCGGATTTGTCCATAGGTTTCCCAGTCAGTCAGTCGTAATATATGGAGTGCAAGCAACCGGACTGGCGAATTACATCAAGCATTTGAACTGCGAGGTGTAACCAGGGTTTTCTAACCAAAATCCTTGCATTTAAATTTACACTTATTACTAACACAGGGATGAGGCAATTATACTCACTTAATACATTTTAAAATGTGTTTTTTGAGAATTTAATTTAGTGTGATTTCAGTTTAATTTCATGGCTATTGAACCACTAGAAACTGTGACATTAATGCAGTTAACAGTGCTTCATAAACATTTGCCTTGAGGCTGAACTACAGCCTAAAGCAGTGGAACTCTACTGCATTATATTCAGAGAAGTTTTACCTCGGAGTTTAGGACTGAGGAGGACTTTAGGCAATGTAACAGGTAAGAGCTTCAGGGACAGAGATCAGATTCAGCCACATTACACACAAAACCCTCGATGCTTCTAAATGAAGAATGGGTCTCTCACTCCAACTCCAAAAAGCACTGTGTAGCCCAAGATTTCTCAAGTGTGGGTTAACAGAGACAGGTCACAGGCATAGTGGAGGCTGACAGGTTTGGTGGTGGCTCAGATTAATGCAGCAATATAATCCCTCTAATGAAGTTTAATCCACCACCTCAATTATTCACACCCAGACCCAAAGACTACAGATTAGAGGAATTAATATCACTGCCTTACAGCAGAGAAGGGGGGGGCGCAAAAAAGGGCATGATGGAGAACAAGAAGGAACCCCTTTGACTATTAAAAAAAATTAAAAACAAACAATACAAAAATGTTTAACGCAATTTCATTATAATTTTATCTGTGATCCTGATGGGAGTGAGTGGGTAAGGTCATTCACATCCCTAACTCCACTTATTCCTTGTGCACCAGACCATTGATCTGTTTTTTAAACTGATTCTGAGTGATTTGTGATAAAGCTATTAAAAGTTTGTTGTTAATACAAGAGAGGCATTCAAACCACACCTTTTTACAAGCACTGCAAGCACGGCTGAGTGGCGCTGCTAAGTTAAAAATGGCAGAAACTCCTTCAGTAACATTAATGACCTAAGCCTAAGAGCAAAAACATCGTGGCGATCTGGAGGCTGATTTACTAATTTCTTGTCACCTTGATTGCCAGCAGTTGTTTAAGAAGGACTCTCAAAATGGCTTCTATAAAGTTGAGCCTTGCAGGCTCTGAGGGAGATGTATAAACACAGAGCCTTGATTAGACTGTGGAAATGGGATCTGGTCAGGGCTTGTTGTAGCTTTCGTCCAGTTAGTGGTCTGCTTGTCCCTCGAGCTGGGAAAGAAAACCTTTGGTACATATAAGACACAATGTAATTAATGTTTTGTACTAACACTAATATATACTAATATTTTGGGGGTCACACCAAATAACTGCCCCCCTGGTCCATTTAGACACCAAGGGTAATGCCAAGAGATTGAGACTGATGTCAGAGAGGTTTAGACTGCAAATGACTCAGTCAAGTCAGGTTCAGCGACTGTAGGTTAGCCATGTCTGTCCTGACCAGGCTACATCCTTCTGCAAATGGCAAATCTTGCTGAAGCCATTCTCCATAAAGTTGACACTCGGCGCTCTCCAAATCAGAAACACTGCAGGTAGGATTAAAAATCAGTGGCTCCTGGAAGATCGGCAAGATGGGAATCTTCTCCCTTGAACTGGTTAAACCGAGTCAGGTGTCTGAAGACTCCTGTCTCTGGAAAGAACATAAACAAGTGCCTGCTGAGGCCCATGCTCCCAGCAATCTTTTGGAGAGCCAAGGCAATTCAGCTATGATGTTTGGGATTCAGTATTTGCTGCACAGCCTGCAAATGCAGAACAGCAACTCAGAAACAAATTGCATCAGCTCCTGTCCACCCTGCCCAGGAAAGTACAGTACAGCGGCCTCGAGCCAGCACTGTCCGATCCACAAACCAATCACCAGTGCCCTCTGGATGTCTACTGTGCTGAGTCCACCCAAAGGACTGATAAAACGTGTGCCACAGACCTGATGCAATAATACTGTCAGTGAAGATAGAACATCTTGCTCATATTACAGAAGTAATATCAGAGCAAGCAGAAATCTTTACACTATTTCCTTGAAACAATACACTTAACATCATCTTCCTAAGTCAAGACACAAGACCGATACAGGACACCCTTGCCCGATTTCCCCACTGACCACACTTATTCCCACTCCAACCTTGAACTGAAGATGAAAAACTGCTACACTCTTAATGCTCATGGTCCACATGATCAAAAGCTCTCTCCTGAGCAACCAACTAAATGTCTGAACCAGGCAGTTTTGAAAAATCCAACAAATATCCAAGCAAAAATAAACCAACATAATTAGATTTGATGACTGGTTGCTATTTGTTTGTTGGCAATACATCGTGATAGAATAGTCAGAACAGAGGAAAAACACAGGCCTCCACTTCTTAAGCAGCAGTCTCCCTTCTTCATCAGAAGAAAGAGAATCATCCGCTGACAGTTCTCTGAAAGCACAGTGGCACATAGCTTACCTGAGGAACACTAAACAAGTCTCTTTCAATAACTTCCCAGATCATTGGAAGTTCACTCATTTCCGGGAACATCCTTGAAAGTCAATGTTGTGTCCAATGCCTGTCTGTGTGGTTGGTGCATTTGAGAAGATCAGTGAGCAAAAGCCTCAGAAGGGTGCTCAGAAGAGTTCTCAGAAGAGTCTGAGGCCCTAACTGCATACAAATCAGAACAGAACTGTACAGACAGGTTCTGCATCTCAGCAGGTTCTGCAGTGATCAAACTACTGTGCTTATACAAGAAGATCAAAGACCTATACTAGTGCATCTTAGCAAATTAGAATATTGTGAAAATGTTCTTTTTTTCCTCATAATTCAATTCAAAGAGGTAAACTATCCTGTATATTAGATTCATTACATGTAAAGGGACATATTTCAAGGCTTTGTTTTACTTTTGATCAGCATGGCTTGTAGCTCATGACAATCAGAAATCGTGTACCTCAAATTATTAGAGGTTTTGGCACTGTGGGGAGGTGCGGAATCCTACTGGAAAAGGAAATCGGAATCTCGTGAAGCTTATCAGCTGATGGAAAAAGAAGTGCTCTAGGATGTCCTCACAGAAGCTGTTTGACTCTGGACTGAAACACACTGGACCAAGACCAGCAGATTACATTGCACCTAAACCATCACAGACTGTGGAAACATCACAGTAGACACCTTGGATTCTATGCCTCTTCCCTCTTCCTTCAGACCCAAGGAGCTGGAGTTGAGGTTCTAGAACTCAAAATGCAATATCCTAATAATTTGAGAAACTGATTCTCTTGAACTGTGCATACATGCATGAATCAGCCATACTGATCATATATGTCCCTTTATGTGTAAATAATATTTTACAATTTATTCCCCGAAACCTAGAATCAGCTATTAATCCTAATGCAGAAACTGTGTGAATTACCTGGTAGCTCTATTCTATTGAAGGGCCTATTAAATTCCCAGCAGGCAGGAAGGACCTGCGATTCCAGTCCTTCACACATGGGTGAACCAGCCCGTCTCTGAAGGAGCTGCACAGTGCTGCCAGAGTCTCATGTATGGGGTGGGAGTCATTCTCCAGCATGGATGTCAGCTTGGCTACCATTCGTCTCCCACCACCTATACTGGGTCTAAGGGGCTTACTGGGACAGAACTGGCTTTCTTAATGAGTTTGTTCAGTGGCATCCTGTCTGCTGTCGAAATACTGCTGTCCCAGCAGGCCACGCCATAAAAGATGGTAGATGACACCACTGTGTAAAAAAAAAAAATCCTCAGGAGTGCTCCCTGCACTCCAAATGACCTCCAGTTTGGTGTTTACGTGAACACCCAGGTACTTGTATGAGTTCACTCTCTCAATGTCCATTCACTAGTGGAGGGGTGTGTTTGCACCTGTGGAAATCCACCACCAGTTCATTTGTCTTTCTCACATTTATCTGGAGGTGGTTCTGCAAGCACCAGGCCACAAAGTCCTGAATCGGTGTTCTGTACTTGCTGTCCTCATTATTTATGAGGCTGACAACCACAGAGTCATCAGAGAACTTCTGGAGGTGACAGGTTGGTGAGCTGTACATGAAGTCAGCAGTAAACAGGGTGAAGAGAAACTACTCGGAGCATTCCTTGAGGAGCCCCTGTGCTGCTGACCACCTTGTCTGAGGGACAGTCCTGAGCCCTGACATAATGTGGTTGGTTGGTAAGGTCGCCCAGTATCCAGTTTGACTGTCCACACAAACATGTTCCAGTATAAAGTAAAAGACACTGGAGAAGTCAAAGGTCAGAAAGCCCTTTGTAGAAGATAGTTGACAGCACCATCCACACCAAAGCCAAGCTGGTAGGCAACCTGAAGAGGGTCAATAGATGCACTCACCAGAGGGCAGAGATGGGTAAGGACCAGCCTCTCCAGTGACTTCATTAGATGAGAAGTCAGTGCCACTGGCCTGAAGCTGTTGAGGTTGTTTGGGTGCTGCACAAAATGTTTTGTGGTACTCTTCCCAGCTTCAGGCTCATGCTGAACATGTGCTCAAGGACCCTGCAGCGCTGATCTGTTCAAGACTTGAGAAGCCTGGCGCTGATGCCATCTGACCTATAGTCTTGATTTTCTTTAGCTCATTCCTCACCTGGGACATTGTGAAGGACAGACTGGAGCTGGAGGGCTGAGTGCGGAGAGTTGCTGAGAAGGGGGAGGGCAGCATTCAGGTAGCGTTCCAGAGTGAGGGTTCGGCAGGGATGTCTGTCTGGGGTGAGGGGTCGGTGAGTGACCAAATCTACTGAAAAATAGATTAACCACTTCTTGTAACTCATGACATGAGAGCTGGGTTTCTTGTGGCTAGAGATGGTTTTAAGACCTTTCCAAACTCCTGTAGTTGTTTTAACCCTCTCTAATTTTCCTTCTCAGCTCATCCTTGTCCCCTGACCTGAAGGCCATTTTCTTCTCTTCTAATCGTCTTCAGGATTCATCCATGGCTTGTTGGAGAAACACTAAGTGGTCTCAGCGGGGACAGTGTTCTCCACACAGAAGTTGACATAGCCCGTAATGCAGAGTGAGACTGTCAATGTCCTCCCCATTAGGATCACACAAATCTTCCAATAACGTGGTTTCAAAACAGTCCTGCGGAGCCTCTTCAGATTATTTCTTCATCGTGCAGGTCATTGCTAACAGTTGAATGTTCTTACAGCAGATCCGTACTTTCAGTGATGTGTCCAGAAATACACCATTTATCTTTCACAAATACTGGCAGTCTGCTTGTCTCTTACCGCTCTCCGCTCTCCTGTCTGCCCGAATGAGGTGAAAGCAGTCCAAAGACACAAGTGTGTCCAGACTTATCATGGTTAGCCATGACTCAGTAAACACCATGATGCAACAATCCCAGTATTCCTGATGTTTCCCATAACAGAGGGAATCTTTTTCTATTTAATATTTTTATCAATGATCTTGCCACCCCTATTCTAGGTTGCAAAATACACCTTTATACAGACAATAGTGTCTTGTATTGCTCAGCAGAATCTTCACACACTGCATTGGAAAAACTCCAACGTTCATTCACCACTTTGCAGACTGCTCTGGTTTTAAATGCTAATAAAACTAAGTTCATGCTGCTTTCCAGATGCTCAAATGTTCTAAATTCTCTAACTATTACTATCCTGACAGGATCCGACACTGAGCAAGTCTCAGTCTATAAATACATTAGCATCTGGCTGCATGATAAACGTCCACATAAACAATCTAGCCATTAAGTGAAGACAAAAGCTTGAATTTGTTGTACTGGAATAAATCAGTGTTTGCCCACATACTCCAGGAAAATAGTAGTGGAGGCAACCATCTGGTCAGTCTTGGCCAATGGTGCTGTAGTGTATAGAAAGGCATCCACCAGTGCTCTCAAGCCACTTGACACTTGAAAAAGTTGGTTGGTCCTCTCTGTCAGCACAAAGAGAAACCACACTACTCCCCGATCAGTTACCAGCTTATATCTCTGCCCTGATCTCAGGAAACGACAGTTGAGATCAGACTTGCTCCGGCTGGAGGTACAGAGTTTTCAGTGAACTGGGAAAATCTGCTTTTAGCTATAGTGCACCTGTGAGCTGGAATTCATTACAGGACTCTCTAAAACCCATCTAACCATTTTAAACTTTTACTTTTGGGTCACCTTCAGACAGGCTGGGACTGTTTTACATGAGTTTATCACTTCTTTTATCCTTTATTATATTACTCCTTTATTAGTATTATTTCTAGGGATGTGATGAAGCTCGAATTTGAATTCGATGACATTCGAACTTCGACCATTTTTTGCAGATTCGAATTCGACGGATGTTTTAGGGCCAATTGTCCTCGAGTGCGGCTTTGAAATCGCCGCCGGTATATAAAACAGAACCGTTCATACCGTCAGGACCGGACAGCACGAAGCACACACAGATATAAACAGCACTTTAATGGGACAAATGCGTTAAACAGAGTCAAACATTCCAGATCAATAACAGGCAGGAGAGACGAACCCAGACTGGACAAACCTGAGACGGAGTCGAAAAACAGGCCAAGATCAAAAACCGGCAGAATAAACACAGGACGAAACGGAAGACAGGATCAGAAAACGGAACCGGTTCAAACAGACAGACTGATAACGATAAATACAGGTAGCGCTGAGGCTGCGAGGCAAACCTAGACACTGAACAGGTTGAAAGACTGGATTAAAGTCTCTCCGGACCAGGTGACTACAATCAGAACTCCGGTGATCGGAACGTGAGTGAGTCACATGATCAGTCATGTCCGGAGAGACTGAGGGGCGCAGGACACATACAGGTTGATTGCAGGTCGTCTTTTAGAGACCGCCAATGTTCATCTGAGTTTAATGGTTAAATGTCGTTTACGTTATACTTCCGCTTTACATTTAAATAAATAATGAAAATGGCCGAATGTGGTAAGAAAACAAGTGTAAAACACAAAACAGTAGTAAACACGAACATGTCTACACCTGTTCTTCATTTACACATATTAACCAATTACTTGTACTATTATTTTTACATGTAACTGTTTCCTACTTATTAAATTTGATCTGGTTATGGTAATTATATTTTGATTTAAAATTATTATTATATTGGTCAGTAAATTTAGATTTTTCATTTCAGCCTGTCTCGTCTTCCGCAGCTGATTCCTGAAGTGAACAATAGGAGCATGGTTCTGTACGGGATCACCAGTCACAGTCATAAACAGAGAGAAAAGTAGCGACATTAGTTAATTATGTATACCCTTAATGATCAGATATCTCACGGATGAACTGAACATGTCCAACCTCAGGCAGCTGGTCCTTTTCTACAGACGTGGCCGATTCTGCCGGAGACTCACACATTGCCCCTTGAGCTCTGGTTCAGAAACACTGCTTCCCTCAGCACTCAGCTCAGCCCCTGTATTCACCCCTGCACCAGCCTCACCGTGACTAGCTAGCTGTTTATCACCCTCTGAGACATTTCCCACCAACCACTCTCACCTCCTCTCAATAATCCACCTCTGGGAGTAAGGGCCGTGGACATAACTTCACCTGGATCCCCATGGGCTTTGTCCACAGTGTTTCTCCCCTGACCTCATCAGGCCTGGCTGCAGCAGAGGTCTGGCTTTCCTGTGCTTCACTGCATTCTTTAAAGGGGACACTAATGCCTGACACTACCGGACTCAAAACAACAGTAGTTCATCAGTACTAGACCATATACAAGCTCTCGATGAGAAACACAGAACAGACATTCAAACATTTATCTGGACTGCCCAGGAAAAAGAAACACGAACATCTGTTGCCTAAGGAGCAGCCTTTGAGTGCTGAATTCTTACAGCCTAGTGGGATCAGTGTAATCTCACCAGCAAATTTCCCAAAGCAACTGAGCACTTTCGCAATGAACTTTACATTAATGGTGGACTGGAGACGAGACCCCCGGTTGCCTATATGAATAACAGACACTGGTACAAATTTCAAGCCACCCAAAAGCCAGCTCATTAACCAAACACTCATTCCTCAGAAACACTACTGCTTACTCATTGGTGAGGTGGAGCATATTTACTCATGGCCATTTTTTTGGTTTAAACTACCGTATTTTCCGGACTATAAGCTGCTACTTTTTTCCCACGCTTTAAACCATGCAGCTTATAATGAGGTGCAGCTTTTTCTTCTTCTATATGTTATTTTCCAGGTTCATATATGGGCTGGTGTGGTTGCAGGTTTTTCATTGCAGCCAAAAGAAAGCTCATGTAATCAGTTGTTTAAAGACAGATTAAGCAAGCTGATCCAGTTGTCACTGCTGACAATTTAAAATTCAAATCCGCAGCCCCACAGGACCGTTGCAGGTACAGTTTGAGACTCATGACCAATTATGAGTAGGGTTCCAATTATGAGGCTAACATTTTGTGATATTCAGTTTTACAGCAATTCTTCCTCTTACTGTTCATCTTATTTTTTTTAATCATTATTATTTTTAATAAACATTGTCCCTTAAAGTAATGAAAACATGAGATTTTTAAAATGAATTAAACTTTTTTTTGCAGCTAATCATTTTTAATAAGGACTCATTTGCCGAGTTTGTCACCAATAATTGACTGACACTGTTTTTTTTATCTGAAACTTGTAACAAATTGGTGGTCTGTCGCTTTTTTTTTCTTTAAAATACCAGTATTAAGCAAAAGTATACATGCTAACCAAATCAAATTTGATACCATGGTGTACCTAAAGCCACTATACCTTTGCACCCCTACTAGTCACCCTATAAATACCTATTAGCAATTCCCTAATGTCATTAATACAATATGTATTAATATGTATATCCAACAGGGAAGATGTCCTCAATGGACCGGAGATGAAGCCTGAAGTAAAAGAATGAGGTGGACGAAATGACAATTAGCAGCACAAGCACTAACAGCAGCAGCAGCAGTAGTAGGAACTTTCATTTTAGCCATGAGGCAAATAATAGTCAGAAATTGAACACAAATGAGACACTGTGAATAACCCTGACACCCAAGTTTGAATAAACTGCCACGAACCAGCACCACCACACAGCAGAATGCTGGAAGATTTTTTGTTTAATGACAAAGCTGTACAAAATTTCAAAATCAATTTTTCCCCAACAAACATTATGTAAAGCAAGTGGAGAGAATGAGAGAAAGAATGTACACCCTGTCACACTGTGTCTAAGACTAATGGGTCAAACAAATATATGGAATACATAACAGGTTTTATTTATGTAACAATTATTAGAACTTCCTGATGGATCTGTGAAAAGATCAGCAGTTATTTGAGTATGGCATTCTCTCACTGTTTATTTGGGGTAGTGTGCAACTTTGTCACTGAATGCAGTTAAATCCTCACAGCAATGCTCCACAATCTAGTAGAAGGCCTTCAGTGGACAGTAGAGACAGTTACTCCAACAAATACAAGAGAAACTCTTTCATATCCTTCATTTCAGAAGAAAGAATGAACGAGCAGGTGTCCCAACACTTTTGTCCATTTAGTGTACTTACAACATATTAACTAAATGCATGTGTGTGCCCTTCCACAGAGGAAAGCTGACCTCGAATGGAAATCTATCCAGAGCATCACTGATGAGCCTGTCCACACACACACACACACACACACACACACACACACACACACACACACAACACACACACACACACACACACACACACACACACACACACACACACACACACACACACACTTAATCCCCTGCAGGCAGTAGGCAGGGGCAGAGGAAGAAGCACTGCTGACCCAGTGAAAATGTTCATACAATGGATGAGGCCAAATGAACACTATCTGGGGTCACCTTGAGCCCTCTTCCTCCTCTCTGTCCCAAACGATTAGTCTTTAATGAGCAGGGCTTGATGATGATCATATATAAAAACCAGGAATCGAGAACTGACCCTCACATCCACACTCACATCTACTCACCTGCTTAAACACACACAGACTGCTCAAGATCGTTTCTGTGTTTGAAAGGCTTCACGCTGAGAGTGCAATAAGAGCTGAAACGAGGCAAAAACACTGCTGAGCATCTGATGTCTCAAGAAGCGAGGTTAAAATAAGCTGCATCATTGTGACAAAAATGGCTGTACATTTGGCAGGCTGCAACTGCGTGATTCAGAGAGCTTCGAGAACAATCACCAGAAAGCTCTGTGATTGGTCAGCTGCCATATAGCTCACACCAGAAATGCCTGCAATCTGTTGGAGCATTCCCAGGAGAACTACTCTTACCACAATAAATGCTTTACCCTGACGTACCAGACACACTCCAAAACACAGCACATCACATTGCCTTGTTTTATATCACCCTGTAGAGGGCAACTGTGCAGCCAGCCACACAGACGTAAACAAAACACAAAACAACAGTAAAACAAGTCAAACAGAAAGACACAAGTACAACATATTCGAGTCAAAATCAGCTTCATTTGAATGATCTAATATCGATTCTCATAAAGTCACGGTGGATTTTTAATCTTCTGGAGTCAGCGTTACCTCCAGTGAGAAAAATCAGTCATTTCACAAAAACACAATGAGCACAGTGGCCTCCATCGTCAATAATTCTGGAACCACCAAGATTCTTCCAAGAGCAGGCTGCTCTGCCAAACTGAGGGATCGTGGTAGAAGAGCCTTAGTCAGGGAGGTGACCAAGAATCCAACTGTCATTCTAACACAGCTCCAACATTGCTCTTTGGAGAGAGGAGAACCTTCCAAACGGACAACCATTTCCAGGTCTGTATGGTAGAGTGGCCAGAGGGAGGCCACTCCTCAGTAATGGCATTTGGCTGACGCTCTTATCCAGAGCGACTCTGCAGAGTAAGCTTTTCACATTACATGAGCTGCAATGTTTAGAAAGGGTAAGCCTTGCAGTTTATGATGATGTGTTTCATGCCTCCAGGTTCCTCTGATCCTGAGTTATGAAGCCTAGAAAGCATCCAACAACATCTCAGGAGTTGAGTGTCTTTTAAAACCTGAAATCAAAGCCTATTCTTACTTGCCTTGAGGTTCACCACCTCAACTCTGGACTGAAGAAGAAACCTCCATCTCACATCACATTACAGGATCCACCTGGGTGATTGGCCCATCTAGCCCAGAAAGGCCTTTTTTTGGTTCTTGGCTTGGACAGAGCAGAGGAGAGCTTTAAACATGTTATTTAGCTATTTTAAGAATGACTGACATTTCACTTCTGTGAATTCAGAGCAGGTTGAATACATCCAATATATAATCAACTTCAGCTACATTAAAAATGATGAGAGCTCATGCTCAAGAATTGTGCTAGAAGAATGATCCAGAATTGCTTGCAAAAAGGAACATCTATCAGATATTTTTAGGCAGGAAGAAATAATGAAGCAGGATTGTGATCTCACATTCAACACGACTAAAATACATTAAATGGGTAAGCGTGGCACTTGATTATGCAACCTGAAAGGTATGTTAATGAGATGGCGAGGGTAAGCTTCAATTTAATTAATGACAGATAATGTTCTGAATGTCACTGTCTTTAGTCTTAATCCTGGAAAAACATTTTTTTTTAATTAAAACATTACAGAAAACATTAAATAATAAAACAATAAAAGAGGGATAAAAAAAAAAACATTGAGTTTATCCCACAAATATTTTAATTTGCATTTTGTAACATTTCTAAGTGAAGAATGTTGGCCTGCTTTCCTTCCCTGCTGATTTCTGGTGACTTACAAGGATGAATTGGATGCAGCTTAAGTCATAAAACAGAAAGTTTCTGTTTGCTGTCAGTTTAATGGTTTAGAAGGTGTCCTTAGTTGCTGGCTAAAAGGGGGTTTGGAGAACCTCGGCAGTTCACTCCTCGGTCACAAGATAATTATAAGTTGAGGCTAGACAAAGTTTGTTCCACCTCCTGCTGGTGCACTTATTGCAGTAGGCTGTTAGCTAAAGAGAAATTTGGATGACCCCACCAGGATGGGGTCTGACATTCCAGCACAGACAGAGAAGGAGAATGTGTGAAGAATCTCAAGGAAATTTGGTGGAGCTGGAAAGAGTTATGTCAAAGAGCCTAGGTCTGCTACAAGACATACTTTGAGACACAGGTGCCTGGGAAGATGTGGACAATATGGTTTGTCGATTACTGGAGGGGTGCACTGCACTGCAACTGCGGCAGTCAAAAAGACACCGTAAAATGGCTCTGTGTATTTTAACTCACAGAGCAACTCTGTTAACTGACAAATTAAAAATCCATCCAGTCATCCAACACTGAGCCTGTTTAGCTGCTAATCAGGCACTGCTTCCACTACCACAGTGCACTTAAGACATCTGCTGATCAAGCTAAACTTCAGCCAGATTCTAAAATTCAATCAGCAAGTGACTAAATTAAATGACTATTAAAGACATCAATCTCAAGATGTCAAAGAGTGAGTGCAAGAGAGAGAGAAATAGTGATAAAGCGAGTGCAAAAGTGAGAACGAGGGAGCATGGAAGGGCCAAAGTGTGAGAGAGCAAGAGGACATACAGAGAAAGGGGACGGAGAAAGGGAGAGAAAGTGAATGAGCTTAAATGATAGCAGGAGAGAGAGATCGAGCAAAAGTGAACTCAAGAGAGAAAGAGTGAATGGGACAGTGAGAAAAAGGGAGAAATCAAGCAAGCAGGAAAGAGACTGAAAATGAGAGTGAGCGTGCAGAGAGAGAGCAAAAGGACAAGAGAGAAAGAGTGAAAGGGAGAGAGCACAAGTATGAGAGTGAAAATGAGAAAGAGTGCGAGTGCAAGAGAGCATGGAGAGAGAGAAAGTAAGAGAAAGGGCGATTGAGAAGGGAAATGTCCATCGCACACTAAATGAAAGGGAATAACACACTACACAACTCCACTCTGCTGTCGAACCAAAACAAACACACCCCAAAACATCCGTATCACCTTATCTAGAGAGACTGGAATTACATGGAAGCATAACAGGTTGCTGTGGTCACTGTTTGTTCAGCCATTTGCACAGCTTGTTATGTGCATGCGAGTGAAAAACAGACTCACAGTGAGAGAGCGAGTGAGTGTGTGAGAGGAGAAAGAAAGGGAGATTGAGAAAGAAAGCCGGCGAGTACAAGAGAGCCCACGTGACAGAGAACCGTGAAAATGAGGGACAGTGAGAGCATGAGAGAAAGCAAGTTAAAGAGAAAAGTGCAAGCGCGGGCGCGCGAGAGAGCGAGCAAGACCTAATTTGCTGCTGATGTTAATGAGATGAAGAACATATTAGTAAGATTAAAGAAAATAACATGATCAAAAGTAAGGAACGCCTCTGTTTATCTGTGCCAAGAGCTCCTCTTTTAAAACTGCCTTTTTTTTTCTGGGTCAAGTCACACTGCATCCCCAAGGGAACCCTGGTGCACTGAGAATAGTTTAATCTGTCACCTCAAACCCTTTCACAACACCAGCAGCAAAAATCCATATAATTATTCTTTCACCTCCCACTCTCGTGCTGCATTCTAGCACTACTGGCAGAGAGCTCTCGCTCTCGCTCTCGCGCGCGTGTATGCTCTCACACACATGCACAAACAGCTTCAGAAAAGGTCAGTTTGTACATAATTACAGTTTAGACATCAGTGCTCACTTTGTGGTGTTCAATTCTTTAATTATAATACACAGTTAATAAACGGGTCTTCTTTTCTTCCGTCCTTACAGCACCTCACGCCACATTCTGTTCCAGAGACAGCCCTGCAGAACTGCCTTGTGTTCTGGGTCATGCCTAGCTACGTCCTCTTAATGGTGTGTGGTGTGTGTGTGTGTGTTTATACACATACCACACTTCATTCTATAGGTTAAGGGTAGTGTAGAACAGATCGTGTGTGTGTGTGTGTGTGTGTGTGTGTGTGTGTGTGTGTGTGTGTGTGTGTGTGTGTGTGTGTGTGTGTGTGTGTGTTTTGGCATTTTAGAGGAACCTTTGTTTCCTGTATTCAGGGAATAATAACACAGTAGGCCAGACAGAGACGGGGAGGGTATGGTACACAAAGACCCCACTAACCTTTAAAAGAACACTCATTACTCCTCATAAATGTCTTTGTAATTCTAAAATAGTTGTCCCAAAAAGCCTTGCATAACACTGAAAGCTTTCTGCTCTGCCTGCACAAGGACCATGTTGAGCTCCCGCTCTCATAATCCCCTGAAGTGTTCCACTTGTTCACAATTTCAGGACAGGATGTCAATTTTTGGAAAGCACTCCAATTGAGTATCTTGTGAGGCAGACAGAATAACTGGAACTTAATGATGAGGGGAGTCAAGAAGAATCTTAAAAATGAAAAAGGTGAACGCTGCTGTACACAAGTGCAGTCAAATGCAACAAGACGTGCATACCTCTCGCCGCCGTGACGCCCAGCAGCTCTGCTTGATCTTCCAAACCACTGCAGCCACCAGGAGTAGAGACAGGAAACAACTGCAAACACACAACACATGGTTAGAAAAAGGAAGAGGGGGAAAACTCAGCTCACTCGTTAGTTATATTTCAGGCCGTGTTTTCAATCTTAAAAAGAATTCCACCAATATTTCAAACAGTAATTGCTCAATCAGTCATTCAGGATGGTTAGAAGTGGAATGAATAGTTATGCACAGTGACCTTTTTTTTATTATTTTGTCAAAAACGTTGAAGAAAACCCTCAAATGATCCATTTTAATTCCAGCTTGTGAGACAGCAAAAGACGAAAAATGCCAAGGGGGTTAATACTTTTGCAAGGCAAGGCACTGTAAGTACTAGAGAAGCGCAACAGTAGTTAGTGCTTTGTTTTGTTTTTGGGAAGCTCAGACAGCTGCCAGTTTTCTCCACTCACCTTGGGTTAAATTTCCAATATCAAAATCATTAAAACCCAACATTTCAGGCGAGGGATAATATCAGCCTGAGATATCAATAAACCAATCTATGCTGAGCTTTACTCCAGAGACTGGCTATGCTCTTCCAGGATGACTCACTAATACACACCCTCTCAATTTTTCCACACAAACCTTTCCTCGCTCTTTCTTCAGCCCTTAGGAAATATGTAACCTTTGCCCGTGTGCTTCTGTGACATTCACTCATCTATGCTTATTTATATCTGAATAAATATGAATATGGGTGGTAGTGCATTACTTTATGCTGTCATGCCTTTACCTGCACTTGCTGGCCATTTTATCAGAAACCTCCATTATATATCTGCTCTGCAAGCACTAAAATGACTGACTGCAGCCCAGCAGTAACAACACCATCGTCAGAATTCATCAACCACCATCTTTCCCATTTTCACAAATGAAAAGGGACCAGCATAGGACACCAATGGCTGGATATTATTAGGAAGTGGGTCATTCTCAGTACAGTAGAAACACTAGGGGTGCATCCAATAGAGCAGTAGCTTTTACAAGCCTTCATGCCACTGCCAACCAAAACGACTCAATCATTCACACGCCATTAGTGCAACTTGCAGGTTCATTTTTCACTGCACGGTGGTCATCCTCTAGTCAAATTAGTTTCAGACTAGTTTCTGCTGTGCTGAGGACGGTCATTTTAATATCCGTTTTGACAGTCTGTCCAGGCCCATGTTTCCTACCTCATGTCAGCCTAATAGCACACTACCGGTCAAACCAAACTTGGAGAAAGCCACAGGACTCACTGTTTTCGCAGTCAGACCCCTTTTAATAGACGGCTTGACATCGTCATGCAAAAAAAAAAATGCTGGTATTTTGTGGAATCCATTCTTTCCATTCTCCCAATCTTCCCTGCCCTCCACCCATGCAATATTGCCAATGCTACTGGGAGCAAAACTACCCCATCATGTTCACCCCATGCTCACCCCGTATAACCCCATGGGAAGGTTAGAAATAAGGCTTCCATTTAATGACTCTTCAGTGAAAATTCTGTTTGGACAAGCAACACTGCACAATGCAACAATGCTCCTCTAATCCTGATGGCGTTTTGATTGGCTTTTCAAGCCATCGGATGAAAAGCATTTTCCAAATCTGATCACAGTCTATAAATCGTTGCACTGCAAGATCCCTGTTCTGCCCAGGGAAGGCGAACAATCTCGAACATAAAAGAACAATCGTTTTAGAGCATAGCCTCTCGGGCTGGGGGATGTTAACTCAACTTTGGATTGGTTGGTTAGAGCACCTTGTGCTCAAATGATTACAGGTTGGTCAGATAAAAGAGCAGAACCACTGAGTTTTACTCGGAGAGAGAAACCCCATGGGGAGGGAGAATAGCCTGGGAGAGAGACCACAAGGGGCTTTTTGGAGAGCTCGCCCCGTCACTTATTCTTGCTCCCGCTCTCTTGTACAGTCCATATACCAGCTACAAAGAAAGGACTGGGGTTGTATTCACATACACGTATGTACAGTAGGAGATATATTTACTACTTTAGTCATTGTTTATTTTTAACATGTGACCAAATTATCTACCATTACTTAATGATGTTACTACAAACAGTTGTTCACCTATGTGATATATTAACATTGCCACACTAACAACTTTCTGTCCCTTGTGTGTAGTGTGGGAACTATCCTACATCGTCCTGACCTCCATAGTTCCCTGGAACTTCCGTTTACTAAAAACAGTCCACACTGTAGAAACCACCATCAGTAAATGCTTGATTTTCTTCTAATAGCTTTGCTCTGCCTTGTGGGTATTGATTACTATAGATCATAGTATAGATTATTTTCAGATCTTTAGACAGTTGCTTAGAAGAGCCTGTGGTTGCTGAGTTGAGCACAAGGCTTAAGGAGTCAGAGAAAGCTTAACATTTTCATTCAGCTGTCACTTTCTAATAACAGTTGACATGTTTTGCTACAGATCTGAGACCTCGAAAAATGTGATGAAATGTGCGTCATTTGGCCAAAGCTGCACAATTTACTGCATGCGGCTATACGGTCCACGTGATTTTTTCAGTTAATTCTAAAAGGGCCCTAACAACAACCTATACTACACAATATTAACCAATGTATTGGCTCACCGGCTCATTCAACGTTTCGTCCCATAACAAGGTTATTAGAACTAATTTATCCTGCTGTTGTTGGAGCACCTGTCTCTACTGTCCAGGGAAAGCTTTCTACTACACACTGGAGCAATGCTGAGAGTTGAATGTATTTAGTGACCAGAGCATTAGATTGTCTCCACCTAACCTCATGCCCTCTAGCCCACACCTGGCATTACATCTTTACATTGGCTTTCCATCTTCCAGCTACTGGACCTGGACTAGTTTCCCACCCTGCCATGGACTAGCTGCTCAGCCACCATCACCAACTGTGTAGAAATGTACTGTTAATATTAAGTCCACCAGCAAACTAACATTACTTCAGTACCCGACTAATAGAACAGAGGTGTAGAGGTCTAGTGTCCCCTAACTGGGTATAAGTAGTTTGACCAGAGGAGGATGGGTCCTCCCCCTTGTGAGCCTGGTTCTTCCTCCAGCTCTGAGGGAGTTTTTCCTTGCCACTGTCGCCATTTTGGCTTGCTCACTAGGGGATCTGTCTCTTATCCTTTGTTGTTGTGTGTTGTTAACCTTTTTATTTCTTGATTTCTGTGAAGCTGCCCTGTGACAACTTCAGTTGTGAAGAGCGCTATACAAACAAATGTTGATTTGATTTGATTAGGCATTGTACCAATACAGTCATGCTTATCTGCTCCAGAGTGTCCGATTCTACGGACAATACTTTTCCACCATGAATAAACAAGCTGTGTCTGCATAGCTGTGTGTAGCTGAATACATTAATAATAATGAAATATATATATATACATTTAACAATGATTCAAGAATCGTACAGATTAATTGTGACCTGTAATAATGCATATTATAAGTGTATCAACAATTCTAATATGGCATGTTCACATTCAGACCAAAGCACTGAAAACAAATAACAATAAATAAGAATAATAAGACCAATTCTTACATCCAGTTCAATACAGGTATCGGTATGTAGTCCACCAGTGTTTCTGTTAGCAGTACCAGTAGAAGTAATAAAATGAAAGGTACCTGCAGGCGGCATATTTAGTTTACTTTGGTTATGAGTATCAGTATAAATGAATGAATTTGGGGTTTTTTTTTTACTGATACTACAGAGAACGAAGTGTAGACTAAAAAGACAAAAATAGTGAAGTTCGCTTGCTGAGTCTCTCCTAGCTCCAACCTCTCACACACACACACACACACACACACACACACACACACACACACACACACACACACACACACACACACACACACACACACACATATCAAGGCTGAGAGAGTGCAGAGTCAGTGTAATTCATCATAGTGCCTGAGCTGACAGAACTAATGATGGGGAACCATGGCCAACCACAGCATACTATGTGTGTGTGTGTGTGTTTACTGTATGGGATACATAGTCTGATCAAAGTGACTGTCCTACTTTTCCTAATGCTAAATCATTAAAGTATAAAATAAACCACATTCTTCAATCTGTGGATGAGACAGTGTTTGTGTTTAAGAATAGGAGAAAAAAAAAAAGTGTGTGGTTTCTTTGCTTCACTTGATTGTGGCTTAGGAACATCCTAAAAATAGGCCTGTGTAATTAGATCCCTTTAATAGTCCTTTTTGAGAGAAAGCACACATACAGGCACAGTTTAGATTTAAACAGCTAATTTATTAAGTACTGATGACGGAAAGGTGAGTTCTCACCTGAAAAAAGTGACAAAGAACTGCACCAGGTCCATGAAGTTACTGTGTTGGGAGAACGCAATCTGAAAGGAAAGGAGAGACAGTCACAAGTTAAAAAGTGAAGGGAACAGGCTTCGTGCTGTATCACCTCGCTCAAGTGAACGACCAACATTCATCAACCCCAGAGCAACACTGCCCCCTACTGAAGATATTCCACACCATTCCAAACCCATGCACTGCACACGCATTCCTCTGATGGGTTCAGATGAGCTGCCATTCCCAAATCTCACACAGCTGAGATACACATAGGATGATAGTAAGGGGTGAGAAGAATGAAAGAGTGAAGGAGAAAGGAGAAAAGAGTATGTACAGAGAAAGGGAGATAAATACAAAAGAGATAAAAATAAATGAAAAAATGGTGTCAAACAGATATAAGGAGAAAAAAAAAAAAGGAAATACAAAAAGAAAATGAATAGGAAAGGAATTCCAGAGTTAGAGGGACAGACATTGAGAGAGACACTGAGACAGAGACCCTGAACTGGAGAGAGACATTGAAAGAATCAGTCAGAAGAACAAAGGCATTCATGTGTTAAGAGCAAGAGAGAGATTGAGAAAAAAGAAGACGACAGAATCAAAGAAAGAGAGAGACTGACAATGACAGATTGAGATAGAGACACAGAGACAGACAGTTCAGGCAGGAAAGCGCAAAAAAGACATTGAAAGAGATAGACTTTGAGAAACAGTCTCCCTCAGCAGATCTCTCTGTCTCTCATTGTCTCTGTCTCAGTGCATCTCTTGCTCTTTCTCTGTGTCTTTCACTCTATTGATGTCTCTTCCTCTGACAGAGGGAGAAAAAAAATGGCACACAATCAAAAGCAGTCAGAGTTAGAGACCATGAGAGAAACAGAGAGGCACTGAGGGAAAGAGAGAGAGAGAGAGAGAGAGAGAGAGAGCGAGAGAGAGAGAGAGAGAGAGTGAGAGAGAGCGAGAGAGAGCGAGAGAGCGCGAGAGAGAGCGCGAGAGAGAGAGAGAGAGAGAGAGAGAGAGAGAAATCAAAGGCAATCAAAAGAAGAGAGACAGCAAGTGAGAGTCAAAGAAGAGAGTGAGACAATCAACATGAGCCATCGAGATGGACAGTACGACACAGAGACACACTCAGAGAGAGACACAGAGAAACTGAAAATTAGACAATGAAAGAGAAGATAGACATTGAGACCTGTTGGAGGCACAGAGACTGTCAGAAAGAAAACCACTGAGAGGGACACTGACAAACAGATCGAGAGACACAGCGCAAAAGCTATTGGGAAAGGCAATCAGAAGGAGAATGATAGATAGATAGACACTGAGACAGTCAAAGAGAAAGACTTTGAGAGACAAAGAGTCAGAGCAAGAAAGAGCAAAAGATATTGAGAAAGACTGTTGGAAAGAGACACAATGTCAAAGACATTGAGAGACAAGAGTGAGACACTCAGTCAAAGTAAGAGAGATCGAGTCTGATGATGCAGATGGAGACGTTCTCTGAGCACTGAGAGACACTGACATTACTTTCCATGCTCTAGAACATTGTGAAATCCTTCAATACAGTACCAAGTCAGACAGTGGATATTTACTACTGCAACCAGCCATTTACAGCATCCATCACTGACCGCTTGACCCAGTTTAACACAGCCCATGAGAAAATAACACCCTCTTTTACCCCAGTGTTGAACTTTCAATGGGAGGGCACAGCAAGACGGGACCAGAGACACAGGCCTACTGAAGCTGCTCATGCACAAAGAGCTAATTAATCAGACTCAACAACCTCTGACGGCATCTACTGTATCTGACCGAGGCTCAAGTGGGGCTAAGAAGGTAAATACTCCACTGATCAACAGCAGAGCAGCTGGTCTTTTGCTTCAGTTATACTGAAAAACACTTTGTGGCAATGCAGCCAGGAATTCTTTGAGAGAAATCTGACTATGGAGATGAATAAAGTCCCCACTGTGGACATGTTACTGATTCAAATGAGACAGTTCTTCTTGTTTTCTCTCTGTTGTAAAACATTTGACAGCACAATTCTGATGACTAGAGGCTTAAGTGGATCGAGAGACAAAAGCATTTTAAATCCCATTTCATTTGGCAGCTGTTTGAATTTTTCCTGAACATGCTTTTTTTCTTGGTTACGTTCTTTGAGAAGAACAAAGACCATGTTTACACATGTTCACATCATCTGCAGAGCATCAGGATTATATTTAAATAAGTCACATTAAAGGCAAATTTAAAAGCACCCAAGAAGCACTTAAAATTGATAAACACCTGATTGCTCATACCACTTTAGGAGGTGGACTGAGATGCTGAAATTCACAGAGGATTTTCCACAGGTGTCCATTAATTTTGTGACTTTTTCCCAACGTTGCATAAATTAAATTACCTAAATGTATCTTTCTATTCAAAAAGAGAAACAAAACAAAAATTCCAAAATAAACTGTAGCCCCTTCTTTACAATTCAGCAGAACAATGTCTGCAAACTGGGTCATTCTCTGGCACTTTTAGCAAGTATAGTCCTGACAGTGGAACTTGCCACAGCTGGTACCCACAGTAGAACATTCAGTTTCAAACTATTAGCTGTAATTAATCCATTAGGTTCATCTAACCTGCTTCCACAAGGAAAGAACAGTGGTGTGCGTCAGAACCTAGTGAGGTCCCTACATAGGCAGCACAGTAGCTTTTGAGACAGACCCCATGTCTCCACCACATTACCACACCTGTATTAATCAATGGAAATCTGCCCACCATACCAGCCACGCTCTTGCTAGTTATAACCTAAAGCTTAAAAACACTCCACGTTACTCCACATAGAGTGGCTCTTGCATTTCACCACTTTGCCCGTGCAGACTAAGCCTAGCAGGGCATTTGCTTATTTTAGTTTTGGAGGAATCAATAAAACGAGTCAAGACTAAGATGTTTCCGTTTCAGTTTTGTTACTGATAGATGTTCTTCAAGGTCTTTATCAGTTACTTCTTTGAAAACTAATGAAAACCAAATCGATATTGTTTACATAGATTATATTTTCCCCCACTGTGTGTGTGTGTGTGTGTGTGTGTGTGTGTGTGTGTGTGTGTGTGTGCGCATACACTGTCTACATAAAAACATACCACCACCCAGCTCTGAGTGGCTCAGATGGCATTATGGCCTGAGGACTGAGAGTTTGAATTCTGGTTCATGAGTAGGTAGATGGTGCTCTCTCCTAATCACTCCCAGTGTGCTTCTGGCTGACATGTGCATCTGTTGGCTGAGGTATCAGAGCTGGGGATCTGGCACTTTCCCCTGTTGGCTGGCCAGTGGTAGCAGTTTGCTGCATTAGGGAAAAGGCAAAAAAACAAAAGAGGAGGTGGCTGACTTCACATCTATTGGAGACAAGAGTCTAAAAAATAGGGACAACATGGTACAAAATTTGAAAAAGTAATTTAAGGGAAAAAAAAAAAAAAGACAAAAACACCACACCATTCTATTCTACTGCGTGTAGGCATGTATAGTCCGAAATATGGGAAAACTCTGCTTCCATAAGCAATTAGTATCTATGTTAAGACCTCAGTAAATAGCAATATTGATTTAAGCTCATATTGGCACCGAGATCTCCATTCTGTTCATAGACACGTTTTCTAAGAACATCTAATAACTCCACACTGCAACGGGTAGAACTGATAAATGTGTGCATGGCCTTACGAAAGCACAGTAGTCTGCCAGACCACAGGTATTTGGAGGCATTTATAAATAAAAGGGTTTCACATCATGTTTAAGAAGGCAGCATACGCCACTTAAATTCCCAAAAGATGTTTACTGTGAAAACGGCAATGTAAAAACTTCACGACAAGCCAGCTAGTTTGGCAGGGAAACATGCCAGTCAGAAGAAGGCTACACTTTGATGATTGTTTTCACAGCTAGAATAATGCAAGAACGAGATGAGACTAGCCAAAGCGCATTTAAAGGAAAAAGAAAAAAAAAAGAAAAAAGGGAAAAATAGGGGCGAAATTCAAAGAAAAGGCCCTTTAGTGAGCCAAATGATGAAAGGGTATAAGAACAGAAAAAAAATAAAAATAATAATAATAGTCTGCCTCCGAGTTGCCAGATCAGGAGGATAAAATTGGGACTGAAAAGCTTGGCGTAATGCTCCCACATCTATTCCAACATTTTGGATTAAAATAACGCTGCAATGCTAAAGCAATGCAGGAGCTGTAACCCTGAGATAGTGTCACCATCCGCTCTCATATTTGGCTCATTCTCAAAACAGAAAAAACAAAAAAAAAAAAAACTCTGCTACCGGGAAGTTAAACTCGTGCAAATAATGATACTACAGTGCTTCCTCCGAGAGTGGACAGGTCTTCTTCCCCTTCTTCATATAACTGGCTTGTGTGTTAGTGGGTAATGGAACAGAGGAAGAAAGAGATTGGCTAAAAGGGAGAGAAGGAGAAAGAGAGCCTTTCTTTCTTTTCGCCCCTACCTCGCTCACTCACATGCATACACACATGCACACACTCCGCGCCTGCAAAAAACAGCGCATGTAGAAAAAAAGGAGGCGACTCAAGCTGCTGGCCAAAAACTACACAGACGGCACAGAGCCTTTGACCACATGCAAAGAGAAGCAGAGAAGGAAACAGAAGGCTGGAATCTTGCTGCTGCAGACGGAGATGAAACCCTTCTTCCATGTTCAGATCTCCCTGTCTGTGTCATCTCCTTTTTCTCTCGCCCTCTATTCTCTCTCTCTCTCTCTTCTCACTGTCACTTTTGCTCTCCCTCAAAGAGCCATGTGTTTCAACTTAACATTCCATTTGACACTTCAGCTCCCTCTGTGTTTTTCCGAACACCTTTAAAACGCTGGGGATTTCTAAAGGCCCCATATAGTGCACACGCACCCTCACCCTCACTTTCCATAAGTAGACGCCCGCAAACACCTCCCCCCAATCCAACAACAACTGTACTGTCCTCCACCAGCTCACCTCCCCACTGACTCTTCAGTGTCTTTCTCAAACTCTCGCTCATCTGCACACACACTCTCCTCCTGAGGCGAGAAGCAGTCCTCAGACTTCAGCCAGACAGCCGGGAATAGGAGATGAAAACTTTAAACGCTCTCAAAGCTAGCTCCAAAGAGAGAACGTGGCCTTTCGGTGGGCGGGCGACCAAACACACATCCTGACTTTACCCAGCCCCAGTTTCACTACAGCAGGGCTGCACTGGCCTCTGAGAAGTAGGGGAGGAGAGGAGAAGGGAAAGGAAGAGAAGGAGGGAGGGTAACGAAAGCACAGCTAAATCATTTCCAGACCAGACCACTGGCTGCCCATGCAAGACATGAGATGGAGGGGGAAAGAGAGAGAGACAGAGAGCTATAGAAGTGTGAGTGACAAGGAGGGTAAATGAATAAGGGAAAGAGTAAGACTATAGAAAATAGAAAAATTGAAAAGGAGCTAGAGATAGAGAGATAGAGAGACAGAGAGAGAGAGAGAGAGATAGAGAGAGAGAGAGGGAAAGAGAGAGTCCACCATCCAGAAATTTCCAACCAACAACATCCTGTAACCAGCGTCCTGTGAGCATTGATGAAGGATTTTAATTTCATTCAAACATTTAATTCAACAGCATACAAGGTATGAAATGTCACTTTACATGTAATACATTTACAATCTGACTAAATATGAATATAAAAATATTTTGCATTAAATTAACTTTTTTTTTTTTTTACACAATACTCTCATTTTCTGAATTGCATTAATATGATCTCAGTAGATCTTAGAAGGTATCAGGGCACTGAAGTAAAAGCTACCTGTATTTTGATTGGCCAGGTAAAGTTGCTGACATAAACAAAGAAGGTTATGTTGACATTGCTGCGGAAGTCAAACTTCTCATTGGAGAAACTGTCCTTAAACTCTTTAATGTTGCTGCAGGAGACGATGGGGATCTCTTCTCCAGACTGAGTGCCAGCTGAGAATGAGAAAGATAAAAATCGAATTAAATGCTCCATAAAATACACACTAAAAAGTATTCTATACAATCACAGCATCACATACCAGCAAAACTGGTGGCCCAGGTGATGTTCAGGTTGAAGTTCTTGGAAGCGTTGATGATCATGTCCAGGTCCCGATTTTGCTAGAAAGAAAAATAAACAGGAGGTAAAAAGGTAAACATTTAACAAAACAAAAGGCTCATCCATTCATATTTTGCTTTTTCAGCCAGTAAAGAGTTTTATGAGCTAACAGATGCCAGTGCTGGGTAGTAACAAAGTCTTCTCAAGGAGTAAAGCACAAACTGCAGCACCACATTCCAACATCAAATACTCAGCCTCTATAATACTGCCTTTACAATTTCTTGACTGGATGGGGTTGGTGGGGTCGGTGGTCTCCCCTGGTCTAAAAGGTATATGAGTAACATAGAGCAGCCTTCCTAAAATGTCAATAATCGTTTGACAATAAATGTCAAAAGCTAATCTACAAGATCTCTGAAGATGCCCTGTGTTATCTGGCACCAGATCCTTCAGGTCTGGCAAGCTGAGAAAAAACATTGCACCCTGGACATGGTGCAGCACATATACCAGATTCTTGACCACAGTGATGGAATTTGGAGACCAGAGTAACAAACTTGGATCCTTTATCAATCGCAAGCCATCAACAACGTAACGTGTGCAGTCATCCTTCTGCCACCGGCGAGTACCCTGGCCATGAAGCCTGGAATAATGTTCAGGTAGGAGGGATGTGTCAAACTGATGTGACCTATTGCTTCCAAGGTAGAGCTTTAAGCACTTTCAATGGTGGACAGTGGTGAGCATGGGCCCTCAGTCTGCAGCTTCACAGTGCCATATGCTGCAGGGTGACGCACATTACTCCTGTAAGCATCATTAAGCGTTGCTGTGACATGTGTGGCAGAAGCTTTCGGTTTCACACCAGATGGGCTAGGTTTCACTGCCTTGGTGCATCAATGAACAAGAAGCACCCAATAATGTGACGCTTGTTCCTGGTTCATCCCTCTTTGGACTCCTGTTGGCAAATGGCTCATTGATGGCCTTGTTCTTTCTGAGAAGCTCCAATGTCGTCAAACAGGTCTGGCCACAGTGATCAGGTCCTTGTCAAAGTGGTTCGGATTTTTTTTGCTTTCCCTTCATTCCTGTATCCAAGATGTCGACTACAACATGTCTAACTTGCATCCCAGATCTCGACATGTGCCGATGTTGTGAGAGAATCAACATGAATTCTTGGTTAAATAATGATTTGTTTAAAGTTTTTGTACATTCAGGTTAATTTTATGCAGCTCACCTCATCCGGAGTGGCCACAAAATTTATAGCAGTGTAGTAGCGGTCATCCTCCTGGGACAGACTGAAGGTGAACTGGTAGTCTATCAGCAGTGTGTCTGTAAAAGTGAGAAAGGAGATTTACAGTTGCACTTTTTGAACTCAAGAGGTCAGGCAGCAGACCTTTGGAGCCCCATTCAAACAGAATTACATTTACATGTTGTCCTGAGGTAATTTTCCCTTTCAGGGGTGCAGCGGTGTGATTTTACTTCCTCCCACAATGGCCATATCCATTTTCTCCTCCCTCCTCCTCTGAGAAAATTACAGACTGAACTGCCCACTGTTTTCACTGAACGTGTTGTGAAAACGGCGGACGAAGCTACAAGGGCCAGTTTACTAAAAATGACAAAGAGTCAAGTGCTTTGTGATGAGCTGACAGCACTCCATCACCCTCTTTTGTGTGATTACTCTTTTACTGTAACACTCACAATAACAGGTTCCTCTTAGAGGGTTGCCCTGGTAACGGTTCTCCACTTCACACCTGAGAGAGAGAGAGAGAGAGAGAGAGAGAGAGAGAGAGAGAATGTAACACCTAAAATAACAGTGAGTGAGTGCAAAAGTCTACATGAACATAATTTCTTCCACACAAGCAGCAACAATAATCCAGGGATGCTTGAAACTAAACAGTTTCAGATTCAGCATTCTCAGAAAAAAGGCCCATTTCCTGTCAGGGCCAAAGTGTACCAGCCCTGTTATTTCAGGTGTCATTATATATGTGGTTTGAGTGTTTCCTTATAATAAGGCTGCTTGGCTGCTGTTTCATATCTAAAGTCAGGTTATAACCCCCCTGGTGGTGCAAGTGAAGCTGAGTATAATCAGCAATGTGTGCAACAAAATCTTTAACATTCATGTCAAATCAATAAAAAACAAAAAAAAAAACATGCTAATGTAAATAAAGGACCCAGTCATTATTCATCTTCAGGAATGCTGTGGGGCTTCACTGTATCTGGGTGGTGTAAGCGAACAGTAAGTAATTAAACGTGCAGTACTTTTAAAGGAGTGGTTTAATGAAATATCTAATTAACACTATGCATTGCTTACTCTGTGTGCATTTGAATCAGCAAAGATGTGTCATTTCAGATGTGGTTTGTTTTTGTTTACACTGAAAGACGCTTTGCTCTCTGAACTGGACAGGAAGCAAGTAAAATTGTATTCCAAACCTCACTGGTCTGAATGTGCTTTGGACAGATGAATCAAACGTTTCATTCTTTTTGGCATAGTAACAGGAAACATGTTTAATCCAAACCAAACCAAACCAAACACAGCATTTGAGCACAAGATCCTCATGTCAACTGTGTCATGGATTTTGGGGCTGCAGCTGCAGCAATGCCTGGAGAGCTGTCCAGAAGAAAATGTAATGCTGTCTGTGTAAAGGCTGCCTCTGAAATGTCAGAGAGCTAAAAGAATTCCACATGGAGTACTGGGAAGATATTTCTCCCATTAGATGTCAGAGACGCCTACAAGTAACATCTGACATTATTTCAGCCAAAGGAGGAATTACCAGCTATTAGGGCACAGGCTGTCCTAACTTTGTCCTCAGAAAAAAATTGCATTTCTAATAATAATCACGCTTTACAAATGAGGTTGAAAATGGGTTTCTTCAGTTTTATCACCTGCATATACATCCAAACCATGGAGGTCTAAACCATGATCCTACCACCACCGCATTCAACACTCATTCAGACCTGTTTATCATCCCACAGATTGAAAATAGCTGACTGACACTTTTGCTCCTCACAGACATGCAATAATACATTATGTTCCTTAATATGTAAATGAACAAGTATAATACTATTGTCTCACTTGTTCGACTTGGTTCTCCTTAACTTTAAGGACTGAGGCTTCAGGACAAATTTATGCAAAAAAAACCCCAAAAAAACAAAAAAAAACCAAAACAAAACAAAAAAACAACAACAGAACTTGAAAACACCAAACCTGCTCTTGGAGAGCTACCTTCCCAGGGTTTCAACTCCAAAACTACCACCACCTCACCTCACTCAGGCAACCAAGAAATTTTAAAGGCAGTAATTAGTTGGATCAGGTGGGGTGGATTAGGGTTAAATCTAACATCTGCAGGAAGCTAGCTCTCCAAAGAGCAGGGGTGGTGACCCTTGCTCTAAAAGACCACTGTACCAGGGAAGTGATGAATCGGGAAAATGATATTTGTCAAAATCAGGGTCAAGAAAACAGGTCTGTCAAGCTTGTCAATGAAGTTATCAATCAATCAATGACAGAAGCCATAAGCTAGCATGAGGTTATGAGCAAGATGTTAGAGGTCAATAAATCATTTGGCCAACTTTGAAACTGATCACTGATCATCCACTAATGATCATCTTATTAACACATAAATCAATAGAAATATAGTCTTCAGTGGCAGCCCAAGTGTAAAGTGATTGTGCAGTGTACTCACAGATTGCAGCGGTCTCCTTTGATGCCCTTGGTGGTGCAGAAGCACTTGCCGTTGTTTGAATTACACATGCTGGCATGGCCGTTACACTTGCAGGCTGCAAAAAGACACACAGACAGATGGAGTGTAAAACATGCTGCGCGCAAAGCCTCCACTGCGGTTACACTCGCAGCGGGTCACAGTGCCATTGCTGACCCCTGCCCTAGCCACTTACGCTGACAGCTGCCCCCATTTGTGGGGTCGCCATAGTAACCAGATATGCAGCTCTCACAGTGTCTGCCAGTGGTGAGATCCTCACATCTCTCGCACGTGCTCTCGTTCACACAGGCGCTGTGGCCGTTACACTGGCATGCTGCAGAAAGACAGAGCGAGAGGGGGAGAAAAATCAATTAGAAAACGAGTGAAGTATTTCACATAAAGGGAAGGTGTCATGCTGCGTCTACATTAGTGTGAAGCAAATCACTTTTCATGTCACTTTCTTGCTGGAGAGAGGCGTCTGTGCAATAGGTGCAAGTTTAGGGCTCGAGGTTATGCATTCCGATTCTAATCTAATCGAATTCTGCATTCCAAAAACACACACAAGGGAGAAAAACCTGCCTCACTTTCCTTCTCTTGTGAAATGTAAATGCAGTATATCCCAGATATTTTTGAAAATGGTGTGATGGTAGGTTTTTTTTTTTCCCCCTCCAGCAGCATTTCGGAAAATCCTCTGTATCCCCATGAAAGCATTAAAAGGTTATCTGTACATTCAAGTGATCACATTAAGGCCTAGAAATCTGATAAATAATCACAATTAAGAGAAGTGTTTGTACCTCAGTTATAGTGTATACATCACTATTTTGGTTGTCTTATTTAGTGCAGGAAAGCCTCTTTTTGACAAGCTTCAGCTGTCCCCGATCAGGGGACACTGACCCAACATGACCCAGCGTTCTCTCAATATCTGATTACCCAAGGACATATAATCGGAACCTTGTCCAAATCTGATTTTCTGCAGTTTTGGTTTATTCGGTGCAAGTAATGGACACTGAATCTGAACATTAGACCTAAATACAGTGTGAAGGACTCATTAATTCATTAATGATTCGTTAACACTCCACCACCACATCACACTCGTCTATGCTTTTTTTTTTTATTCCAAACGTGAGCACACTATGTTCTGTCATAGTGTAATAAAAGAGTGCACTCTGCTGCTAGTTGCACTAAGCGTGCTAAAGTAAACATTGTAAAGTCAATGCTATCCTGATGTGGACAGGTGACCAAATCACAGACGCTGTTACTCTGTCAAAATAGCTGGATGTGCATGGATGTGGCTTTAGTACGAGAGTTACACTTGCAAACGCAAATCCTTTAAGCAATGTATGAATAAGATGTACCTGGACACTGGATGAAGGACCAGTTGGACTTGTTCTCCTGTGGACACAAGCTCACATTCAGCAAGGGCTGAGGGGCAGGTATGAAGGAGGGTCTTGAGGATGAGGGAGCGTGCAAAAGGGTCTGAATTGGCCCACGGTATGATCCTTCCATACACTGACCCCGTCCTGTGTTGCTGGGGTCAGTACACCATCCACATCCAGGCTGATCGAGGCACTGAGAACATGTCCTATAACCAGAGCAGTTCTCCGCTGTGGACAAATGTACAAGTACAGACCTACATCATCAAAACAGAATACAGACGTGATGATTGCTGAAGGATAAAGTCGAGCAGTGCAGTTTAAAAATCAGATATAAAAACTCGGCAGTTTTAGAAACCAAAGTCAGGGTCCAGTGGCACTGTCCCTTTATAAATAATGCCCATAATTTGCGGATACTGGCTTAATTATAACACACTGTGCTGAGATCACAAATCAACATCATGTTGTGCTTTTCACCCAACTGTTTCCTTCACCTCGACAGACAAACACACTTAATACTGCACACTTGCTGGGAAATATACTAACAGAGGGCAACCAGATGTAGAACGAGAAAAATACACATACGTGGACAGCTGTTCATGGTATACCACTCCATGCACTGGCCAAAAGGGAAGGAGGCTACGTAAGCATTGGAGTCGACACATTGCCTCATGTTGCTGCACCACATGCACTCGGAGCCTGCACTCGTACACTCGCTGCAGGAAGAGCGCAGGGCACACGGGGTACGACACTGCTTCACACTGTGGTTGGCTAGAGGGAAAGAAACACAGAGCGAAAATATTACTCATTTATAAATATAAACAACGTGACTGCAGGTCAGCAGTCCGCAATTAGCTCCTTCCTCGCACTCTTCCTCTGGGGTTACCTGATCGTTCACACAGGCTGCCATTGAAGGAGTTGATGCAAGCTGCCGCCTTCAGGCCACCAGCACTGGGCTCAGCCAAGTAGCCACAAAAGCCTGCGTCACTGGGCTCGCCTGGCAACCACTGCAGAGTGGTGTTGGTGAAGGGGGACATGTCTTCCCAGCACCAGTATGACACATTCACCTTCCTCAAGCCTACCCAGGGAGTTACCACCGATTTGAACTATGAACAGACAGACACAGAGCAACAGGCCAAAGATAAAATGATTAAAAGTGTTATTAGCAAAACTGTATTTAGGTGTGTTCAGAAAGTATCCAACCTTTAATCATAAAAAAAGACTTTTATTCAGATACAATCTTGCACTCATCTCCTTCAAAGAAGTCCCCTTGGGCAGTTTCCTAGCAGTTCCGCTGCTATTGGAAGCTGTGCTGGAGCACCTCTTTAAGGAGGCCTGCAGCTGGTCCACTGTATTCTGTGTGATGTCCTCTCTGGGCCCAGCAAAATTCAGTCAAGGACATGCAGAATGTGATGGATAGGTGATGCTTTTGCTGGCTGAACTGCCCAGAGACTAAGGAACTACCTTGAAGGTAGGTATTATATATATATATATATATATATATATATATATATATATAAATAAAGGTCAGATACTTTTTGAACTCACCTTGTTGAATTATGAGAGTTCAGTACATGGAACTGTGAACCTCAAACAGCCTGTACCCTCTTTCAAAAGCTAAACCCTACACCGTTACCAAAAAGTCTTGACTGCCAACCTATTAGTGCACAGGCCGATGACGGCTGGTGCTGCTACAACAAACTGAGAAAAATTAGCGTGAAGCCAATGAAACTAGGCTAAAAGCTAACCCTAACAGACCTTAACAGAAGGTAGCACAACTACAGCGTTGAAGGGCTGGTGTGCAAAGTTTGGTTGTTACCCAACAGTGGGAATTTTCCTTTTGTATCAAGGACAAAAAACCATAATGGTTTTGATTTATTTTTGCCTTGTGTGACATTGCACATCCTGCGATGTGACCACTGTACATGAGCACATTGCAATGACAATGTTTAAACAATATTTCAAACAAAGATTGATTTTAATAAAAAAAATATATTGGGTCTATTGTTAAACTAGACAAGTTATGATATGTTATAGTGGGCTGTCTAGGTGCTGTACACCAGCCAATATATCCCCCCACCCCCTCACAATCCACCAAAAAAGGGAAATAGACTAGGACACATAATGAGGCTTCCTCACATACACAATAAATAGACATACTCGGTCACCCAATCAGATATACTAATAGACTCAGTCCCTAAAAACTCACTGTACCAATGGCCTCAGGAGGTCACTGAAATGTGTGTGTGTGTGTGTGTGTATGTGTGTGTGTGTGTGTGTGTGGGCCATCCCACCTGTGCAGCTCTGTTCTGTAGCTCTTTGAGGACAAACTGCACCTTCTTCTGAGTGGTGAGGGAGGCTAGCACAGCGTTGTGATTGCGGCAGGCCAGTTTAGCATTGTCATAGGAATCATTTGCTGTTATCAGCTTCAGACACGAATTCCCCACCAGGTGCCAACTCTCCCCACAGATATTCTCTAAACACACACAAACACAGGTTCATCATTTTGGCTTTTTAGTAGATACAAACATCATAAAGGACTATATGTCCTTTTTTTGTTGGTTCACTGGTGCTGTAAACATCCTTTATGTTCTTTTGCTTTTCACATAGTTTGGCTTTAATTTCCAAGTTTCTCTGCTCAGACTTTTGTATAAATAAAATATCTGAAAGCATTTTGAGGCCGAAAAAAACAAACAAATCATGAATAGTGCACACAAAAGACTGCTGGATATTCAGTGCCTCTGCAGTCAGTACCTGGTAAAGCAATGCACTCCTGGTTTCTTGACTCCCACTGGCAGTTCTGGTCAGTAGCACAGCTCTTACAGCTGGTCTTCTTACTGCACACGTAAGAGTGAACATCCTTAGGACATGCTTCAAACTCCGTTGTTGAGCCCTGTAGAAAGAAAACATGCAAAAATTGTAGTTTAATACATGTTCTGTAGTAAATATTGCTAAACTTTAGTAATTAACCAACATGAGCCCAGACCTACTTTTGAATATTGATCAAAACAACTGAATCAGTGCAATGAATGGAGCAGTTCATCAGTGTATTTTTTAATGTGGTTAAAAGGAAACACGACATTCTTCAAATATTTTATGGATATCATCCAGAAACCTGAGACACAACAACAATTTCATACATGGTTAAATGTTATATCTGATATTTTAAGTGTTCACACTTTTAAATGGTTTGAATCAGACCATTAGAAGCAAAGAAATACAAAATGAGGTTGTCTCAAGCACACCGAACCAAAGGTGTGGTCACATTCAAAGACTCACACACTGTCCTGTGACACACCCAGGATGCTCAGCATGTGCCACTTAATCTATGTTAAGGCAGAAGGCCCAAATCTGATCTTTTTATCCCATGTGGCCCAGATGTGTCATTTGCGTGGCAGTGGGAACAGCAAACACACACAGAATCTCATATTTTCAATTCCGATTTGGGCCACTTTGCTATGAATCCAATATGGATCAGATTTCAGTACCACATATCAAAGTGTCCGAGATCAGAACTCATGTGATTTGGCCTTCTTAGTAAATGTGCACAGAGAAGGGAAAATGGAAAACAGTGAGTGAGGTTTCAGTGCCAGTGAGGGAACATACCTCATCAATATTTAGGGAGAGGACTCTGTTCAAACAAAATCTTCACCACCTTTGTCTTTCTAATTGAACGCAATAAGGCCACAGGTGGCAGAGGCTGCAGCATCAAAAGAAAATAAAAAGCTTAAAAGCAACTTTTAAAAAAAGGAAGAACACCAAATAAAGTGGCCAGAAAAAGGGCCCTTTTCCCCCCCAAGTGATAAGCCCAGCCATCATTCACTGCAGCTCCTTGAAAGCGACTGTAATGCTGTTGAAAATAAACCTCCGGGAGCGAACTTTGTGCAAACTGTTCAGATGAATGTAAGATATAGGTCACATTAAAAAGGTAGTGTGAACAGCTTAAAAAAGAGGATTTGTTGAGAAAATTGGACCATTTTACCTGCTGTGTGAATGTAGCACGGAGGACATCATACGTTAAAGTGAAGGACAAAGCATTGTAAATCACTTTCCTCATATTTAAAAAGGGACTGTGACACGTCACAATCCTGTTTCTGACCCTTGCTGAGATGAAGTGGGTGAGTTCTTGCAGGAAAACTCAAATAAGCAGGGCAGTGGTGCTCCAGGACCAGGACTGAACGCGACTGTTTTAGAGTCTTCCTGTTAGAACACACCCAGTTCAGATCAGTTAGTTCATTAAGTGGATCAAGTGTGCTGAATTTAGGGAAAACTCAACTAAACAAGCAGCTCAGCAGAAACTCCAGGAGCAGGATTGAGAACCACAGGTTTAAGGCATTCATTTGTTCAGTGATATTGAAAAATTAAACAGACTATTAAACATCTTGTAACACATTTAGGGAACTGACCTCTATTTCTCAACTCTACAACAAACAGTATATATTATTTTGCATTGCTTTCAATGGAGGTGAGTTACAGAGCGATGCTCAGCACTCCTCTTTATTTCCCCAAGAGATATGGCTATTATCAATTAGGAAGATCATTCAAATGGAATGGATTCACATTATGTAATTGACTGTCATTTGTCTAACGTTAATTGCATAGACTATTAAGAGTGTGAGGTTTTTTTTCCCTCCTTTCCCCTTAAAATTAGGTCTAGTTTTCATAACTATTGCAGCATTTTTGTTGTCCCTCTGTCCCTCATTCTGTAACAGTAATTTCCTCATCCTGTGAAAATAACAGAGGTAAGATTATTCTTCCTCTCCTTTATACATTAAAAGATTCGTACTTAGTTAACAAATGGAAAATATTTGGCACAAGTTCGGAAACATCGAATGTGAACATCAGTTTGTGCGCCAGTATCTGCCTCCAGAGAAAGGCATTCAACCCCGTATCACTTTCGAACGTGAGGAGGTTGAACGGTTGTTACAGAGCAGGCTGTCACTTATTTTATTCATCTTCATAAACAGCACCCTTTCGAGAGAATTTCCACATTATAAAGTTTAGAGCTACAACAAACACGGAAACATACAACGCCAGACAAACAAAAACATTTAAATACAGCCACACACCAAAGGCCTCAGAACATCCATCTCTAACACAGCCAATTAAAAGTACATTTCCCTCAGTTCCTATCAGCATTCCCAGAACTGCCTCCCAGGTATTAATCTCCATGTCCCTGCCTCCAGCCTTACCGAGGAAGATGTGCAATTGTTGTGGATGGACACACAGCGCTCAGAGCACCACTGGCAGCCATTGGTGTTCGCAGTGCAGCTGTAGCAGTCTGTGTACTGGTCACATTTATCACTGTCTGTATCTGTAAACGACCACAAACACACCCACCCACACACACACACACACACACACACACACACAGCATATCTGAAAAAGACAATCCAGTGATATTCACAGCAAATGTAGTGGTTATTTATTCCTAGTAAATCTGATCACACACATATTTAACACTGTCCACTGTAGTTCTCATCCTTCTACATTACTGAAATGTACGTACAACCATAACGCCGGATCTCTGATAGCATGAGTGAGGTATCCGACATCCGCAGGAAGGCACCTCCCCATAACCGGGGTTATGGTCGTAACCTAAAGTTCAGTAATGTAGAAGGATGAGAACTACAGTAGACAGTGTTAAATGTGTGTGTACAGACCGACTAGGATTACGTAATTCCCCTTGTGAACCTGAGCGTGCATGAAAGTCTGTGGACAGTCGAGCGCTCATTGCAATCGAGTGGAGAGACAGCCCAATGAATGTTATCCAGTGGGTGGGGTTCAGGACACTTTTGGCCAGGTTGACCCCAGTGCAGAGAGACGCATCATAAGGTATTTGGTGTGTGCAAAGGCTTCCTTCTCTGATTTTGCAGCCAGCAGCGTCTGAACAAATGGCCAGATGGATTGCCTTCATCCTGAGCGGTCCTGTAGCAGCTTATGTGCAATTAACTAAAATGTGACGACTCCGCGAGAGACCAAAAGGAAGAACAAATACTAGTAGCTTAACCCCCTGAAAGGCAAATATGAGAAACTTTGAGTGGGGGGTAAATGTGAACGTGAAAATATGTCTCCCGTAGACGTCAGCAGTGCAGAGTGGGTCAGCACTCGGAATTTGTATTGCCTGCGGTGTTTGTTTGTTCTTAGATCCAGTATGGGTCTCAATCCCCCTCCCTTTCTTGGAACTATAAAATTCCTCAAATGAAAGCCATTCTGGCTCCTTTCTGGAGATACTATTTGAACCACACCTTTCTTCGGCAGAGAGGCGATCTCGGCTTCGAGAAGGCAGGCTGCATACCCCCTCACTTCTGAACATTTTACATTTGTATATCAGGGGAGGGAGAGTCTGTATCCCTTTTCGACTGTCCTGAGCACGGGCAGCTGCGGCGTAACGCACCCTGTTGCACATGCATAGCTGGCTCCGGTGGAGAGCTTATGTAGCTATGTAACACTAAGACACGTTTGTTTCTCATGTTTTGCAACATTTGTTTTGAAGTGCCCTTGGCTCTTGGCCTGGATGCATTGCAGGGTATTTTATTGCTGCTGAACGCATTGCATATGTGCTTGTTACAGTGGACAGGGGTACAGTTAACTGAACATTGTCCCATGAACACAGAGCCACAACCGCAAGGTCCAGTGATTTACCCCCAGGCTGAGTTATGTTGCCTGTGAAGCCACTCTTGGTCTCGGTCTTTACTGGTGATCTCACTGGTGTCAATCCTGAAGCTGGGCGGAGACCACTCTGCCACCAGGCAAGGTGCCTGAGCAGGAGGAGGTTGCTTTATCTTTGGCAGGAAAGTTTGCAGAAGCTCATCCTCCCTCTTTTTTCCTTGCAGTGGTTAGCAACCCGCAGTTCCAATTGCAACAGCTTGGACAACACATTCATTTCCATGTCTTGCAGTCCAGCATGACAAGGAAACCTGGACTCTTGGATGGAACAAGAGGAGGATTTGTGCAGGCTTGCACCAGTATCTAGGGACCACCGCGGACCATACGCGGGAGGGGGGTGGACGAGCCCATGTCTACTCATTTTCATCATTCTCTCAACTATTAAGTATTCTCTATAATTTTGTTGTGAATTTACTCTGAACTGGCTGTGAAAAATGTCACTCTTCGCTGTGAACTATTCTCACTCTTCTCACTCTTCTCTTTTTCCTGTCAGTCTGTCGGATTGAAGTTTTGCAGAATTAAATTTAGCCCAGCTGACATCAGATCAACCAAAGAACCAATCAAAGAAACCAACGTTTAAGTCACCTAAGCTTCCCCCAGCACACTGTTACCTAATCAATTTGGTCAGGTTTGCTTTCAAAATCATTTAGTTGTTCAGCTTAGCCCTTGGAACTAGTCATTCCACCTTAAATGCTGCAGAAGCTACGAGCAAAAGAACATAGCTGTGGTACCAATTTAAGGTAGAATTTCAGCTTCAGGCAGTGAGATGAGCACATGGTGAAGCTTTTTTGTTGGTCATTTCTGATGTTATTACTTCAGTCAAAGGCAGTGATTACATGAATCCAAAATATCATGCAAAAATGTCTATAATAGAAAATAGTCTCATATATTTAGTTAGTTATTTATTATATTTTAAACCAGTGAGCTTTAATTTACCTCACAAAAAGGAAGTTACATCAAACTATAACACAATATTGATGCAAAAAGATGGTTGTGCAAGAAAGGGCACCAGTGTAATTACAAAGATAAAACTGGTAAGAAACAAAAAATACATATGCAAAGTGCGCAAAACAACAGCGTGAAGACTGTAACCACCAACAGCAGATGGTGATGGTGAGAATTATGAATAAAGTGTAACAAGAAGTCATACAGAAAATAATTATAAAGTGAAAGACTGACGAGGGTAAAGTGGATGAGTTCACGGTGGAGTTCAATTCACAACTCGTTCAATAAATCACTAGCCTGAGGGCAGAAAGTGCTGTTTAGCCAGCATCTACACTAGATGCTGCAGTACAGTCTGCCAGTCTGCAGTACTGTAAACAGACTGTGTGTGCTGGGTGATTACTGTCCAATCTGATGCTGTGGGTTTTCCTCAGGCATTATTACTAATACATGTGCTGCAAGGCTGGGAGTTTGCTGTCCCTGATGAATTCTGCTGTCCTCATCACTTTCCGAACAGCCTTGTGGTCACAGGTGGTGCAGCTGCCATATGAGACAGAGCTGCTTGTAAGGATATTCTCTACGATGCATCTATTCAGTGTGTAATAATGCACACATTCAATAATTTGATTCAAAATCTTGGGTTTGCAATTTGTTAACACAATGTGAACAGAACGACTTCATACAGCTGTTGTGAAATCTACTAATGAGAGCTGCCACAGCCTGGAGTGGAGTTTTGCTTGGTGCTGGTGTCTTGCTAACGGTGGACTAAGTTTTCCACAGTGTACTACATCAAATCACATTTTATGATGCACTGCTGCTGCTTTAAAACTGTAAAAGGAACTACAACCAATTAAGCTAAAGTACTATTTGTTTTCTGGCTAATACTAAAGCTCAAGGGGCGGCTGTGGCCCTGTGGTTCGGGAACCAGCCTTGTGACTGGTTCTAGTTTGACAGTTTAATATCCTGAACTGGCAGGACATGACTGAAGTGACCTTGAGCATGGCACTTACCTCCCCCGCTGATTCCCAGACACTAGTGTGTGAATTCACTAATGTGCGTGTGTGGATGGGTTAAATGTGGAGGACACATTCCCCAGTGTGCAGCACAGGGGGTCTACATGCATGTTTATGTTTCAAGTCGTTAAGACTCTCCATGACACTGTTCATAAAGGAGCATGTTAACCACCACATGCTACCTGTCGCTCAGTAACCTTGTATCTCCAAAATGGCAAGTTTACAGAAGGAAAACCTGCACCTGAAATATTAATTAAAGTCAAAGTGAAAAGACTTTATTTCAAGTCATTTGGAGCGTTTGTATTAGTCTAATTATCAGGAATTTGACAATGTAAAGTTCAACATGTGACAGTGTTATTAGGGCTTGGCAATATGGATAAAAAAAAAAAATCATATCCTGATATATTTTAGTTAAATGGTGACAAATACAATATGTAATCTGAAAATCCTTCCCCGTGAAATGCTACCTCTGTCTCTTTTTACTATATTAAAACATATTTAAATCTGATCTTGATGTCTTTAAACACACTTACTCCCCTCCAGAGAATGTAAGTGAGGGGGGCAGAGGGGAGCAGAAGAGAGGAGAAGCTGACAGCAGGGGATGAAGCAGAGTGAGGGAGCAGAAACTTTGAAACAGAAAGTAAAAAAAAAAAAAAATCAATATAAATGATATCGTCTTACCCCATATCTTGCTTGGTTTCTATCCCAATATAGATATCTACACCAATAAATCACCTAGCCCTACACAAATTCTTTTTACCAGACTCTGTAGACATGACATCCAGAAAGCATGTGTGCACTAGTTTAGGTTTTAGCACTACTTACACACTCTGGGGGGACACATGCTGAGCAGGGTCTCTGACTCCCAGGACAGACATGTACTGGTGGTGAAGTTCCACACGCAGCGCACACCTGGCACAGCAGTCACACATTCTGACTCCTCGGTGAAGGCAGCACAACTGGCAGGAGTGAACCTCAACATATCACTCAGCATTAGACTGTTAAAGCCCCCGTACACATACATCACCCTGCAAGAGAATGCATGAGACACAGACGCTTTTAGAATTCATTAGGGACACTGGACATAAAGGAGAGGAATGAGAGCGACTGAAAGAAAGGGATGGGAAATGATTAAATGAGGAACAGAAAGAACATACAGAGAGGGATTAAAGTTGTTAGATGGGGAGATCAATAGCTGCACAGAGGAGCACAGAGGAACTGACGGACAGGTAAAGTGAGAAAATCCGTTCTGACCAAAATCCCTAAAGGGAGGTGACAGAGAGGTCAAACTAGCAGTCACAATGACAAGATATGAGTAATGAGATATGAGTAATGACACACACACACACACGCACACGCACACACACACACACACACACACACACACACACTTTTTGGTGTATCCCCAGCTCCCAAATCACCCCCTCAAACTAATTAAATAATTATGAGTTGCTGAGGATGTGTGGGAGAAGGAGAAATATGTAGCATAGAGGACACTTCATGAGGCACACAGGAACCTACAGCAAGTCCAGCTAATATCTGGAACGTAAAATAACAGCACTGAGCTTGATCAAAATAAAAAAATGGACCAAAAACTACATGCTAGAAGTCATAAAAGTGAAGTACATTTCATAATGATTCTTATACGGCCTCTGAATCTGGTCTGCCATTTGCATGAATAAAGAGTTCTTTACTGTGGGAAAGGGTTCACCACATTGAATGTTCTGTAGAGGGATATGGCACCAAAAAGGGTTCTATTATTACATAGCAACATAAGAACCCTTTTGGTTCTACAGCACAATCTCCATTCATCTGAAGAATTGTTTCCCGATGCATAGAACCCATTACTCATGCAAATGGTTGAGTGTGTAAATGTGTTACATAGGACTCCATGAAGAACCATTCTTTTAAATGTGCACAAACACACTCAAAGACCCAAGACAAGTTTTGCTGCAATAGTTTTGCCATGAAGCTACAAACTAATGATGTACACATCCATTATTCTTGGCTACATCTGCTCCAGAGCTAAAAGTAAACATTTGAGTTGCCGGATAAATTCAGCCACAATAGCGTGAATGAAGCTTTAGACTGAAGATGTATTTACAACAGTAAATACGGTATTTCCCAAACTCCTGGCCCCCACTGCCACCCAGCACCCCTAATTCATGTCCCCAGCTCACTAATGAACCCTTATTGCAGGTGTGTTTGCAGGTGTGTTAAAGAAAATCCTCTAAAATGTGCAGAGCAGAGGGGTGATTTAAGATAACTTATGAAGGCTTGAGATAAACACCAGGATATTCATAAGAATATTCTTAAAAGCAGGAAAGTCTTAATTATTTACTTACAATTTTGTTAAGACACATTTAGGCCATGTTTTATAATATATTTCACAACTGATCATAAAAGAGCATGAAGGTTTTTCCCCCAATATTCAAGTTAAATCAGTCAAGCAGAGCAAAAAAAAAAATCAAAAGCAAAAATTCAGTAAATAAAGAGACAGAAGCCGACTTATTTTCCATAAGTAGACAGCACAGAAATTTAAAATCAATTTACTGCCAGAATGAATCCTGTTACATTAGACATTCATTATTTAATTCAATCTTTAAAACTGATTTTAGAGGTGTGCTTCCTGAACTCTTATATTCTTTTTGATAATACTGACTCGATATTCTTTGCATTTTTCAAGTTAAGAAGAAAAATCAATTTACAATTTAAGCACAAAGTTAAACAAATTAGTACATGTAAGAATCTCTTTCTCTTTGTACTGTTTTTAGTGAATTCAGCCACAGTTCTTTTACTGGATGATCAGCCACCAATTTATCTGATTTACCATCATTATTTGGCGGTGATTTTTTGATAGTTTGACAGCTTGACAGCAGGACTCCCATGAATACAATGACAAACATAAAAGCAGTACTGTGTGTATGAATTGTATCTGTATTTATTGTAACAGCGCACTGAGTAAACAAAGGCTTAAATGCCCAGATAAGGGGCTTTTCAATTCTAATTTTCACAACTGCCTGAAACCAAAAACAATCTCAACACACTGTTAGAAAGGAAAGCCTGGATATGCCGAGAACAAATTATTAGGAGGGACAGCTTCTCCCCCTCCAGACATTAAAGGGGTCAAACATCCTATGTTCCTCTTGTCCAAGCTGCATCACATGCTGACTGGTAAAATCTAGCCCAAAAACCAGCTCATGCCTCTGGATGTCCTCCAATAAGTATGAATACAAGTCCATGTTTACATCACAATTTGAAACGAGACTGACAATTCGCTATTTTAGGCTTTTCATTTTGATTTCTGACTTAATTTGCCTAATCTGTGCTGAAGGAGATTACTGCAGGATTTAGCTGCAGACTCCATATTTATTGCCATGTTCTTGGCAGATGCCAGCACACAAAAATCCATGTAGCAGCATGCAAATGTAATGGGGATCAAACCTTCACCTCCAGTACACGGTGTCAAAACGGGATGTTGTGGCGCTATACACCAATAAGCAGCTCTGCCTGGGGGGCATCCTGTAGCAGGGTAATAACACTCTTATCGGAGGAGTTTTCAGAGAAGATCCAATGATCTACCACATACCAAAGCTTCAGAGAGCAAGTGTTTCTCTGAACCCAAGGATATGATTCACTTTGCTGTTACATAACATTTAAAAGAAGTTACCCTTTGCTGTAGACGGCAGAGTGACCGAAGCGATTCACATCGTGGTAGAGGTTCGGTCTGGGCAGCACCGTCCACTCATCACATGCTGGAAAAAGAGAAAGAAAACACTGAAATTCCATTTGAAAAATCAGAATCACAAAATAAATAAATAAATAAATAATGCTTTTTTTTATCCAAAGCTAGGACTCAATACAAGATCTCACATATAATAAATCCATTTTTTCACATCGGCTTTTAAGTGAAAGTGGAGAGATCAATCCTGCTCAAACTATAAACATTATATAGACATCAACAATAAAAGCAAGGCTAATTCATCAGCATCAGTTTGAGACAATGTAGCCGCAGCCGCCTGCACATAAGAATCTGTTTTCTTCCTAGTTAGGATGGTAGGCTGTGAGATGTGAATTGTTGAGAATCCCTGCACCATTTTTTGGTGACTTGCAACCACAACAGAGTGGAATGTAGTTTAAACGTTGCTTTTACTTCTTACAGATTTACAGTCGGGGCCCATGCAAACTGAGCATCTGTCCATCACGTGAAGTGTGTGTGTAGATAAACTGTTATGGAGCCAAACAGGCCGAATGGTCACATACATGCAGTGACATCACTCTCTCACGTTTTGTTTGTGTGTGTGTGTGTGTGTGTGTGTGTGTGTGTGTGTGTGTGTGTGTGTGTGTGTGTGTGTGTGTGTAAAAATGAGAAATTGATCCAGACACATTATAAATGAGTTCATGTTCAAATATTAATGGGATGCATCTGCTTATGGAAAAAAAAGTCCCACACTTCAGCAAAAACAACCAATCAGCATACTGGTCATAGATTAAATCCCACACTTTCACACCACATTCAATCAGCTCGCTGGTAATACAAACATAGCAGTAACACAAAATACTTTTCAACTGAAAGCGGAAATGTCTCTCTCATATCTGCCATTTTTATCACCAACATTTCTATAAACTACTTGTGGTTATATCTTAGATCTATCTAATGGTATTTAGTGATGACTATGAGCAAATCATAGTCAAAATAATCAATAATCAATCAATGTTTTGACAAATCAAAATAGTTGTTGCAGGCCGACCCATGATCCTGTTGCTAATTCACAGGTTTCCTTCCTTGGATCAGCTTTGGTAGATGACCATTACAGACTGGGCTCTACAAGACCTGCCCGTTTTAGAAAATGTCACAATTTGGCTCTAATCAACATTGCTCATTCTTTTTTTTTGTTTATTTGTTTGTTTTTTGCATTTTCCAAAACATAAAAGCACAAATCTTCACTCGCTGCCTGATTTATCCAACCTGTGATGAGATAATCAAATGTTATGCACTTTTCCCATCAGTGGTCCTAATGATATGACATGATCGGTGTATGTGCCAGTGTTTCACACTGAAACAAACATTTCTGACATTATTGTGGCATGAACAGACAACACACACCCACACACACACCCACACACACTTAATACAGTCCTGTCCTTCAGCACGGCTGCAGTTATACTAATTCTCACAGACAAGTGCGTTGCACTAAATGGACAGGGTGAATTATACAGCAGGTCCTGATGCAGCTGGGTCAGCATGTTTTCAGCTCATGACAATAACGCTGCTCTCTCATTGAGCACGCTGTCTGAACTATCTACAAGCTGCACAAGGACAGAACCACAGGGTTCATTCATGCGCAGCATTATCTTTTTAACATTTCAAAGAAAAGATTAGGCAATTAAAGAACAGAAGCCATTACAACATTCAGAGCTCATCTCCTGCGTCTCCTAATCTATTGTTTTCATTAAACTCATAAAAAGCTATAATTAAACCATTTATTGCAAAAAACCAAACGCTGACCTGTGTGTGCAGACATTCAATTTCAACCCATTATTTCCACTGTCTCAGAGAAAGCGCTCTCTCAGCAATTATGTTCTTAACAGAACAGAAATTACAGACTGCAAACCTTTCACACTTGGCATTTGAAGCTTGTCATAACAGAGACGACACTGCTGAAAGGTGCCGCACAAGGCTTTATTCCAAACATTGATGCTGGCCCACAAAGCCAAAAATGGACCAGCTCCTCCACACTTAATGGCGAGGGTCAAAACATGATCTGTACCAAGAAGCCCTTTGAGCATCAAGTGCAGAGTGGCTTGACCCACCATCCCTCAAGATACATGGAAGACAAGCATCCAGAATCTCTTCTGTCCTGGCAAACAAACTTCCCCTGGAGGTCCGAACAGCTGAGCGAAGCCCCATCTCTTTTAAGAGCATTTAACTCATTAAAGGCTTATAATTATACTACAGCTTGAGTAATAAAGTGCAATATGTTGAGCACTGGGTATCGAGGTCTCCATTCAGACGTGTGTGTTTGGCAGCACCTAAGCTTGAGGCATCGCTGGATTCCAGCTTCTGCACACTAGTGAACAGCAAAGCACTTCTGTAAGTCATCCTGGATAAGAGCGTCTGCCACATGCCATCAGTGTAAATGTAAACGTGTCCGTCTCCATCAACGCAGACTGCCGAAACAACATCAAGGACTCAAAGTTATCTTTGGAGTCCTGTCAGCTCCAGATGAAACCCATGTGAAGACGTACAATATATGTATCTTGATCTTACATCATCTCATGTAGATAAGCTCTAGCCCGAGGAACCTAAAACACCCAGATCTCTTTGGAAAATCAGGCTCTCATCTTCAAAGTACTTCCATTTCTGCTAAGTGTGAACACTTTCAGGTGCAAATATGCAACCTATGGCATATGCCTTCTGTGCCAGGGGGCCACCAAAGCACACCTGATTCACACTTGCTGAATTCCAGGTGCACTTGGTGTGCTAGAGAGGGAAAACTACTCAGGCCCTCGGTTCATAATCATTTTTAATACTATTTTACTTTTGTGGCACACACTGGTTCACACCCTGGCCACTAGGTAGCAGTGTTGTATTCTGTCTCCAGATCCCAGTTTTTTTTTAACTGTGTAAAAATAACATTTTCTTCTATTCATATTTAATGCACATAAATACTACTTTATACTATGACAGCTTTCTTCAAATATCCATTAAACAAACGTGCATCACCTTGGTTATCACAATATAAGCAAAAGAGTTGCACACCATAGTAACATTTAACAACTGTATCATATTGTTGTTATTATTCAGTTACAATGATCCCTAAAGCAATGTGAATGAAAGGGCAGAATACATTCAGTGTTACGTAAATACAGAACAGTATGTATTTTGATTATGAATAAATCTGCTGCTTATGTTCTCTGTTAAATGATTAACTCTGGAATGACTATGAAATTGATGGGACTGATGCTAATGCACATCCCTAATTAATTTCATTTTTTTAACGATGCACTGGAGTTGTTACACCATCAATAATAGCGCCGTTACAAACTGTTCATCAATCCCTGATCCGACACGCTCACTGCACAACCATTCGGAATACTCCCCTTCCTATTGTGTCCCCTATTGTGGTCACTTGTAAAATCACAGCCGGCAGGTTCATGTGGCTCTTCTGGAAGGTGGATCACTGCAGCTTCATGACTGACAGTAGTGAGCTTGTAGATGCTGACATCCTCACAGAACAGCATGCCTGACAACTGCTATCAGACACTATTCAAAGCCAATTTCTTTCTTGCCGGTAGCCTGTCACACATACAACACACCTCTCTGCTGCCTCACACCTTTACAATGATCCGTTATTCGGACTCTTCCGATGACTGAAGCAGATCTTCACCGGAAAATCAAATTTACACAATTTTGCCCCATTACAGAGTCAATCAGCCAAGACATGCCTGGTGTTCAAATTCTGAGTAATCAGGTCACAGTGCTGTTAAGCTGTATGGTATGAACAAAATACCGATGAGATTCCACTGCTACACATGTTAAATCACGGCCAGTTTGACTCTTGACCAGTATAGACCATGTTTTCATTAGAGTGCAATGGACCAGTTGGCCTGTTATAGTATAAACAACCTCTCCAAACTAGTCTTCAACCTGCTTTGATAAACATGTCAAACACTTTGGCCATGTTGGCAGTCAAGCTGGTCATGATGGTCAACCAGCTTGGTCATGGTGGTCATTTAGCTTGGTTAAATTTTATGAACTATCAAACTCACACACAACCACCCTATGCTGGTCAGCCAGTTAAATCAGCTTGAGCTGGCAAGGCTGGTCTTTTTAAGAGTGTAAACCATAGTAAAGGAATAACAGGCAACTCTCGGGGTCGTAGAATCTGTTTAAGGGTCAGAAGCATTGGTTGGGCTGTTACTTCAAACACTTAACTCCTAAAACAGCCAACGCTGATGTAATCATTCACCAACCAAAGCCTACCCTGCAACAGAATAAAAATCTTTATAACTCATTTGACAAGTGTAAAGCAGGAACACTGACAACAGAGAGAGGATTACAGAGAAAGAGTTAAAAGAATGGCATTAATACTGCTGCTAAACTCTCTGTTGCGTGACCAGAGTTTATTGAATCACATTTGCAAGCTTGTGATGGAGGTCCGCATGTCATTATATCTTGTCGTATACTCCCCTCTGCTGGATGTTCTGGTGACTGCAGCTCAGCAACTAAGGCTGTCCTTTTATGGACGACGCCAGTAAACCGGTGGTCTATTGCTGCACTTGGTCACTCGTGTGTTGGTTGAACATGACCAAACTCAGCTTCACTCTGACAGATGAAGACAGATGAAGGAAGCATAACAGTCTGGAGAATATGCACCCTATTTAGAAACTGTTATAATGGAAAGCACGCAACGCATGGACGTGCATCTAGGCAATATTATTTATCAGGTTCGAATGCACAGTTAGTCGACCTTTCAGAACATATAAAAACGAAGAAAACGGCATGACCTCTTCAAACATTTTGGACACTAAGCTTTGCAAAGGCTCCGATTAGTGAATCAGGCCTAAGGCATGTCCCTCGCTCTAATCAAGAACTGTCAGCGGAATCATATTTCCAAGCTTGACAATATCAGATCAGGACGGATTAGACTGAGTGTCCACGATACACAGATACAATGCACATTATCTGCTGCAGCTCAGAGAAGGGATGCCAAGGCACACTGTTTATGCCAGCACTAGAGGCTCATAGATTAACCAATCATAGCCTTGGATTTCTTCTCCTCCTCTTTATCACAAGTGGGAAGCCATGAATGAAAACATCACTGAAGAGTTAGTCCTCAAAACCTAAATGAGCATCAGAACAGGTTTGGATTATCAATGCGGAAACCACGGTGACTCAAAGTTTACACAGAAATGGTTTTACCATCGGAAAAGAAACACTTCGAGAGACAGCATCCCAAACAGCAAGCTGGAAGTCAAGCAGGGAGATCAGCGACACTGCAGCAACAGAGATTACTGTTACAGACAGCGTTAACAAAGCCATTAGTGTCTCTGATATGAGAAGACAAGTAAACGATGGAGATAAGAAGCAATGAAGTTGAACTGGGAAAGGATATGGTGCCTTTCAGAACAGCGCAAAGCAAGCGGTTTCAAGTTACTCCTAAATGCACATCCTCTAAAACACTAAACAGCTCCTTCATTCAACGTCTACAGTCAAATGACTGGGTTTGGTTGAATCATACTAATGCTTAGCTTGAAACAGTTACAAAAGGATGGCATAGGCCAGGTCCACTAGCACTTAGCCAGTGATTGGGAGGTCAGAATATGGTTAAGCAGAGTATTTAGTAAAAAATGCCACTTTTAATCTTTTTTTTTTTTATCTTTTTTGTGGTTGCAAGTATTCATTTTTTCCACCAGTCAAAACTGAACCCCACACCCACTTCTACACCACAAAGACCACACCAACACAAACAAACACTCGGACTGTAAACTACCCAGCACTCTACACACACACAGACACACACACACACACACACACAGACACACACACAGACACACACACACAGACACACACACAGACACACACACAGACACACACACAGACACACACACACAGAGACTGGATCATCCACATCCTTATCAGCAATATTTGCTGCTCACAAAGAACTATAACTTATACCTCAGTACCTGCTGTTATCATGCACATCTTGATGTTACAGTATGTTACATATCTCTTGCACACCTTATTCCCACCACTCATTTCAATTACATTGTACCACCTTGTGCATTGGTGTTGTCCTGTCCTGTCTGTTAAAACCGCCTCTTGTTTATTGCATTTATTGTATTTATTGGTACTGTTTGCACTTTATGTTTATTGTATTGCTGCTCCATGTTGCACCTTGGTTCCGGAGGAACGCAATTTCATTGCACTGTGTACCTGTACTCGGTTGTAATGACAATAAAAAGCCTTGACCTTGAAATTTGCTTATGTTTCTCTCCTTTCTTCCTTTTATCCTTTAGTAAATAATTGACAGTTTCAGCACATTTTCAACTAATTCGTTTAATATCAGACCTAGTCATCATCACTTGATATACACTCGTTTCTTTGGGATAAATTAAAGTTTGGCTGGACTGTTTAGGAACGTGTGAAATATTAGGGGACAAAAAGCTATTATTTCATGATATCAAAAAGTCAGAATAAGAATGCGACTAACATGCAATTAAAATAAGCATGAAGACACCAAGGTTTTAATGGCACTGAACATGCAGAGCCACTACTGATGTGCGCTCTACAAACAGCAATGGCGTCCTAGAATTAATTGCTCCTTAATTACAGAATTTCTTTTCCTTTCTGTTTCCCTACATGAAAATCAAAACAAAAACAGCCAGACAGTCATTCTTCAGATCCCCTGTGAACTCCTAACATTTTAATCTGTCAGTCATAAAGTAATAACTAAATTACACTTCACACTGCTTCAAAACCTCTCGCTGTGTGTATGGCAATCATCTCAGAGGGGGACAACGGGAGAGTATAGATGTGTAAATGTGTTGGCATTTCTATTTGAACGCATCAAAATATAAATGTGGGCCAAATGGGGGAAGAAAAAACAACTAATGACTCATTTTTGTACAAGTTTTACACGTAACAACTAAACAATCCCAGCTTAACCTGAGCAACTGCATCATCCTCATGTCCTGAACCACACAGCAATTCATCTGCTGGTCTCGTTACAAAGCACGACAGAGTTACTCATTCACACTGGAAAAGAGAATTGATGGAGAACTACAGAAGCCTAAATGAATTTAACAGCTTGATAAACAACACTAAACACCATTTACATACATTTCATTTTCTTTCACTGTAATTGACCAGTAATGGACCGTCACAGCACATTAATAAGCCATTAGTCTGAAACAGCAAATCCCCCAAGTGTCTCTGCTCTGGGGTTTCATTCATAATTTCTATTTAAAAAGGTAAAGCCTCATGTTTCATATTCATTACATTTGAAGTGATTTTAAGCCTTTCTGTGTTAAGGATGATGCTGTCTGATTAGTAATTCGTTACAACGCGACATTGAAAGATAATATATTTGGATTTTTGGTTTTCGTGAACTGTAAACCAAACCGATCACGCAAAAAATGTCAAAGCAAGAAGGTCAATACACTTTTTAACCTTATTTTTCACTTTTTTAATTTTTATAACCCTCTTGGTAGTTTACTACTTTCTACTGGTACTATTTAAGGTCACTAGACTTTGTACTATTCCATGTTATTATCTGGATGTTAGCTGCCTAAATGTATGTCAATTAAAACTGGATAAATGGAGACTTTAAAATAAAATAATATTAAAATAATTCTAAAACCTGATTGGCTGAGCTGTGTTCAAGTTCAAAGTTGGTCTCATTCATATTCGAACACAGTACAGCTGGTAGTGGAACGCTCTGAACCAGTGGTGGTTTGCCTCCAGTAGCATTAAACCCAGCTGCATCTCAACTGCAGAGACCTGAACAGAGATACTAATAGAAATTATTGTGGGTATTACTGTAATCATTGCAGGGTAATTTGGAAAGCAATAACTTCTAATAGGGTGTGAATTCCCATATTAAACACTACTGTATCATATTTTCATTATTTAAGACAAACAAAAACTAAAAATACACACACTAACTCCCTCCAAACCAGTGTTTCTCAACCCTGGTCCTGGAGGCACCCCTGCCCTGCATGTTTTAGAGCTTCCCAAAACACCTGATCCAACTAATCAGTTCATTTACAAGCCCGTCAGGGGTGTGTTAAAGGTAAAACTTGTACGACAGAGGAGCCTACAAGACGAGGGATGAGAAACATTGATCGAAACTATATCAAAAATAAGATTTGTTTAAGTGGTGGTGAATTTTTTGAATGATCCGATATTCTCATATTTAGGATTTTTAGGAGTCTTTGTGCTAGAAACATAATAAACAAATCCCCAGAAACCTTAAATGGTCTACTTTTCAGATAATGGGTGAAATTGAATATATATGTATACAGTTGTGAGAGAAGCACAAGTAGCACGTTTCCGTCTGATCATCACAGCGCAAGCTTTGATGACCCACCGAAATCCAGCTGTTCATATGATAACAGCAGCTCTTAATGGAGGATGATGAGGCAAGACAATGTGTGAAACAGCACATTTTACTCTTGAAAGGGTTGCTTTCACACTGAGTTAGGAGCTTTTGGGTGTATGGTAATGATTCTCAGCCAATAAAAAGCTGCCATGTTTTACAACATCCTTATCGCCTCAAAGCAAACACAGCACAACAGTGCCTCCTTCTGGAGAAAAGCAGCAAGGCAGAAGAGCTTCATTTTGAGTTGATTTGTGCCTGTAAAATTGGTTTAACACATTTGGTTATGAACAGTGTGAACAGCACTGAGGAGCTTATATACCAGCTAGTAAAGCAGCATATTGTAGTGCTGCTGTTTGTGGTGTTGAAGTTAAAACCTGTTATTGTAAGTGAAATGTGCCAATATCAATATCGAATCAAATGATATTGGGAACTTGTGAATTGGAATCAAATCAATTCTGGAAATCAGTGGCAATACCCAAACCTAATTCTTTCATTGCGATTTTTTATTACTGAACACTTGTTCCTGGTTTTATAAAGTAATTAATCACTTTAGGCTACTGTAGTTGTATCACAATTAGAGTAATTTTAAGCACTCTTTCACATTATGCCCATAAACAGACTTACCAAAGATAGTCACAGTAATTCTTGGCCTCTCATAGCTTAAAGATTACATAGTTTCTAGCCTTTAAAATTAAAATAAGTGGCAACAGGAAGAAAGTCACTCACATTAGTTCGCTCATAGAGTGGAGAAAAGAAGTATTTGATACACTGCAGAATTTGAAAGTTTTTCCACCTAAATAGAATGAAAATGAAAATTTTTCATTTTTTCTCATAGGATCACTTCTAATGTAAGAGACAGAATCTAAAAATAACCAGATCATCAAAATGCAGGATTTTTAAATACCGTATTTTCTGGACAATAAGCCGCACCAGAATATAAGCCGCATGGTTTAAAGAGTGGAAAAAATGTAGCGGCTTATAGTCTGGAAAATACGGTAATTAATCTACATTTTATTGCATGAAATAAGCATTTGATACAACACAACTTAATATTTGGTACAGAAGCTTGTGTATGCAATTACAGAGGTCAGGCATTTCCTGTAGTTTGGCCCACTCCTCCATACAGATCTTCTCCAGATCTTTCAGGTTTCGGGGCTGTCAGTGAGCAATATTGAGTTTCAGCTCCAGAACCTTGAAATGCTTCTTATGGAACCACTGCTTAGTTACCCTGGCTGTGCATTTCAGGTCAGTGTCATGCTGGAAGACCCAGCCAAGACCCATCTTTAATGCACCTACTGAGGGAAGGAGGTTTTTGGCCAAAATCTCAAGATACATGGCCCCATCCATCCTCCCTTCAATACAGTTAATGGTCCTGTCTCCTTTGCAGAAATGCATGCCCAAAGTATGATGTTTCCACCCCCATGCTTCACAGGTGGGAAGATGTTCTTGTGGTTCTACTCATCGTCCTTCTTCCTCCAAACAGAGAGAGTGGAGCTGATACCAAAAAAGTCTATTTTGGTCTCATCTGACCACATGACCTTCTCACATGCCTCCACTGGATCATCCAGATGGTCCGTGGTGAACTTCAAACGGGTCTGGACATGTGACTGAGGTCCACGCACTCTTCAGTTCCTCCCGTGTAGTTCTGGGTTGATTCTTGAACTTTTTTTTTAAGGCGAGATCTTGCATGGAGGCCCAGAACGAGGAAGATTGACAATCATCTTGTGTTTATTCCATTTACTAATAAACAGTTGTTGCCTTCTCAAGCTTTGGTATTGGCCACGGTGGAGTATGATTGATTATACTCGTTACCTGTATTAAAGACACCCGTCCACACACTCAAACCGGTGAAATTAAAACAGGTAATAGTCCAGAGTAGGAGGTCTTCTTAAAGACAAAACTAAAAGGTCTGTGAGAGCCAGAATTCCTGCTGGTTTGTAGGAGATCAAATACTTATTTCATGTAATAAAATGATAATTACTTAAAAAGAATACAATGTGATTTTCTGGATCTGATTTTTAGATTCTGTTGGAAGTGTAGCTACGATAAAAAATTAATAATTCTTTGTACGTGAGAAAATACTTGCTTTCTCAACTATAAATGTTCATTTGTTACATGCTCGTATTAAGATCAACTTCCAATGGACCAATGTAGTGGTAGAATTCTTACCCCAGTCACCCATGTGTCACAAGGAGGGTTGTGGTGTTAAATACTATGCTCTACCTTACAGTGGAAAAGCTAAAAATCTGTGAATGAGGGCACCAATCTTAAAGAGATGCCCCTGACCCCGCCCCCAAACAATGAAAACCACCCCGTCAACACTCACTGAGAGGAGCAGCAGGAAGTGTGCATGGTGCACGAGGACAACTCTAAATCAGAGACGAAAATAAACATTTGAGAAGGAAAAATTAAATGAGATCGATTTTTTGATCAGTTTGTACATGATTCCTCTTTCTGTGCTCACTTGTGAGATGGAAAGTTACACAGGCACAATTTTAAAACTCAGGTTCATAATTTTCACCTTTTGACACTGATGTGGCAGCATATTCTCTTTATTGCATATCGGTGGAGCAACACTATGATTTAAAGCTGATATTTTAAGGTAAAAATGCAGCTCTAGGCCACATCAAGTTAATGGATGGTCTCAGTCCACTTCCAATCAAACAGCACTAAAGGTCAACTGGATCCATGCATCACTGCCCACAGATCAAACATACCACAAGCTGGAAGAAAATGAGGCAAAAGCCCTGTTCAGACTGGATTAGTGTAACATGGGGAGGGAAATAAAGTGAACGTAAAATTAAGTAAAAACTAATCCTGTTTGAAAAGGGCTAATTAATTATAATGATATCCTTAATATAGACACAATGAGTGCCTGTTAACACACCAAGTTGACCGTTTAGAAAAGCAGTAATCTACTTGTGCTGTGGGTCCTACTGGCGTCATAGGAAAACCTGACTTACTGGTGTAGAAAAGCAGTTAAAGAAAAACAAACAGAAAACAAACCAAAAAAAATAAGAAATGAACAACATTGCTTTTTTTTTTACAGGGCAATTTTACATTATTTTACATGAATTCTTTGGAGGTCAATGTAAAAAGATTTGAGGTATTTTCAATGTATTTCTATTGGTCCATTCATCATGAAAATCTGAAAAAAAAAATCAGAACAGCTGCCATATTCAGTGTCAAAACCAGCAAAAACTGATATACAAAGTTGTTCATGACAGTGATATGATGTAAACAGCAGCCTGTCTGATGAATGACTAATTCGTGTTGTAGTCAAGACCAAGTCAAAGCCAAGACCTGGAAACGTTGAGAGCCCGTCTCAAATTGATATTGCATACAATAGCATCCCACACATTCAATTCAATTCAATTCAATTAGGAATTGGTCTGGCAATGTGATTGGGCATGACATTGTATCTGTGTCTTCAAGGCAAGCTCTTGAGACGGCAGCGGTGTTGCACTGTTGGAATAGTGCACCAGAAGTCAGGCCACTTTGCAAAACCTCATTAACACAACACTGGGCGGTCAAAGTGCCTGTAATGAAGACCGAAGGTGCACACGAGAGGAGACCAGGCCTTCTGGGCATGTGAAACATGACATCACACCCTTGATCTTAGTGCCTCCACACACACATTTTTTGGTTGCCTAAACCAAGAAAAAGCAGGACTGTCATTGAAGGTGACCCTTTGCCATTTTGATTGACTCCTTTACAGTCTGACAGCTGTGCAATGCAACCATTTTTCGGAAGTGCGAGTATTTTCTAAATTTCTAAACAACGAGGCGAAAACTATTCACTCACATTCTCACAACCAAGAATTGCTCCGAATACGACAACAGCTGAGTGTACCATCAGCAGCTGAGTGTGTATTTTAATGAGATACTGAAATAACTGGGGTCAGAAAAGAAATTCATAAAGCCAGCAAAGTGTTCGGTCTCGAACAGATTTAAACTTTAACTTGGGTTCATATGAGAAGAGCAGCAACAGATGGTGCAGGAGTAAGTGGAGCATTAAAGGTTGTAACTCACCCAGGCTGTACGCCATAAAATCAGAAGAGAAGCACTTGGCTCCGTGACTCATGGATGTGTCATTGTGGGTGTTCCCTCCAAAAATTAGCAAGCTGCCTCCCACCAGTACAGCTGTGTGGAGGTAGCGGAAGGAGCCACTGTCCTTCAGGATCGACCTGCAAAGAAAACACATCAGCTTTGCAAACCTTCTTAAGAAACACACCTGATGATACTCATTGTCATGGTTCTATTAACTATTATCTATAGTTTTTGTAATAAATTGACCATAAACTGGCAGATAAAAACAATGTGTGTGGAGTGATCAAATTTGCCAAAGAACCAATCAGATTTAAGAACATGTTTCATGGCACCTAGCTCAATTCCACTAGTTTCGTCCAGGCTGCATCCTTCAGGACACAGGTTGGATAACACAAGTGCTGCTGTTTTAGGGACGTATATAATGCTGATCTGATCATTCAAAACAAGCACACCTCTTCCTCGCTTTACTGCAAGGAGGATGGTCTGGTGAGATACCTCACCCATGCTATCAGGAAACCAGGGTACCATTACCAGCTGAGCCTCAAGTGGCTGGGACTGTCAGGACTGCGTGTGCCACACTAAGTGCTGTAATGTTCACTTTATAACGCATGGTGAATGTGTGAGGTGAGGACCAGCCCGCTGCTGCACACACCTCTTAAATGGAAAGACCCTTAAAAACAGCCCGAGAGGTTGTTATGCCTCTTCAGTGGTGTACATGGATGCCAGATGGAGCCGTCAGGCCCTTACTGCTGTATGCTAAAGCGATAGCCTCAATAATCTAGTCCAATAGTCTTTGTTTAGTAATAGCTTTCCCCGTGTAAGGCTTGAAGCAAGACAAAAAAAGCTGATCACTCCTCCTAAAAGCCTTTATTCGATACACATACATGTTCAGCACCCACACAGGACATAGTGCAGTCAGCTGCAGCTGGCCTGGTGAGGCAAAAGGTGGAGGATAAAATGACTGACGCTCCATAAGGAGACAAGGCTGAACAAGTTTAGGAATAAAGGCAGGGTTTGGACACAAGGGCACCTTACAGCCCCCCTGTGAAAACTGCATGCAGGATCGCTGCACAGATAATGCACATGCACACTTAGTCGATGCCAAGGCTAACAAGAGTGCGGTCTTAAGTCCACCTGATCCAGTGGCTTGAAAGCCACCGTGCCTTCTTCATGAAAAGGACGGTGCCCCACTGTTTTCACCTCAAAGCCCATATGGCATGCTGCAGTAGCTGCCAGGACTTGCCTTTATCCATCAGATCTTGAAGGAAAGACAGGATAATTACTACAGAACACTGAAACGAGAGTGTGTGTTGCTCTGAACACCACTGTTCAAACCTATGCCATTTGTACCTATAAATGGACCTAGTGGACGGAGCCCTGGACCTCTGAATGGTTAAGGCATTTTGTGACAACCCTGTCACACTTAAACCACAGGTCCACAGAGCCCGGCATTCTGGATGTGGGTGATAAAGCTCACCCTTCACCTGCGTCAGTAAGTCCCTGCGCAATGGGAGGGGCCAAAGGTTGCCCTGGACGATCTGCATAATCTCTGCTAGCCAGTGCTCGCCCGATTAAAGTGGAGCTTTTAAGATAGCAGTCGGACCCCTCTCCCTTACTCTTAGCAGAGTTGGAGAGATTAACACTATTGGTGGAAACACATTAAAGTTTCTGCGGCCACTCGAGTGCAAAATCGTTGCCGAGCGGAGCACTCAGGTCATGCATTGAGTAGAAAAGAGGGCACTCAGATTTTCCCTCGATGCAAAAAAAATACAGTGTCTTTCTGCTGTAGCGATGTAGCATCCTTTGAACGCGTTGCCCTTAGGGATAAAGTGAACACTGCTCCATAAAATCAGTCTCTGTGCCACCATGCGTAATGGGCGGGATGGCAGCACCCCTGTAGGTTGACATATACCACTACTGATGTATTGTCTGTTCTGACAAGAACATGGCAGTACTTTAATAAATGGACAAAATGGCTCATAGTCAGGTGAACTGCCAGCATCTCCAAGCAATTTATGTGGATGGTTTTGCTGATGGAGACTCCACCTGCCATTCACCATCCTGCCCTCATGAGTGCCCCCCAAACAAACAGTGATGCATCTGTCGTCCCCACCTTTCTGGGATGCACCACACCCATAAACACACCCTGTGTGAGAAAGTGTACATGCTTCAATTGACGCAGGGCTATCACCGCTATCATTGGAGTTATTTTGACACACTGATGTGAGTGGCACAAAGGATCCAGCCCAGAGCTGGAAATCCCTCAGGAATAGGTGTCCCAACGGAATAACGTCTATAGCTGAGACCATCACACTGAGCAGTCTGAGACGGGTGCAGACATGACATGCGCCTTGTACCTCTTTCTGCACACAGGCTTGCCCTGAATGAGACAGAGTCCAGTGATAACCCTAGGCATGATTTGACAATCACCCGTGGATCGAGTTAGCGAAGGTGCGCTGCAACCAGAGGCTCCATGGAGGGCATGTGGAGAAAACCCTCCCTCGCCATACCCCCCAGAGCCTTGTTGATCCTTTCCTTCCAAAACATAGCCAACTCCACCACAAGTTCAGAGAACATGAGTAGTAGCCTTGCAGCTTGCTTCACCCGTGGCAGTCTCTTCCCCTCGTAGCATGACTTTGCAGCCTCCACTAACACGGGAGGCCACGGAATGTCCAGCTCATCAACTGCGTGCTACAGCACATTCTGCAGGTCCACACTGAAAAGCGGAGAGGACGGTGCCTCTCCTGGGTCAGTGGCCTCTACAGCACAGGGGTGGTTTGCCATCTGGATATGTTTTTTTGTTTTTTTTTAAATGAGCTTATAGATTAGTGTTCTTGCCATTTAATCTTGCAGATGTGGCAGCTGCACCGCACTCTATATTGGGCAGTTTGAGCTTGCACCAAGGTTGCATCTAATGCAAAGTCAATCAATCAAGTACTTTTACTTTAGCTCGCCTGGTCCAATCCAAGCAGACAAAAATGACACGTTGACACTTTTAGTCAGGGTTTGCTTTGTCTTCACAAGAGCATATTTGCAATTGACACAAAAGGGGAAAAAGTAATATGATGCACATATAACAGAAGGCAGGTTGTGGGTTGAAGATAGAGAAGTGGCAAGAATAAATGTAATGCAAATGAAATGCAGAGAAAAACTTCTAATCTAACCGAGAACCAAACATATTATTAAATAATATCGTCTTCATACAAGTTTTAAACCAACTTTGTACACGTGAATGTGTTTTTTTGCTATGGAACATATGTTAAAGCTGCAAAATGTAAATTTATTTTACCAATGCAAATACACTAATGAATGCAATTTTAATGGTCGTTGAAATACAGTGTAGTGCGGAAGTGTGTGGTTTGGGACAAAGACACATTTATTGTACGAGTTGATAACGTTGTTATCTAAGATATCACCAAGTAAAGTTACTTAACATTGACAACGATAGACACTTCATCTGCTTCTTGTGTGCCAGCTTGTGTCTACTGGCTTTGCTTTAATTTGCTTTTATCTGAATCAGTTACTCAAAATGAATTTTGTGAACTTGGAGCATTTTACGTGGAGCAAGATCGTTAAAAATTGTATGCATCACAACAAACTACGTGAAAATGTTCTTTCCACTGATTGGTCGGACCAGTCTGGGGTGGGAGCAAGAAAGGAAATACAGGGAAAAGGTTCTGTGATGTGGACCTGTGCAGATTTCTGTGCAGTTTTAAATGGAGCAGAGGCAGAGATAGTCTTTGTTCATGGCCATAGTGATTATCTGAACTACGTACCAGCTTAAACCACACCTGCAGAGCCATTTAGCTCAAACTTGCTGATTACACCTGATAATTGGGTCGGATCAAGCTCTCACCACAAACAAACTCCTCTAAAGGTTCTTGGTTTGGTTGTTTTTGTCCATAATTGAACGTGATAACTGTTTTCATACACACCCAAACAAACCACACTTCAACTGGACCACAAATGGCAGGTGTGAAAGCGTCCCTTCGTGGCCAAAACGAGTGTTTAATAATTCAGCATTGTGATTAACTTCTTTGAACGGCTCACCACATGCTTTTGTCCACATCGTAGCGGTATAGGTCACCAGCCAGACCGTATTTTGTGGCATTAAAGGCTTTGTAGCCTCCGTGGATGTAGACAGCATGGGTGAGAGGGTCATACACACTGCTGTGGCCATAGCCGCCATGCACCAGCGCGCCTCTCGTCTCCAAAACACTCCACTTGTTCTTCGCTGGATAAAAAGGAGAGGAAAAAAACGAAATCACAATGCAGGTCACACTGACAAAATACTAACTGAATGACAGTACAGACAAGACAGGCCTCTATTCAAGTGACTTCATGCAGAAAATGTTTGTGTTCTGGTGTTTGAAAAAAAAAAGAGGAAGCGACGATTATTTAAGTTTTCACTGCTGACCAATGTTGTACTGCTGCACTTGGCTGATGTATCCATAGAGAGGGCAGTGTCCAAAGATGACCAGCATGACAGGCTCTGATCCATCAGGTTGGAGGTGGACGGTGTGAGCAGAGTGCCCAACCACAGCATACTGCTCTTTAGCCTGAGGGCTTAGCAGCTCCCACGACTGGTTCCGCGTGTGAAAGGCCCATAGCTCCGAAGTCACATTTCCCGTGGAATCAATCTTCCCTCCGTACATGTAAATCTTATCCTGAGGGGAACGAACACACACACACACACACACACACACACACACACAATAAAGGATTTGTTTATATAGACAAAATTGTACAAATGCAAAGCTTCACACTTCCACAGCTCCCTCCACCCTCTACAGGTTACTACAGCTGAGTAAATGTTCCCCATCCCAATAAACTGAAGTTATATCACCACACTACACCAGCAGCATCAAAGGTACCATGTGTTTGCAAACATACATGAGGTTTATCGAAGCCTTTTACTTCATATACAAACAGCATGTGACTGTAAACTACATACATCTGTGAGATATGGGTAGTTGAGAGCACTGAAAGGGAGGAAACCAACATCAGCTAACAGTGTTTAAAGCCTTCCCTCTTGTGCAGACATCTGCTAAAGTCTGACTGTTTAACAAGAGTCAGCAGTGACCACAAAGTTGGAGAAGCATGGGGTTCCAGTGATGAAAGTGAACTGCATACTGAATGATAAAAGTCCTCTCACTTGGAGGATCTTGGGAGTTTCCCTTAACTGCATTTACATGTATGGCACTTAGCAGACGCCCTTATCCAGAGCGATTTACAAAAGTGCTTTGCCGTTTCACTCAGTGGTGCAAAAAGATCCCAAAATCCATGATCCATAAAGATGTCCCACTCCCCACCCAATCATTTGCAGCAAACTGTGGATAAATCACAAGTTACTGCCACTGGGTTTTACAGTAATAATTCCCAAAATCCAGAAAGAGAGCTTAGCAAGAAGGAGTGACAATCACACCACTCAACTGCTAGATTGCAAACAAACCATGTCAAAAATGTCACCAAAACACTGTCAAAGGTCCCTAATACAAATGAACAGACCAGGTCAAAATAGCATTTACTGTATTTCAACCCAAATGTAAATACATACAGACACACACACACACACACAGACACACCTCATGGACAGCCAGAGAGTGACCATATCGTGCAGCGACATAGTTGACAGAACGGTTCAGAGACATCCAGGTCTGAGAAGTGAGGCTGAACCTGAGAGCGATAAAGAGAGAGAACAAAACATTAATTCTTCATGGTACAGGTGGTTGTGTGTTAGTTCCCCCCCTCCCTCCCTTTTTCCATGCAAACTCACGCTGTCACCATCTGGTAATTTGAGTAGTTGAACACGTGTCCACCGATCACCCACATGACGTCTCCAAGCACCACAGCTTTATGGGATGCTCGTGCCAATCCATATCCACTGTACTCATCATGTGCCCAAAAAGGAATGTTTGCAGGTACAGACACTGAGCAGTCAGGGCCTGAGAAACACACACACACATACAGTACGCTCACTTATTAACCCACATCATAAACAGATGGTTTGATCATTATCGTTTCCCTGCCATACATGATGAAGTCTAACCTATAAACAAGGCCACAAACTACAAGGAAATTATCATTGATGACATTAAGCATTGAGAAGAAATAATAAAAAGAAATAATAAAACAGCAGCATCATCATCATCATCATCACAGTCAAAATCACAGTAATCATTAGCGTCAGTCATCGTCATTAGTTAAAGTGCTCCTCAAATCATTGCCAATATTTGGTGTAAATGTATATTTTCAGAAGCTAAATTATAAATATGCAGAACTAATCTACACTGACAAGCAACACTAATTTCCAAATTGTTTAAATAGAGTTATAGAATCAATGTGAGCTAGATCTTGGGCTGAATCTGTTTTGTGCAATAGGGGGAACATCAAGATGAGAAGAGTAAATTAAAGTACATATAAAATCATGGCAAGAAAAACACCTGCAAAACTGAATCTAATTGGTTTCCATCACTTATGAAAATCGCCCCGAGCACAAGCAAACGTTAGCTCCATTTATAAAGTACGATCTTGTACTCCATCCTTCTGCAGTAGCAGAGGATAGAAAACCAATTACAATAAACTAAATATGAAATATTCAAACAGAATTACATACTGTATACATCTGTCTGGAATACAGGAACAGAAGCATGAGAAACAAATGAAACGCTAGTTAAGCCAGCATATGTTTAACCAAAATGTATCTGTGTCTGGAATCAGCAGACACACACAGTAAACTGCAGTGCTATCTGGCCCTGTAAAGACTGCATCGACTGCAGCGAGTGATATAAAACTGAGCTGTGCTGACACAGCGCAGACTCAGTGAGCACAGCCCGCAAGTAGAACAACATGATGTCAGCAGTGATAAAGCAATAGACAGTAAACCCTCTTCAAAATTTATACCTGTACATCAACACACTGTGTAGAGATTCCCACTAGTGAGAATATGAGCACAAGTTTCGACTTCAAAGCATTACATACCTCGATTTTTAATATATGAATACAATTGTTATATTTATTACAATGTTTACATTTGTACGGTCTTAAGGCCAGGGCACACCGACCGGATGAACAGGATCAGACACGAACAAATAAGAATGCTGTGGTGTGCCACAGCTGCTTGTGTGACATGTTGATTTTTTTTAGGTTGTATTTGATAAAAAATTAAAAGGTGAGCATTACTTAGAACAGTAATTTGCATGTACAACAGCATAACCACAGAAAACGAGCTCGCGTCTACCACAGCGTCCAGTTCACTGATGCACTTTTGAGCTCATCTTTGTTAAGAAATCAACAAGATCATAATTTTAGACCAAAACTGAAAGGACATTCTGGAAGGTACACGTGAAATGTTCCCTGGTGAGATGCAATCCTATAAACTGGGGTTCTGCAGTCTTTGGCAGTACCTTGAAAAAGTATTCAATTTTTTTCATGTTACACATATACATATGTATACGTCACAAATATACATAGTTCTCAAAGTTTCTATTAAATAAAAATCTGGTGTGACCAACTGCCTTCAGAAGTCACGTAATTAGTAGACGTCCACGTGTGTGTGTAACACTGTATGTTCTCTAAAGTTTAGCAAGGTCAGAAAGGCCCAGTCAAAATCCAGACCAAATTCCATTAAGAATTCGTGGTAAGACTTGAAAACTGCTGTTTCACAGAAGCTCTCTTTCCAATCTGAATGAGCTTGAGCTGTTTTGCAATGAAGAATGAGCAAATAGTTCAGCCTCCAGATGTGCAAAGCTGGTTGAGACATATCCAAAGACTTGCAGCTCTAACTGAAAGCTTGTCCTATACCAAGTACTGACTCAGGGGGGCTGAATACAAACGCACACCATACTTTCCAAATTTGTATTTGCAAAAATAATAAATAAATAAATAAATAAACAATCTGTAAAATGTTCTTGTCTCTTAATTCCTTTTTTACTTTGTGTTGGTCTATCACGTGAAATCCCAATAAAATACATTTAAGTTAGTGGGAGTAATGTGGAGTAATGTGGAGTAATGTGGAGTAATGTGGAGTAATGTATGAATACTTTGTTAAGGCACTATATGAAAGGTATGGTGGTGGTGGTGGTGGTGTTGCTCTGGGGCAAACCATGAGAAAAAGATAAAACCATGTTTTATTTTCCAGCTTTTCTTTAGCGATTCAGCAAAAAAAAAAAAAAAAAAAAAAAAAAAAAAAGTGTACCTGGAGGCTAAATATGACACAGCTTAATAAAAAACATCTTTTAGAGGCGTCATCAGCCTATACGCAAATATATGCGACTCTGGACAGACCTACAATGATCAGGTGACTGCTGAGTTCAGGGAAAATCCATCAGTCCAAATGGGAATAAAATCACAGATGAGCCTGTTTAAGGGAGAAGTATTCCAGGACGCATCCCATCCAAACAGGGTTTAAAAAAGCCTTCATCATTCCCCATTTTTCTGATAATGAAGAATTCTGTTTTGTTGGGTGTTGTTTGATCAGTGTTACAGACCGTTATTTTACACACCATGAAAACAGTGAAACAGAAGTAAACATCAGAATGTTGGTGTTAAAGTAAAGAAACTTGTTCAAATTGCCTAAATCTTAACAATTACAAACTCTAGGTTTATAATTAAGCAATTAAGCAGGAGTGGGATTTATTATAATAACAAAACAATCAAATGGTCATAACAGATGACATCAATCGCCACAGGGTTCTATTCTAAGGTCTATAAATCTGATGCCAACTACGAGAGCACCGAGAGTACAGTTATGAGGGTAAATATCCGAAGTGTGGGCCGACGGACAGGGTTCCGGAAGGGAACATTTTCTGTTGGGGTCTGAAATGTACCTACAGTATTATGCTCCCTACTAGGTCAAGATAGAACGAACAGGAGAGCGAGAAAGAGAGAAAGACAGAGAGAAAATACACTGAATGAGACAGAAAAGATGGAGCAGCAAGGGCAGCTTAATATCCACCATGAGTCACTGCAACACACCTCAGAAACTATCTTTACAAGAGGGGATTTTTTTTTATAGAGCCGTAAACCTACAAACTCTGTAGGCCAGATGACGAGTTGCTACATAATACAAGCACGAACCAACACAGAGTTGTTGGTGCAAACTAATCTGACTGACACACACACAGACACACAGACACACAGACACACAGACACACAATGAATTAATATACCAGCCAACTTCATTCAAGCCAGCATTTTCTGCCAGGATTCCACTCAAGCCATATTTGTCAACAGTTAACCCTGGAATAAGGCACCTTGGAGGTTAAAGGTACGAGAGCTTATCTTCTGTTTTCTGCACATTCACACCGCAGCTCAGATTAAATCGAGTGTTTACTGAAGGTAAAGAATAAGGAAACAGACGTCAATAGAGAAACTGAAGTCCTTTCTTTTCTCAGCGTTTTCTTTCCTTTGTCCTTGGTCACACACAAACAATCATAGCCCACCTTGCCACCCGGGTTTGCAGCGGCAGCGTTTGGTGCTGGTTTGGCACTGGCCCCGCACAGGGTAACCACAGTTCAAGGCACAGTATGGGACGTCACACGCTTCTCCTTTCCAGCCCTCTTCACACTCACACTGCACCGTCTCACTGGAGTTAGCCAGCTGACACACCCCACGACCCGAGCAGTTATTGGGACATGTGTTTATCCTGGGAGAGGGGGTGGGGGAGAGGTACACACAGGGAGATAGAGATGGAGTTAATCACTGGACAGGACTTAACATAGAAGCATTCATTATATACCACACTAGCATGTTATGCCATCATAATGGATGAGAAGATAATAAGCAGTATATTTCATTTTACACACACACACACACACACACAGTATTTTGGGACAGGAACATTGCTCAGATAAACAGAGAAAGCTTCATGTTCATTAATCACACGTTAAAAAAAGTGTTCATTAATTACACATTTAGAATTAATAACTTATACACACATACAGAGAGAGAGAGAGAACGAGAGAGAGAACGAGAGAGAGAACGAGAGAGAGAGAGAGAGAGAGAGAGAGAACAAGACAGAGCATGACAGAGAGAGAGAAAGAGAACAAGAGAGCAAGACAGAGCAAGAGAGAAAGAGAACAAGAGAGCAAGACAGAGCATGACAGAGAGAGAGAACGAGAGAGAGAGAGAGAGAGAGAGAGAGAGAGAGAGAGAGAGAGAGAGCCCCTTTCCTTCTTCCTCTACTTTTACACTGTCTGATGGCTGCGAACCCCAGCACACTGTCTCAGGCACACATATGTAATCCGTATATGTAAATGATAACAGGTCTGATTGGACACTGAATCCTGGCAGATTACAGCATTAAAGTCATTGCTTATAAAAAAAAGCCGTTAGGGGTTACTTTAGGGTAATTTAATTCTTGGAGAGAAATCAATGCCTCCATCACATACTCAAAGACATTTTGCCCAGTTGACAGACTTTGATAGACAGCAAACCATTGAGAGATGCAGGATGAGCATTTCAACCAATTCCTTCTATCTAATCAAGCAATCTGATCACCTTAACTTGCAATGGTGAACAAAACCCTGGACTCACACGGAGTGGAACCATATCATCTTTAGCGAAAAATCCATTATCTGTTTGGGATCCAATGACGGTCAGTTTTGAGTTCAGAAGCCTTGTGCTTTGCACCAAATGTTGGTGTGATGATCTGGTGAGCCATATAACAATCACCCTGAGCAGCGATAAAAAGGACGATACCAGCTCAGTGCCTTGTGCAGGACATACTAAAGCCACGTGTTGCCTCTCAGGGCAGGGCTTCAATTTTGCATTTTCAGCAGGATAATGCTCAGCTAAACATAAAAAGGGCTTCTCAGCAATGTCTCCACCAGATTGCCACACTTGTGGCCATCAAGCATTTATGGGACGTCTGTTTCATCACCCTGAGTGTGCAGAATCCACAGTCCCAGCTGTTTTGTCTTTCTTTTATAGCCTCAGAACTGAACTCATCTATAACATTTTTGAACAGTAAAGACATTGTAAAAAGAAAAACCATGAAGAGGTGTGAACACGATATTAGCCACAAGAGCAGAGGGTTATTTATAGCCTTTCTATGAGCTCTTCTAGTGTGTAATTATCTCATTAGTGAATCACTGGACTGTTAAATACAAAGCAAAAACAGAAACACTGGGCTCGCCTGCTAATATTACCCTTAGTCAGTTTTAGCAGCACAGGAGCTGCATTTAATCCTGCGCTGGCAATAACAGTGCTATTGCCTCCCCATTAGTAGGCAGCTCACTCTCCTCTACAGCTGAACAGAGCTCAGGGTGTGTGTACAAGGGTGTGTGTGAAAGAGAGAGGCAAACTAGTCAAGCATCTGTTTGATGTCCTTCAGTGAGCCTTGTTTTGCTGTGTGGATAAGAGAGGAGTGTCTGAAGGATAAGCATGAATGTGTGTTTGTAGTGCAAGAGAGAGAGAGAGAGAGAGAGAGAGAGACAGAGACAGAGACACGCACACAGACAGAGACAGAGATAGAGACGGGGGGAGGGTTGTGTTTGATGTTCTTTTGATATCACACGCCACTGTGTTTCTTTGGGAGGGAAGAGGGTCCAACATGAATGCTGTCGCTATAGAAACCGTACCAGTAAGCACCAGAACTCCCCAGACGCAGAGGCCAAAGCCATCAAACACATCTGCGTGCTCCCTTTTTCCCTACGCCACAGTCTCGTTAGAAATGATAACCCACAGACTGCTCGGAGACGAGGCAAAAAGGCCCGATCACGTTCAGTCAAATTTGACATCTGAAGATGTTAATTCAGAAGTTTTTATTCAAAACATTCTCGAGGGGCAGTGTAGAATGAGCCTGATGTTTATGTGGCACAGCTAATCTTGTCTGATTTGGTTTTGTGGTATTGGGTAGATTGCTACAGTAGCCTTTCAACATTTCCATTAGTGGACTCCTTAAGAACTCAAGTCAATTAGAAGTCAGGACACAGGCTCTAGGCCAGAGGTTCTCAACCCTGTCCACCTTACGGCCCTCCACTTTATAACTAGAAAGCAAAACATCCAAACTTTTTTCTCCTTAGATTTCTGAAGTGCTTTTAGGGCATGAAAACATCTGTGCTAAACGAGGGACTTTCACAATGTCGGTTTAGAAACTGTGCACTTGTTTAATTCTAAAAGGCTGTCTCTGTATGTCAGTCCCCAAAGTCTACTTATGCTATTATATTGTATCTGATATAGTGTGAGTACGGGACTTTCGCTTTATCTGTGTCACATTCTACAGCCCCAATTAGCCAAGTGTCCGCATCAGATAACAGCTCTGTTATCTAATAACTAATAACGTTTAATTTGCCTTCCATCATTCTGTGATACAACCTCAGTTCCAATGAGGTTGGGACGTAGTTTAAAACAAATAAAAACAGAATACGATGATTTGCAAATCCTTTCCAACCTAAATTCAGTTGAATACACAACAAAGACAAGGTATTTCATGTTCAAATGGACAAACCTCATTGGTTTTTGCTCTGATGACTTGTTAGTTTTGGAAAGTGGGGGTCATGACCCTTTTTATTTGTTTTTTGTGTTTTTTGGTCTGTAATTCACCACTCCACTTAGAAAATGGTCATCCCTAATGCACACATAGGACCCTATGATTTCTGCAAAGACATATTTTTTTTTAAATTATGCAACAAATTCTACAAATGTGCAAAAATTTCAATTTTCTTTGGTCTGTATGCTTTCAGAAGTTGCCGGAAACCTAAATAATTAAAACCGGATAAACCACGTGCTTTAAAACTGCATTTTAATCACATAATATATCTTTTTTAATGTATTAAAATGCTTTTAAAGCAGTAGAAAACTCAAATTTCTTCACCCCATCAGTGACTGACTCTGGTCACAAGCAGGAAAAACAGATTTTAAGAGAAGGATAGATCTAATGATAGACATGCCTGATGACAAATGTTCAGACAAACAAAAAAAAAAAAGGGGGGAAATCAGATCACTGTTCTCTATTTTGGAAAGTATGATACATTTCCATTTGATTTCGGTTTCTGTTTCCATAACATATAAGGGAATAACAAGGTGTATGAAGCAGAAACAAGAAAAGAAATGAAAACAGTGTGATGCACATTTAGAGTTTACCTGTACGAGATGTTGAAGCCAGTTAGGTTGTAGGCCGCATCACTGAAAAAGTGCAGCAGTGCATAACCAGATTCAGACACCACCTCTGGAACGGTTTCATTGCTGTAGTGCTCAGGAACGATCAGCCCACTGCAACAGAGATTAAATATTACTGCTCAAAATATACCCACATGTGTGTTCAGCAGGCTGAAGTTCTCAGCCGATCCGATGTCAAGCACACAAAGCACTACAAATGTGCTTTGCAAGTCTCTTCAGAATGTAGGTGAACAGAAAATGTGGGTTAAGTCCAAGCTAGCGAAAATGGATAAAGCCATACAGTAAACAGATATCCACCGAGCTATTATTAGAGCTGGATTCAAAATGTTAAGACCACATTGCAATTTCTTTGGAATTAGAAAATGGATAGTGAAGTGCTGGTAGTCTGTATATATGCAGACCAAAATTAGAACACCAATTTTGGAAAAAGCCTGTTTACTGGATCAGTGATGCTAATCAGTGATGCTAATCAGTGATGCTAATACTCTTAGCATAGTGAATGTAGTGAATGGCATTTTTCAATTCTGTGGTCAGACATCTCAATTTTGCATCTTCAAAGAGCACACTGATAGAAAACTGCTAGAAACTGTTCACTGCCAAAAAGCCACTGTGGCTACAGGTTTTCATTCTGACAAATCAGGTGAACACAAACATGTGTAGCAGTGGACACTGGTTACTAAACAGGCAAAAATCAGTGTGCTTGTGGGCTTGCTTGTAATCAAACCCTGCATAAGGACAATACTGGACAATCTGATGCCCCCTCTTATGTTACTGCATACTGCAAAAATTATATAGTTAAAAAGCTCATTTGTGATCATAATTTCATTTAAAAAGGTACATTTCAAGCCATTTTACTGTTGATCGGTATGGCTTATAGCTCATGAAAACCAGAAATCAAGAATCTCAAAATAGCATTTTAATTTTCAAATGTATACAGATTATTAATGAGTATTCTAATATTTTGCGATGCACTAGTATGTTTAATACTTAATTATGTTTAAGTACTTAATAATGAGGTATATTAAAGCAATGCCATGGAAAGAAGATCACAGTTCATCTTTGGAGTTGTTGACTGTATGAATGCAGGAGGGGAGAAAATGTCAACTTTGACAGCTTCGACCTAAGGGCCCTGATATACCAAGCTGACAACCATCACTGGCCACCTGTAGGTTGTTCAGTGTGTCCCACTCTAGTAAGCGGGATTTTGTTAGTGCCAATTAGGCTGCTGGAGTGGGTTCTCTCTAAAAGGCAGCTGCAAATCAGTGCACTAAGAGAGAAATGAAAGACAGCAAAGCAAACAAATGGTACTCTCAAAAGGGTACGGCGTGAGAGCAGCCTTATTTTTCAAATGGCAGACTAACTGTTGTGGAAAAGCCTGTTAGCCCTTTGCCAGCCCATACCTTCAGGGGAACCCACATTTTCTTTCTTTGATTTAAAAGACAAACATCTGCCACCACCACCAGATTTTGTTTTTAACACAACAAGAGAAGACTGAAGGAGAACACAAGTGCACAGTACATGCTCAAGAAACTTGACAAACAAGAAAGAAGCAATGTCTTACATGCAAATAGTGATATAATACTTTAAGCACTTTGAGTAGAGAATGGCATTGGTCAATTCTGTGGTACTGAAGGTCAGACATGTGCTTCCTTGCCTCCAAAACTCCATCAGTCATTGTAGCTAAATCCAGTTTTCCAGTATAGTCTGGCAGTGATACAACTGCTCACCAGGAATGACCATCATATGTAACACAAAAACCATATTCTCAGGTCGTAACATGGCTAGTGCGTGTTAACTTGTTGCCATTTTGGATGACAGCTGATACGTTGGTTGATGTGGGTCTACAATGCATACACTGCCATTTTATTTACAATTCAGAATGTCTAGTGAATAAATACATATTTATGATGATCTCAAAATACTTTCTAAGTAGTATATGTAAAAAAAAAAATGTATCCTTTTTGAATTACAAGTAAGCTGTAAATGAACTTATGAAGTATTTATCAATTGATTGGGTTTCTCTATTCAGTTGCATCTTTTTCAATGCTGGTATCAAACAAATGTACATTATGATGATTTTTAATACATAAATCAAAATGAGCATTTTTGAATGAACATATGATGGTGTATGGAGATAATGACCATGTTAAGCTGATCCTAGAATTATTGTTTTACATACACTGATGTAAATATCCTCTTTTACCTGAACGCAGCCAGTAGAGGGGAGTAGATGGAGTCTCCATCGTACACATACAGGTGGTCCCAGCTGCACTCCGTGGCAAAATGCTCGAAGCGTAGTCTCAGAATAGAGTTAGCCCTGCACAGAGTAAACATCAATCCTCAATGTTATAGGTGTTCATTTTATTGTAAGGTTTAACAGATGTGAAAATCTCTCATTGTTTCATATTCATTTCATTCATTTTCACAATCAAAATAAACATGAATGACACTCTAGTGACAGGTCTGCCTGGAGGTGATGATGAGATGGGCCAACAGGAGTGAGTTACAGCATCTGGCTGCATGGTGTGATGACAAGCTGGTGCTCAACACTAAGGAGGTCAGTGTGGACTTTAGGAGCATTAGGAGCCAGACACACACCCTGATCTTCAGCAATGGAGCTGTAGTACAACACGTGTTTGGCTTTCTTGGCATCCACATCTTGGATGATCTCACCTGATCCTTAAACTTAATCATGGTCAAAACGGTGCAACAGAGCCTTTATTTCCTACAGAGCCTCAAGAAAGCTACCCTGGATTCCGTGACACTATTGGACATTTACTACTGTGCCATCTGAGTGTGGAATGACAACTGCTCTTCGACTGACCGCAAAGCATACAGGCAGGTGGGGAAAACGGTCAATGAACCACAGGCAACCAGTTACCCACCACAGAGAACACTGACCATCAAGAACATTTCTTATTCTAACCACAGACTTTTACTCTTCTCCCATCTGGCATCTGGTATTACACTCTCATACCACCAGGCTCAAGAAGAGCTTCATCCCTGAGGTGGTGACCCTGCTGAACTCCACGCTGCCACTTTAACTGCATCACTGCACTCATTGCACTAGTATTGTGGTCTGCTGTGCATGCTGCATGTATATCCACTGTACATGTTATTTTAACACTGCTCTCACAATATAAACAACCTACACTTATATTCTCTCCACTCACTCCAAGTTTTGCAATATCTAATATTTGTCCACCTCTTAAGAACATATTCATACACGTTAATATAATAAACTGCTGATAATATGATCAAACAAACATCCAATAGCACAAAAATAAATACATGCTGTGATTTCTATATAGCAAAATAGAAACTTGGCCACACTTTTTCAACAAACTAGGCCTGAAACAATATTTTGTTTGGATGCTATATTATTCCAGAAATTATTGTGATATTTTTATGCCCTTAACTTTATAATAATGGTGTAATAATTACACCCATTTAAAGTGCAGTGAATTTTTATTCACTAAAATTATTTAAGACACTGCAATTGGAATATGAATCTTTCTTTAAAAGATCCTGTCTAAACAGATACAAAGTAAAACTCTTTTTAAACAAAATCAACATACTGGCCTATTCATCTAAAAACATAATAGACAATACTGAGGTCATGTCATACACAGTTAATAAAGCAGGACTGTCACGATAATTACAACAAACTAAATGCCTGATGTTCCAAATTAATAACAAATCAAATTTCAGAATCACTTTATTAACCCCAGAGGGAAATGGCAAATTCTTACAGCTGCACCCATCTATATAAAATATAAAAAAAGAATAATAAAATAATAAGAAGAATAAAAATAAGAGTATTGAAAAGAATAAGCAGGATAGCAGTTTGAATCAACAGAATAAACTCTTCGGTTTATGTTAAAATACTTATTTTAAAAAAGCCAACGGCTATGACAATAAATAAATATGAACATTCAGAGTTATTGCACAGATAAGTAGAATTAACAAATTGCACGAGTGAACCATAGTGGTTTGTAGTGGATACCCATTAAGGCAGGAGTTATCGAGTTTGATGGACACAGGTAGGAATGACCTCCTGTGGCGCCCTGTAGTGCACTTTGGTGGGATGAGTCTTGCATTGAAAGTGCTCCTGTGTCTCATCACTGTTCGGCGGAGCGGGTGAGAGTCTTCGTCCATAATGGCCTGCAGTTTAGACAACATCCTCTCTGACACTGCCATCAGAGGGTCCAGCTGTCACAACACCAGCCTTACGGATCTGTATGTTGGTGTCTGCCGCCCTCAGCCTGTTGCCCCAGCATGCAGCAGCATAGAGGATAGCACTCATAACCATAGCCTCATAGAATATCTTGAGCATTTTCTGGCAGATATCGAAGGAGCAGACATCAGGCGACTTTGGCCCTTCATGTAAAGGGCATTAGTGTTCGTTGGCCAGTCCAGTTTATTGTCAAAGTGTACTCCCAGATACTTGTCCTCCACAGTGTCCACTCTAAGACCCATGATGGTCACAGGCGCCACCAGTGTCTTGTTCATCCTCAGATCCACCACTAGTGCGTTCGTCTTTGTAACATTGTAACATGGTGCAAGCTGAGCCATCTGGAGATCAAAGTCCTTCCCCATTTCCCTGTACTCGTCCTTAACACCACTGCTCATACATCCAACTTTTGCAGAGTCATCAGAAAACTAGAGGGGGTCCAGAGATGGCTGGATTTGGGTCAGAGCTGGTCCTGGAGGAGCTTCTCCATGGTCTTCATTACATGGGATGTCAGTGCCACTGGCCTGCAGACCTTGACATCACTGGGTCATGGCATCTTCAGCACAGGAACAATGAAAAAAAGTTTTCCTGATCACAGGTACCCTCTGGACACACTGGGGGAGACCCCATCAAAATTACAATATGCTTGAAATCACGAGGTACATAATATGGCCTGAGTCTAACTAACAGTTCGATGTCTGCGTAAGAGACCACTTTCATATGGTAATATGACCAGGGTGACTCCAGCATTTATTAACCAGCACAGTGAGTCCTCCTCCTCTGCACTTACAGTTCTAGGTACAGCTCCAGTCAGCCCGAACAGCCTGAAAGCCTTCAATGGAAACATTTTGTATGGAACATCCTGGTGTAGCCATATCTCTGTGAAACACATTAAACTACATTCCCAACACTCACTCTGATCCAGGGTTAATTCTGTTTACTCATCTTTTTAGCCAGCAATTTCCACATTGCTCATCATAAGAGACTGGAGTGGCTTATATCCCTTCTTCACCATAAGCACAAGTTGTCTCACACTTGTTTACCCATTTAATTCCACCTCAGCATCCCCTGTGCATCCATCTCCATAGCTCTTCAGGAATGTTAGTTGTCTTGGTTTCTATGGTGACTGACTTCACTTCAGCATAATCAGCTGATCCCAGGTGTAAACAATCTTGTAAGCCATCTTTTTGCAAGAGAGTGAGAGAAAAGCACTTTCACAGTGAAAAAAAAAGATAAATAACATTTAATAATCATTTAAGTCACAGAAATCAAACAAATACTAAAGAAAATAAAACTTATTTTCAAGACATTTTCTACTTTCTAACAAGCAAACATGTCACTGTTGAGAATAATCCAGACTCTCAACCAACAACTGTCTCAACCAAAACAGTTGAATGCAAACCTGCTGCATCCATCTATTTTATAGAGCCTATTTATTCTAACGCAGCAAATCATTTTGCTTCTCCAGTTTCAGATGGTCAGCCAATGAATCAACAAATGGAGGACCTCTCTCTGAATAGGTGGGATCATTGCCATGTCCTTACCACCACTAATCAACTGAATTACCTGATTAATTTAATAATTGATTAATTGGTGACCTGCCATTGTTCCCTAAATCTGGACACAACTGTAGTGAAAACTGTGTGCTACTGATTAACCAATTACAGTTTGTAAACATTGTGCAATGAGAATTATAAGCACACCAAGCACAGTGACATAATTGCAGTGACATTACTCTGGTGTGAGTCCAGAGCAGGGTAATATTAGTGTGAGGTGATGGATGAGTGTTGAAAACGAGTCTGAAAAGGAGGAATTGTCAACTCAGTCAACCTCAGAGTGATAGACTAGACATCTCCTTTATAATTATAGATTTAGATGTGAAACAGTTTCAGGGTCAGCATGGTGTCGAAACCCAACTGAAAGTGAAGTGACTAGTGAATATGAGAGATCCAGTGTCAGTACGTGCAATACTCAGCAGACCAAGGACAAACAGTGTCAGAGTCAGTGTGGAAACCAGGGGGAAAGACATTATCAGGACCAATGGGAGACACTGAATCAGAACCAGTTCTCAGGCTCAATGTTTTCACCCTCAGTCTCTTTAATAGCATTTAAAAACTGCATGAATAGTCCATTAAGAAGGTGTCTAACAACTAACAATAGTAGATGTCCAACATTCCAAATTTCCAAATTTAGACATATCTACACCTCTCCAGAACGTTCTGCACATTTTTTATCCCACAAGATGGACAATCAGTTTCCTTGCATCAAAGTCTTTTGCCTCATCAAGAGACCCTTTCACAACTCCTTTCAGTGCTGATGTCTTAGTAACTAATTTCATAGCATGTTATCGTTTGGCCATCATTACAAAGTCATCATCCACAGTTGAACAATGGCAGATTGTTGGGTTCTTGATGCTTCAGCCACAGGAACACAGAATTCTCCTCTCAGGGCTTTTAGTATGACCTCATCTGTCTCATCAGTCATAGCCTGTGGTCCATGTCCCATAAAAGCCCAGAGGGTGCAAAAAGCAGAAACAACACAAGAAGGCTCTTTGTTTTTGACCTGTCAGAAGAAAGCTAGCTATTACATTAGCATAAAGTGAGCAACAGTGACTTTCAGCCACAAACACAATTTACATCAGAGTGCTTTTGACTGCAAACCAGAGCCCTTAGTTATCCGTACATTTCTGATACAGCTGTGGTTGGAAGTTTATATAAAATTGTGGAAATGAAATGTCATGGCAATAATGGCCTTTCAGTTTCTTTGAACTGTTCTTTTCCTGGGGCAGAATGAGTGAACAACACGCATATTTAATATAACAAAATTTAGGAGTGTGCACACTTTATTTTTATTAAAGATGCAGGTTGTACACTCAGTGTCCTAACTGTAAGCAAATAAAACAATCAAAAACCAAAAGACCAGACTAGAAAGAGTTGTTGGGATAGAATGTGTGAACTACAGAGAACACACAGGTGGGGAAACTAATAACAAGGTGGGGCTCCGATTTTGACACTGGATCTAAATACACCAATAAGAATCACTTGGAATTTAGGCACATAGTAGAATGTAAACAAAGGAATAAAGACAGAGGCAACGATGGCATTAACCAACAACTGAGAAAAGAATCAAGCAGTTAGTGATATCCAGTAGGCGGGACCAATTATGTCTGAAAAATCCATCTCTGGAGGTTCTAGATATGCAACTGGCTGTATATGTGAATGATGTGAGCAGGTTTTAGTCAGCTGTTAAAAATGGAAACCCCTGAAGTCTATATTCTTCCAAGTCCACACGGCCCACTTAACAACAACAAAAAAAAAGCCTACGCCAAGAGCTTATATGTAATGGACATGCAGAAAAAAAGAAATGAAAGTATTGCCTCTCTCTGTTTGGTCGGACATTCTTTACTCCTTATTCCAAGCATCCCTTTCAATTTAGGCATAAATATTTCTTTCACAATTCTTATTTATTTATTTTTATTATTATCTTGTGGACAAAAATATGTCCAAAAAATTAAGAACAACTGATTTAGTTTTGATATATTTTATTATATCTGGTCTTAAATTGACAGCAAAAATATTATATATATTTTTATATATTATAATATATATATTGGCTTGAAAATTCAGCAACGCGGTGACTTTTATGTATATAAGAGATACTGGAGCCATTCATGGCCTGAATAAGTGATTATTTGTTTAAGTAACTGATTTTTGGTGACTTCCAGCTTTTATGCAGCCCTAATTAAGAAATGTAGTGCTTCATTAGACTGTTTGTTAATACGTTTTTCTTAATTATTCATACTCCATTTATAATGCAATCAACAGAACATGATGCAATGCCTTACTACATTATATGCAAAACGGTTCTTACATTATTGTCCGTGTTCACACCTGGTATTAAAAAGCATCCTGTGTGTGATCTGATCAGAAACAATATCCAAAACGCATAGACGTTCATACCTGCCATTTTAAACGTGCCTCTTGTGACCGCTAATGATTGGATTTTGCACATCAATTCTGCAGGAGGAGGGGCATGGCGTGCATAAATTAATTAAACTGACATTGGGAATATATTTTCCCTTGTGCAGCAGCCATTAGTTAGGATAGCGTGGTCTTGTCATTATTATGTATTGTCTGGCAGGGAAAGTGACGCTGTTGATGTGGGGGACACACTGCAATGCTTAGGCGTTCACGCTAAGAATAATGTGGACATGTGCATCTTTGACTTCCTCCGAATGTTCACAAACACATAGGAGTAGTTCTAGAAAATGTATTGTTAAAAAAAGTCAGAAGAGCGTGTAGCACATGACTCTCAAATTAAGGAACGACTGGCTTTTCATACTTACTAGGAATTTCATGGTAAGTCTGAACATGTGCATTCTGGTAAAAGTGTGACTGACACGCAGTCTCTAAATAACCAGCAGAAATACCCCAGTAATGTCCTTATGATGAGCCTTATGACTTTCAGAAGTCCTGAAAGAGGATACTCACTGTCCCTCTATCAGCCAGGTGCATTTGGTCTTGTATTTGTAGTTCCCTGGTCCATCCGACAGGTACCCAGAGGTTCCAGTTAGCCTGTGGATAGACACAAAAAAAAAAAAAACATAAATAGCAATCAAACAGTAAACACACTTTAGTGGCCAGACCAAAACACAGCCTGGATCAACAGCCAAAGTCCAGGTGGAGATGACCTACTGTGTGATTTAGTCCACAGCAGTACTCATCTGACAGCATGTAAAGGTATAAAGGCTGACAATAAAGCACAATCAGGGTTTGTGGGTTCAAAGTTTCCCAGTAAATGTGTACAAGGTAGGTGGGTGTATTTTGAGTGGCTGCCAAACTCCATCTGCATATCAGTGTTAAGTTGGTGAACATCACAGAGCTCATGGCACCACGGTTAAATACAATGATCACAAAGTCCTAGAAACACACAGCCTTGCTCTTTTCCCAGAAAGGCCTGCCTTATTATGTGGTTGCTTCAATTCGATTTGAAAATGTATGACCTTAAGCTGTACAGCACAAACACAATGAAACATTCAGTGTGGTGGGATCAGTTTCACTTCAACTCATTTTATTCTAATAACTCAAAACACTGATGTAAACAGCTAATACGCAAAAGCAGCCCAACGGCACAAACACACTAAGAGAGACATCTCGTTTTACCTGCCAGTGGTTAAAAAAAAAAAAAAAACAAAACAAAAAAAAAAACAACAACAACAAAACAAAACAAAACAAAAAAAAAAGAAGAAAAACACATTTTCACGCCAGTTCTACCAAGCGTTTGTCACATAATGCATCTACATTACACAGTGGTAAAGTTTGTGTTTTTCTGTTGCATTTTATGGTATCAAAGTATGTATGAAACGCAGACCATATGACAAATTTTAAACAGTATACTAACTGAACCTCACGAGAGAGAAAGAGAACGAGAAAGAGAGAGAGAGAGATGAAAAGTTAAGAAATGCATGCAAGCGCATCGGTCTTGAGGAGAGGTTCAGTTCAAGCCCAAAATTAGGGGGAACCTAAGAACAAGAAATACCAGTTCTCTTTATAGTTCCTAATCTAAAAGTGGCTTACCAGTAAGGGTGGGCAATACAACAAAAAAATAACATTTGTGATACATTTTTTATGATACATGTTCCTCCCCCCTCAAAGTAGGCACCAGTCATGGCTATTGCTACTCCAGTTTACTTGAACCTGCTGCTGTGGAACCACAGGTTGAAATGGTGTAAACTGCATGAGAAGGCTATACAACCCCAGAGTATGTCGGTGTAAAATTGAACTCACGTCATGCAGCTGGTATAAAACAAGTGGAACAAGCTCGGCGGACTACTGTGAAACGTTAGCTGTAAGGGTGCCTATGTACTGCCCGGTCCATGGCCACATCCCTTCCAATGCAGAGGCTGTGTCTATCTCAGTGTCTATCTATTTAGACATGTTGCATTTTTCACCCAGCAAACAAACTGCTAGTCCAGCTGAACCATCACAAATATCCACGACTAATAATGACAACTTTCCCTCTCTTTCAATCGCCAGCCTGTTTGGTTGAACACAGCACTAAATGCAATACACGTGAAATTTAACACAGACCAACACAATGCAAAAGGAAAGTCCAAGAAGATTGGAGAAGAAGGATTGTAGACTTACAGAGCAATTCAGGAATGGAGTCTCTTGGAGCCATTTCTAATTAACAGCAGATTTCATGACCATTCACTCAAATAAATGTATGTGTATCTACAATGTTTATGACTTAATTTGCAGCTGACCATATGGACAAAAGAAAAGCCTTCTGGATAAGCATTTTATGGTGGGAGTAAAGAAGAGGCATAAAGCCTCAGGAACTCTGCACCTGGAAAGCCTGGTGAAGGTAGCATCATGTCCTCAGGCAGATTAGCTGTCAATCACACTGTGATTGTGATTGATGTGACTGAAGGGTGACTATTCTTTCTTCAGCAATAACTCTCAAACCATCAGCGCTGTGTTCCAACTAGACTGTGCTCCCAAACACACGTCAAAGGTGGAACGGATGAAGCCGTGGACACTCCTAATGAATTCATTCAACTACTTAAACCTGGACTCAAGAACCCATTGGTACCCTGCCTAATATTACTGATACAGCCAACTGAACAATTAACAGTTGAAACATGAGGATCGTGACATTGACATTTTTAATAAGTGTTCTGTTCAAGACCATAACTCAGCAAAGCTGTGATGTTACTCATCAGTAACCATGGCAATCGTCTGCTTTTACCTACTCATTAGCCTGCAGTTTTCAAGACAGGAGCTAATCTACAGTGTCTGAAAATAACAATGTGCTAGCACTATGATCTGAGGATCTCAGGTCTGAATCAAGCTGATTGCCATTGATAGGTGGGAGGCGGAGAAAGCAAAATTGGCCATGCTCTCTCTGGGTGGGTAGATGGCGAATGCTCCCCACATCACAAAGAATGCAGTGCTGGTCAGAACAGGCATCTGTTGGCCAATTTATCGGATCTGGGGATCCGGCACTTTTCTCAGAGCACATTGGCTGCCCAGCAATGATGCAATGGCGGCAGATCAAAATGTGCAAGTGCTTGTCTTCACCCTCCTAGTGTCAGGAGTATGTGATCATGTGCGATAGGAGAAAAGGATTAAAGGGATGGATAATTAGCTCTTCCAAATTGGATAGAAAACTGGGATAAAGAAAAAACAAAAAAACAAAAAAAAAAACATAACCGCATACAAGAGGCAACCTTCATAACAGGTGGCTGACAGAACCAGCCAGGGGAATGAAGAAAAGACAGTCAGAGCAGAACACCCAGAGCTAGCAGCTTCAATAAGAGAGCAGCTAGACAAAGAGTGAGGAAAGACTCTTCTTTCTAAAGCCTTCGTCTAGCATCTACAAAACTCCACAGGATGTGATGCATCAGTGCGGCACTGAAACTCGGGTGGGAATGTGCGTTTCATCTATTTAAAGAGTGTGCAGAGGAAGGAGACTCTGTGTGCGCGTGTGTGTGTGTGTTGGCATGTTTATGAGACAGGACAGACAGATAGGCTTCTGTCATTTCCAAAGCTGTGCAATAAACGCTGCCTATTTATTACTGCAGACTGCGACTGTGATAATTCAGTTACTGAATGATGAAGTTGGCTACGGATCACACACACAGGGACATTTAAGGCAAAGAACATACAGGGCTATTCTTCAGCTTTGGTGCAGATACACATCCTCCCTCTGTCTGATTTAATGACCCACTTTCAATGAGAATAACGGCTTTTATGTAATTCTATTAACGGCTAACCCTTGATGATAGTGGAATGACAGCCATTACTAAAATGAGCCAACGTCTCCCTCATTGACTCCTTCGTGCAGAGCCATTTGGTACGAAGCAATAAGACAACACTTTTGGTGACTGCAATCAACCGAATTTATAAATAATACCAGACTGTTGATTTTGACACCATTAAAGTGTAGCATCAGAACCCTTTGACGCAAGATTATAGTGTGGAAAAATAAAGCACATACACTCAACACCCAAACACCAAGTGCTGGTTTCCTCAACAATATCTACTCTAGTCTTACCCCTAAATCGATTTGATTCTCTTAATGCTGAGCATCAGCTGATACAGTTTCTGATCCAATCTGTGTGTTTGCATTAATAATTCAGCCCCACAGTTTAGATACGATGTGCAGTTATTTTCCATGTTCTGCTGTAAATCTGCTCCAGTTTAGAGTCTAAACTACTATACCTTCAGGGATATTCCTCACAGCTGCCGGCTGTCCATTGTCCATTAATGCTGTCTTTAGGCCACCAGATCACACTGTACACCATTACCACGTATCCATGACCTCACCATCTTCAACCAAACTTCAAAGGTCAAAGGTACACCAATTCCTTACACTACTCAACATCAGTGTCCAATCTGGTCTGTTTAGCCCCTCTGCAAAGGTTGGGATAGAAGTATAAAATATGGAAAGTAATCACGGAAGCTTGTCTGAGGGTTTAGTCAAAGGCAGTGGTCTGCATTTTGGCCTCCCTTCTAAATGAAATCTGCATTTTAATTGACTGAATCGCTAAAAAAAACTGAATCACTATAAAGGTTCCCAAGGTAGAGATTTGTGAAAACTCAGTTTGCAGTGATGTCATGTGGAAGGGAAAACTGAGCTTTTGTGTCACAACTAAAGCATGTTTCTGGAAAAATCTCAAGAGTCTCTCTTTATTCCCTATATAGTGAACTACAGAGGTTGGACAATGAAACTGAAACACCTGGTTTTAGACCACAATAATTTATTAGTATGGTGAACTAGGGCCTCCTTTTGCTGCCAATACAGCGTCAATTCGTCTTGGGAATGACATTTTTTGGATACAATCCGGGTTAACACCCCAACATCCCTTTCAGACAGCTTCCTCTTGCGTCCACAGTTAATCCTGTTGGATGTGGTTGGCCCTTCTTGGTCCTGACATTACCCTGGATACCGTGGCTCTTGATACATAAAGACTTGCTGTCTTGGTCACAGATGCGCCAGTAAGACATGCACCAACAATTTGTCCTCTTTTGATCTCTGGTATGTCCCCCATAATGTTGTGTGCATTGCAATATTTTGAGCAAAACTGTGCTCTTACCTGCTAATTGCACCTTCACACTCTGCTCTTACTGGTGCAATGTGCATTTAATGAAGATTGGCCACCAGGCTGCTCCAGTTTAGCCATGAAATCTCCCACTAAAATGACAGGTGTTTCAGTTTCATTGTCCAACCCCTGTATACACTTCTACACACAGCACTCGATTTTAGATTTCCATCTGTGGATGAATGCTGTTCTTTTACAAATATCGAATGCTGTGTTCAGACTCAGAATCTCCAATTTGGTAACTCAGATGAAACACTACTTAGCGAGCATTGTGTAAAAACAGTAAAGCATTCTCTTCCTTCTTTATGGTGCTTTGGTATCTTTCCTAATGAGATACTATTGACCCAAACAAGGTTAGCATACCCATGAAAGCATTTTCTCTGTGTGGATGTTAATATTTAAAATAAAAATACATTTCTGAAGGACAGCCATGTGGCAAACACACAAGAAAACAGTATCAAATCAATGCTGCTCAGCAAACTCACCACCTCTGAAGGTCACAGCATTTGGAGGTAGCCCAGTTTTCCACCCGATTATTACACAGCCAGTGCTTTAAAACAATAAACTGTTTATTAGACATTGTTTGTTCTACTGAAGTGAAACAGCATCAGAATGCTACTATAAAAGCAGTGTTCAGCATAACTCAACGAATGGAAAAATATTGCAGCTACTGGCCAATCAGGTTTCACAAGGATAGCACTGGCCATTCTTGGAATCTGAATGGCATGGAAGCACTCTCTAATGAACTATGAAATTTGATGGCAACTGGCCATAAGGTGATGCTATTCATTCTACCTAAAGTGGTTTCCCCGATGTGTTAGACTCGTGGAAATGAAGGTTGAGAACTAGATGCCAAAATCGTGCTTGTGTTCTTTACATTTATATTCTCTTAAGAACTGCACTGTTAACGTGAATCAAAAAAAAACAAAGCACCTGCCTTCAGATATCAAGAGCCTGGGTTTGATCCCAGTCACTGGCAATGTGAGCCTTCTATGCAAGAGCTTCCCCCCTGTGTAAAACCCGTGCAGTGCATGAATCACTCATTTCAGGTTAAAGGTCTATTGTTGTTGTGTCGATTCAAAGCCAATGAGCCTGAAAGCGAACTTCTGTTCACTTCATTTCACCCAATTACCATGAACAGACCTTTATTTACATCATTAAAAGGTGTGCTAGCACCTTAATTATGCAGCTGGACCCTACAGCACATGCATCAATCAATTCATACAGGTTAAGTGTCCTTCCAAGCTTTTAACTGGTTAATATAAACTAGCGTTCAATACATTTTCCACTTTTACAATAAAAAAAATAGCAGGAATGGCAGGAAGTGGCTCGGGGTGTCTGAGTGCTGAGGTACTATGGCATGGTTTGGTAGACGGGTGCTGGAACTACCACTGATGAGCATAGTTGAGGAATTTAAACGTGCAAAAGGCAAGTCGAGAAATGATATTACTAGGGTCAAAAGATTAACAGAGCACCAGGAGTCCCAGAGAGGCAGTGCAGTGAGGGGTGAGGCCTCTGGAGCACAGAGATGTGGTGGAGCAGGTGCAAAATGGGAGCGCAGGACTAAGGTCAGGTGATCCGTGAAAAGCATTCAGAAAGGCCACATCAGCAGAGAGAAGGCAAATGGTTAAAAGATTTATTCGAGAACAGGAACAACAACTGCAGCCTCGCAAGGGAAACAGGGGCAGCCGATGACATGGGAGAATATACAGAAGCAAAGAATCACTTGGCGAGAATTATGGGTTCTGGATGTGAGTCGTACCATTTTTTTAAAAGGAGCTGCTGATGATGTCCTCCCAACTCCGCAAAACCTTGGTCAGTGGGATCGAGGTTGCAAATTGTGTGCTGGGATTGGGATGTTGTAACATATTGTCAGCATGCAAGGTTAGCTTGTCACAAGGTCATTACACCTGGTTGTATATATCAGCTACTTAGCATTTGATAAGAAGCACTTCGAAGTTAACAACACATCCACTGTTGGTGGAAGCAGGTTCATTAGAGTAGGGGTAGGGCAGTGTGTGATTGGAGGTGTTGCAAGGGGAGAGTTACAGGCTGTGTTGTGTATATACTGGAGGTATTGAGGCTGTGAGTAAATTCCTGTTAAATCTTATGAAGTGAGCTTGGAGGGGAGTGTGTTCTGTACACAGGGGAATTCATCCTCCACATTTGACCCACCCACACACCCACACCCACACCCACACCCACACACACACACACACACACACACACACACACAACACAGACGAGTTCATACACTTGGGGACAATGAGTGTGCTTGCCTGGCATGGCCTTCCAGTAACAGGGCTGGTTCCCTGGCCACCAGGCCATGGCTGCCCACAGTTAGAGTACAGGTAAGTGAAAGGGCAGGGTCCAATGTGTAAAAGTAAACGTTTAAGGAAAGTTTGCAAATCAGATGATAAACAGCCAAACAATGACCTCAGCTGTTTGACGTAGGATGCTCTCATCTTCCTGTAGCGCTGGTGGACCATAAATAGCTGCAACAACTTTAGTGGTTTGATGAAGGGGCTTGTTTGTAGTAATGGTCAAAGGCTATATCAGGAATGTTGTTGATCGGATCAAAGCCAGTCACAGCAACATTAGACTGGAAAAGGGGTGTTCCCCATGTGTAATCCCAGTAGTTAAGTGCAGGATTGTCTCATCTTCCTGAATTACTTAAGTAAATCAATCATTAGGAGAAGTGATGCTGAAAAGTGATGCTATGAAGGGTATAATTCATAGTGGTTACATGCCATGTCACGATACCACCAATGAAACGTCCGCGTTCAGATCAAACTCAGTTCAACTCCCATCTGATCAGTCATCACTATGGTGGGACTTGCATGCAATTTTTCATCTCCATAAATCGGGAGTCAAACGTTTCCCACTTTTCCACATCAGTAGTCATAACAGAAGCAAAGTTAATAACTGGTTACTAAAATGGTCCCTTATTGCTTCCTGTATTTATCATTTCTCCTTTAGTGTGGACTGGAACTGGGACAGTCAGACCTAAACCTCCACCAGCTGTTGCGTGACTGAACAGGTTTTGAATCTGTAAACCCCAACAAGCACAACCTTGGTTGGAAATGAATTTGTAGTAACAGAACTACTGGGTTCAAAACTGACCACACTGACTGTCTATCTGCCCGTCTGATAATCTGAAGGTCCTAGTTCAAGAGCAAAATCTGTAAACTAAAATGTTCAGTTTAGGTGTCATTTTAAAGCAAGTCAGTATCATTGAAACCTGTGGTCATACTGGTCCCCACATGATGATTAGTGTTTTCTGTATCATAATGGATAACAACACTGCCTGCCCGGTGGCAGACAAGGGTTCAATTTCTAGGCCAGGCCAGGCCCACCACACTACACAAACAAAGGTCTTTTGGCAAAGCTATATTTACCCAACCCATCTCATGTTACACAGGTAGGAAGTTGTGGATAAGAGTATCAGCCAAATGCCATAAAGCTCACCTGATTAGTCCAAATATTTTTTTTTAATAAATCTTGGGTCAAAATCGTGTGGCTCACTGGTAGAGCACCTGTTTATTGGCTTGAAGGTTTGGGCTTTGAGTCCAAGCACTGATAAAATTGGACAGAGAGTGAGGATTTACACTACAATGTCCAAATGTTTGAGGACACTCCTAATGAAGGGCTGGATTATATAATAAAAGCTCATATTATTTAAAAGTATACATTATATATATATATATATATATATATATATATATATATATATATATATATATTTGTACTGCACTACTACAATACAGTATGTTTTTAATAGTATTTTTAAAACAGTTTTGAATATATTGACATTTACAATTTATTGCCCAGCCGTAGTACTTTAAGTCACCCTTTGGACAGTGGACAGGAACTGTTCGGACTTAAAACTGAATTGACATTGCTGACACAGATGTGCAAATGCACATACAGAATGTCTAGTCCCTGTAGAGAAGTAATGCCAGTAAAATCGGACTCTAGTGAAGGGTTGAAGCCAGAGTTTGCTGTTTTCCCTGCTCCAGCACACCATGTGCACCTGGTAATTAGCAGGTGAGTTTAATCAGGTGTGCTTGGGCAGCAAAAACACAAAACTGTGCGGGAATCCAACCCTCCAGGACTGGATGTGACAGTGTCCCCACACAGTGACCAGTAATGTTTACAAACATGGAAATATGAATTCCTGATTTTAAGATCATAGTAAGACTGAGTGCCTCTACAGTAGAACGGTGTTAAGTGTGTATTAATCCAGCTATATAAATTAATAAAGCAGCTGTTTGTGTTTTCATACAAGCGCGTAATGGCCATTGTCTTTGTTTGTTTGTGTTTTGTTTTTGTTAATTGTCCATTTCCTATCTTATCAGATTGGTCGGTGGCTCCTGTGGGGCCGGTGTCGACCTAAAAGAGGAGAATGGGAAATACGGTGGGGGCTCAGTCTAGCCAGACGGGCTTGAGCATTGTTTGGAAGTCCACAATGCTACGCAGCGGTGGCCTTGAGCAGCCGATTTACCCTAGTCCACTGGTTCTCAATCCTGGTCCTGGAGTACCACTGCTGTGCTTGTTTCAGGGGTTTCCTACCAGAACACACCCAGTTCCTCTCAGCAAGGGCTCGCCAGTTAGTTCATTAGTTGGATCAGGTGCGCTAGAATTAGTGAGAACTCAAACAAGCATGGCAGTGGTTCTCCAGGAGTACCACGTTTTTGTTGTTTTGAATCCTCTTTCGACTGTGTGTACATAGGTGAGGAAAACAAACGGCAGCACTGTGGACTAGAAACATCTCACTATGAAGGTCTTTTGGGGCTTCTGACCCTCAGCAACCACCACACCTCTCACACAGGAGTTCCCCAACTAAAGGTCAAGTGGACAGTGTGGTCTGGTGTGTGTGTTTGAAAGTCTCATCCTGGACAAGAAGGGTCAAAACCTCCTCCGTCTCCTCCAAAACAGCGCTCCATGATTGACACCACATGATTATCTGGCTTCTACTTTCACCACTGACTTCACCTTAGTCAACCCCACACTACACACAGACAGGCCCATCAAAACCCCCCAGTGTCCCCGTCCCCGTCCCCCAGCCCACGGCTCTGCACACACTAAAGCCTTATTCCAAAAGCTCTGCCAGTGGCCCTTTTTCCCACTGCAGCAGTAACAAGCAGCCCTTCAAGTCCTCGGTCATGAGAGCCAAACCTCACTTGGATCAAAGCAAAAGCATCAGTGGACCACCAGTTCCCACTGATCTGCTGACCTACAAGCCCAGGCTTTGGAAGACCAGACCTGGACTAAGACCCGAGATGATGTCACTCCAAGATGATCAGGCTGTAATCCTGGGTCAGATCCCCTCCACCTGCCCCGCTGGACCCCGCGGCTGTGGAGGGAGGCAGCAGATGTGCTGCAGTGTGTGGAACATCTCGGCTGCTCTTACCTGAAGCGGCCGCCGCAGTGCTGGCACTGGTCCCCCACCCAGCCCGGCTCACACAGGCAGCCGCTGCCGGCTGGGTTGCAGCGGCCGTTCACGCACGCTCTGTCGCAGTCCTTCGCCTCGGCAGCCGCGACCAAAGCCGCCAGTCCCCCGATCAGCGCCGCCAGCAGCAGCAGCAGCAGAGTCCGCAGCGCAGGCGCAGGCCCGCGGTCCTCACCGGCCATCCGCACCGAAAAGCTGCACCGTCTGAGCGGCGGACTCTCCCGAGAAACGCGACCGAAAGGCCGGCTGGAGGAGGGGGCGCGCGGTCGGGGGCGTCGCGGAGGATCGGAGCGGCCGGACAGTGTTATCTCTCCTCTCCTCCATTTACATCTGAGATCATTATCACCGCAGTGACACACAGCGGATATGACGAACACGGCCACGCGGAAGTGAAGAGTCCTCAAATAAAAGGCTGTGGAGAAAGAGGGAGTCTGTTGATTTGGGAAACGACCAACGAACAGCTAGAGATTAATCAATTACAGATCGAATAATAATCAATAAATAAAACATAATGAACAATTACAGCTTTATTATTATTATTATTATTATTATTATTATTATTATTATTATTATTATTATTATTAATTAATTAATTAATTAATTTAAACTTAAGTTGGCTTTAAATGGTGATCAAACTCTTTTCAGGAATTCTTCTGACATCACACTCCTGAATTTAGTTCAGTAATCCCAGAACCCAGTGCAACCTAAAGAAAAGCAGATTATTGCCGGCTTTCAGTTCACTCTAAATGGCCATTTTCTTTCTTGCATGTGTTTGTCTGAAATGATGGGTCAGTAGTGGCAAATCAGTGGATCTCACTCCTGCTTCACAAGCTGTACTGTATTCTCTGCTTCTGTACACACAGTTAATTTAAGAAAGGCATCTACATGTGTTTGGAGCAGGGAAAACTACATTTTGCAGGGCTTTTGCAGTCTTCCAGGACTAGGACTACTTAAGATGACCACAGTTCCAACAGCTTCTTCAGTTCTGGTCTTGGAGGACTGGTGACCAACAGTGTTTAGTGACTTCCTGCTCAAGCATAGTCAGGTCTTTTCAAGAGTCAATGAGTAAGGAAAGAGGCAAACTGTGCAAGACGCCAAGTCTATAGAACTGGAACTAAGGAACCCTGTACTGGAAAGAATCTCAATTTGTATTTAGGTAATGGATGTATAAACAATGTGATCTTGCAGGACATCTGGGTTATAAATACAAATAAGGTAAATGCATGTTTTTTTGCTCCCTGGGTCTCAGGGTCATGGGTGGGTGTTGCATCACTGGCGAACAAAATAATATACTGATAATCAAGCCAACATTTAGTCTCCCAAGTGGTACAGCCATCTATATTTACATTTTCTAAGGGAAACAAGTTAGTAAACAAACAAAAAACCTTAAAAAAAACACACACAATATTGTCAGTATGATCACAGGCAAATATTAATTTAGCATATTTATAAAGTTACTATGATGGCCATTACCTCAGAATGGGTTTGCAATTTCCCTTTGGGATTAATAAAGTAATTCTGATTCTGAAAATACTCTCACCTGTAAAAGTTGTGAGTGAACACGGGCCAGCATGCTCTTGTCAAGGTGACATGAATTATTGAGTGAGGCATGACAATGGCTGCAAGGTGAATGTTGCCTGCACAACATTACTGAAGTTGTGCAGACAAGGTTTAATTGAATTTAATTCAATTCAGAATTCCTCAATCCACAAATCAAATCCATGACAAAAGGAAATACCACCCACATTGGAAAGAGCAGTGGCTATCCACGCATGCTTAATGATTGTGACCAGCAGCATTTAACTAGAGTTGTCTGTGACTCTGGCAGAAATCACATCCACCCCAGGTCAGCATCTTTCAGCTTCCATGGGATATGGGCGCAGACGATCCACCAGAATGCCCCTGTTAACCCCTCAACACCTGGCACAGCACCTCACTTGGACCCTAGAGGACTGTCAATATGTGACATAGTCTGATGAGTCACGGTACCTAATGTTTCAGGCCGATAGTAGGGTCCCCATGTGTGATGTAGACCCCATAAAGCAGGCATTGTCAATAAGTCACTGTACAGGGTGGTGATGCTTTAAAAAAAAAAAAAAAAAAAAAAACTCAATATAAACAATATCACCATATTTTGTTTAGATGCTGATATGAATATTTATTACATTCTGATGAATATCATTAAGTATTGCTTAGCCCTACTATGAAGTATTTCAGGAACACATGTGACCCATCTGAAAATGGAACATACCATGCATTTGGAGGCCTCATTCATGCCTCATTTGATCTCTAATAATGCGCATTGCCTTGCCATTAGCATGCTGGTAAGTGTTCAACCCCAATCATAAGATAACATCCTACAGTACATGTGTGTGTATTCCTATGTCATGCCCTGAGATAACACTACCTCATAGTTAATTTGCATACTGATACTCCAGATGTCCGGACTTGGGGCATGTCAGTTTATTCTTATATTTAATATTTCAATTATTATTTTTCATAGCCTTTCAGAAAAAGGTTCACTCAGGTTAAATTACAGGCAAGAAAGAAAATGGCTAAATGATTGTGATTGAGTGATTATCAGTAGAATAGATTTGTAGAACATGACAAATGTCTGCTAATATTTAATCAGCATTAAAGAAAAGAAAGAGAAAAAGAACAGGAAACCATTTTAACAAAGGTCATAGAATGTTTATTAAATTCTGACTTGTAAGAAGTCACAATATTCCAACACACTCCATTGCATGAAGTGCATTCATATTCTGTACTTTATAGAATCACCACCAACCCAAAAAAAGGATTGATTCTGAAAAGGACATAAATAAAAACAAGAACATATTTACATTGACCACTGGAGAGAGGATTGTGCCCAAAGACAAGGATCATAGATTACAAGAGGACAGCCAGCAAAGTGGACAGATCAGGGCATCAGGTATAGAACTGTTCCAAACTGAACATAATCTGAACATCGTCAAGTTCCAATGACACAGTTAATGACAACAGAAGATCTGAAGACTCAACCTAGTCAAAGCAACCGCCAGTGATTGTGACTGACTACTCAGAATTTAGAGCCAAAGTTTCCAGAACTTTGGAGCGAGGATCAGCATTAAATATGACAATATGAAGATCTTTGCAGGCGTCTGGCTTTGTGGTCACATACTGACACAGTAATCTAAAGGAACATTATCCGCGTCCTACACTGCTTTGCTTGACGGAAGAAACAGTGTAGCTGTGCTCATAAGAACTTACCAAAAGTTGTACAATAAGAAGGGGAAGTGACAAGTTTGAAGAGTGGTCCCTGATCTGAAGTACTGGTACTGGACACAGGGTCCTGCTTAGGTCTATACAAACGTGATTAAAAAAGGTCACAGGTTATAATCTCAGGTCCTTCCTGCAGCGTTATGGTTCATTCAAAGAGCTATGCACAATCCAACCCTCTCTCTCTCTCTCACGCACACACATACATGCACACTGCTGCTCCTACAGGGGGCAGAGGCACCTAGTGCTGTTAACAGCTCCTCTAGATCAAACAGGGCTAATACACTCACTATTGTCAAGCAATAACGACCCGCTCGGTCTCCATACTCTGAACTCATGACTCGATTCATATGACAATTTGTTCTCAAGGGAAAATTTGTGCAGAAGCAGTTAGAAAAAAACAGTCCCCGTTAATCAAGCCCATTTAAAACCCTCTTATATTGAATTATTACTTCATATGTTACAAGTAACGGTGTGTATATCACATATTTGGTAATTCCTCTTGCTGTACCTCATTCTACACCTCTGGTCTAAAGAAAACACTTCCTGTTGAGGGTCCAATCATTTCCACATACTCTCACCTGTATATCCTAAAGAGAAATTCACTTTGAGATACAGTATATAAACCCGTTTCTTTTCTTCTGGTCTTCATGAAATGAAGTATTGTACACAATGAGCTTTACATCCATTGTCTCAAACAACTCTCGCATTGATTAAGTCTGTCAGCTTGAAACGAATCAACCAATCATACCTAGAAAAATCATGCTCCTCATAGGTCGGAATGATTCCCGACCCACATAAATTCCCTTTAAGTCCCTCAAGCGGTCCATTGCAAAACCAGGTACGCTGATCCAGAGTGCCAGCGAATGACTAACTCACCACGTATTCACTCCATCCATCTTCAAGCCGTCTGATTACTTGAAATTTAAGTCTATTTACAGTGGTGGGAGTTCAGAGGAGGCAGTTCCCGCACAGCCTCTTTTTTTTTTAAGACATGCTGAGTGAACAGCGGTCCAAGGCAGCTCGTTTGTCAGCATTCGTCAGCACTGAGAAGAAAAACAGTCCATTTCCACAACAGACATCTCAGGCCGTTCCACACGAGTGAGAGTACAGTATGAGAAACAGTAACTGAGGTAAAGGATGATGAATGTGTGCATCGTGGCGCTTCAGAGACAGAGCTGGAGAGTCGGTCAAGTAAGCAAGTGAGTGAGTGAGTGAGTGAGTGAGTGGGTGACTCCAACAGTTCAGTTCAAATCTTCTCTCCTGAGTGAAGTGAGTCAAGAAGAGAGGAGAAGTGGCCTCCTCGGCAGTGTGGCAAAGTGAAGGCAGTGAGGCAGGCAAGTAAGGGGGTGGAGAGTGAGTTTGGTTTGGAGTGGGTGCCCGAGACACGTGAAAGGCATACGTTTGTTAGCAGAATAAGGAATGATTGAGAATCTGAGATGCTCAAGTTTTTCTACTGGCTGAGATTTAAACAAAAAAAAAAAAAAAAAAAAGGTGACAAGTGTGTGACAGGACCTCCATGGATGCCAAATGCCAAGCTGTTTTGAGAGAGCACTGTATGAGATGTCTGCTTGTTCATGTGAATGTCTAGTTTAGCTGGAATTGGAGCTGGAAATCTGTCGCGATGGGCGGCCGGTGGACGATGCGCTGTATGTCCGAGAGCGCTGTCGGATCCTGCAGGGCACCTCCAGCTCCTGGAACAGGGGAGCCTCCGTGATCTCAGATGCCTCAGGTCGTTCCCCAGGCACACGTGAGAGCATGCTATGCACCATCTGAGCCTGAAAAAAACAAAAACAAACAAAGGTTAGTACAGGAAGAGTACAGTGCAGCAGTGCACCTGCAGATGGATCTGTGGCTGTTTCGACAGGGGTGTACTAGGGAAATGTACTCTATATGGACAAAAGTACTAGGACACTTGCTCATTCATCTGAAGTCCTCTGTTGAGGAACTGTCACTTGTGTTGATGGATGGCCTTGTACTAGATTTTGGAGCATTGCTGTGAGGATTTGATTGCAATCAGTGACAAGAACATTAGTGAGGTCAGAATATTCCCAAAGTCTGAACTCACCCCACCACTCAATCGCTGGGCCACTTCATACCCCTTTTCTACATAGAACGGCCTATTCTATTGGCAGGACTTGTGTACAGGGACTAGCCAAGCTGTGTGTGTGCATTTGCACATCTGTTCATTTCCCCAAGGGAACCCTCCCAAAAGGCTGTGTGTGTGTCTCTCTCATCAGTGAGCACAAATTCAAAGTAGGTAACTGCATTTATTAGAAGTGGTGTACGTTGCTTGATGATTCTGTACACTTTCATGCACTTCCTTTCTTTATGCCTGATTCAACTCAAAATCATAATGCTGGAGGAGAAGAAACACTGAAAGTGTGCAGTGTAAGCGTGCCAAAATAGCATAAAAACATTGTTTTTGTAGTTGTCATCATAAAAGGCTGGGGTCTTTGCCACCGTTTCTAACTACATACTTTCAAACCTGGCTGAACCAGCAGACTGCATTGTCTGATTTCCAATAAACAAAGGTTTATTAAGAAAAACTGAACTGAATAAAGCCGTTTCATATTTTTTTTATTATTTAGGATATAAATATGATCAGCCCTGGGACGTGTATGTGTGTGAAGTATAGTTGAAATGAGTGTGAATCGATTAATAATGTAAGGATATCAACAGTTCAAGAAAAAGGTGTTACAATTTTGACAATGCACCAACAGAGGGCAGCAGATAGCTTTCTCCAGTTTCATTCAGTTTCTCTTTCCCTTGTCAGCTTTCACAGGCTGTTCTGAAAAACATTTCAAAACACTCACCTCCTGAATGTTGCTTTTGTAAAACACAGCAGGAAACTGCAGGGCTCGGACTTCGGTGAGTGTCTGAGGGAACAAAAGATGATTTAAAACCGAAGCAGGATCCCTGTGTGATTAGACTTAGGTCTCACTGTAGGCTACAAGAGTGCGCGTGTGTATACTTACTCGGACTCTCTCCATTTGTGTGCGAAATGGGTAGAGTAGCTCAAACAGTATCAACCCCAGAGAGTAAATATCCACTTTATGAGAATAAGAGTTCCCTGACATCTGTAGAAGAAAAAAAACATTCTGATTCAAGCGTCTGTAAATAGGAACCTCAAACGGTCCAGAAACATTTGTAATGGAACTGACTTGTTCTGGGCTCATGTAGAGTTTGGTCCCCACTTGGCCAGTGTGGCGGGCATACATTGGCATTGGTGTAAGGGTACTCAGCTCCTCGTCATCATCTTCCTCCTGATCCATGGCTGTGACCAGCCCAAAGTCCCCAACTTTGACCACGTCATCCAGTGTGAAGAAGATATTCGAGGGCTGAGAGAAAGGAAAGGAAATTATACAGTTATTTCCCAAATGCCTGGGAAATTGCATTGAGCCAAAAGTGTATTAGTAAGGTCAGGATGTTGGATGATCACCCTCCCGTTTCATCCCCAACTCTTCCTCAACATACTGGGTGGAATGCCACAATTCCAGAGAACACAATTTCACTGCTCCACAGCTCAATGTTAGGTTCATGTTTATCTGCTCCTAAGAGTCTTATTGTACTGGCAGTACTTCTCTCCAGGGACTAGACTAGTGTGTGTGTGTGTGTGTGTGTGTGTGTGTGTGTGTGTGTGTGTGTGTGTGTGTGCACATTTGCACATCTGTGTCAGCAATGGGTGTAACAGAGTAGCTGTATGCATACTGCTGATAATTAATAAATTAGTAAAATTAAAAAAGAAAAAAGTATTCATAGGCCTGGTTCACATCACTGCCACACTGAACAATTCTGACTCACCACGTTTCTCTTGAACAGAGCCTTTCTAGCGAATGCCAATCAAACCACGCTGGACGACTGTTTAAATCCCAACAATTTCAGCCATATGAATTGAAATGTTTCATTTTCTAATTATCTTTTATAGTCTGCTTACATTTTGAATTGTATTTGTTCTGAGTGTCAGATTTGTAGACACACGCTGCTGGAAGTTGTGAGGTGGGGCCTCCATGGAATGTATGAATGAGACTCAGGTGCTCATGATTCATAAGTTGTCCTTCCTTAGAACACTTATTTGACAAGTAATGACCACTGCATACTAGGGCAGGGCAATATAACTACATTTATATCAATATCGGGATATAAACAGAGCAAGGTATGGGCTGAGGCAATATTGTATATATCCAGTTGAAATATTCCATTTCAATCTTACACACACACACACACACACACACACACACACACACACACACACACACACACACACACACTATGGAGGGGGCATAAGATTTTGTGTGTATTAAAAAGAAATGAAGATCACATTTCAGTTTAAATATAGTAAAAAGGATTTCATGGGGTGTCCTAATTTTTCACTTTGTATTTTCACATCATACATCATATCAAATAAATCATATCACCATTCATTGACCTTTTCTCCACATCAGCCCAGCCCTACTGCGTACCACAAACACCCAACAATACCTGACTGATGTTTTGGACATACTCATCTAGCCATCACACTCTGGCTTTTGTTAAATTGGCTCAAATTCTTATGCTTGTGCATTTTTCCTGCTTTTAATACATCACCTTCAAGAATGTTCTTTTTTTCATGTTTTTCATTCCACCTTGTGACAGACTGCGCTGTAGATAATCAATGTTGCTCACCGTCAGTGGTATTGATGTTATGGCTGATAGATCTATGCTAGCTGTTCATAATAATCAAACTTAAGATGCTCATGAAATCTCCTTCCACCACAGTTGGAGACAGTTAAATTTAGAAGTACCGTGAAAAAAGTATAGCGAATACATGAATGTCACTGAAGGAACTAGTAGCCTACCTTCAGGTCTCGGTGCATTAGGCCCTTGCTGTGGATGAAATCCACGGCCTCAGCAATCTGCAGGAAGATGGCGAGACACTGTGAGTGCTCCCTGAGCTCGGGCTGGGAGCGCTGGGCCATCCAGTCCTTCAGGTTTTCCTTCCTGCATAGCTGCATCTGAATGTACAGGTAGACTTTAGGGGTGAGGGGAGGCCGGGTACTAGGGGTTGGGGGGCAGGGTGGCAGCTTCAGGGATGTGGGCCGAGGAGGAGAAGAGGAGGTTGGGCCTGAGGAAACAACAGGGTGGGATGTGGACCCGGAATGGGAGGGGCATACAGTCTGAATGGGCGTGGTCCGGCTGTCAGTGTCATTGTCACGCTGATCGCAGCCAGAGTCCTCAAAAACAATGTCGAAGGAGGAGGAGGTACAGTCACCATGGGCAACAGCTCGTGGAGGGCAGAGTTCAAAGGAGTGCGGGGACTCCGAGAGCTCCAGAACAGGGTCGGCAGGACTGTCTCGCTCTGACATCATGCTGTCTGAGGCCAGACCCTCCACACACACATGGTCATGAAGGAGCAAACTCTCATCGCTACCTGCAGCAAATGCACATGTTGAGTCCAGTGGAGATGGGGTGGACACAGGAACCTTAACGGAGAACGCTTCCACGTGGTCAGGAGAGCTGAGTGGCCAGTCTGTAGCACTGATGGGAACAAAGAAACATAACGGTCAGGGCATACTGTCAACAAAACTATGGTAAGGAAATGATCAAGGTCAAAACTTGTCCACTTCTGGATCTTCTACTAAAATCTGAATTATAGCCGAAAAAAACAACACTGCTGTTGGTTGTGATTTGTAAATCATTGTTCATTACGAATAACAAAAGAGGACTACATGTTCCACTACATGTTCAGTACCATATAAAAGCACAAAGCCCTGCACAAGAATGCAGGATTCAGAAATAAGACAGAAAAGAAAAAGGAAAATCCCTGCTAGAATAGAACTTGTTGCATCAGACGCCCATAAATTCTATATGGTCAAACATACTGGATCAGAGACGCATTGTGGAGCCTACATGCTGTAATTATTGTACTGTAAATGAGGGTTCAAGGGTTCCTTTGTTCTTTTTTAAATGCATTTTTCCCATCCCATTTTAGAAGTTCCAATTACCAACCCCATTAGGACACTACCCTCATCATACACGATTCTCCCAACACAAGGAGAGTGAAGACAAGCAAACCACATGCCTCCTCTGATACATGTAAACCCAGGCACTGCCCTTTTTCAACTGTTGCCATTGCATCATTGCAAGATTTTCATCCCTCCATCATCCCCCATCAAGCCCCTCATGATGTTTGTTGAACATGAAACAATCTGCTGAAGCTTTGAATTGTTTGTGGTTATACCTGGCATCCTTAAGCCAGCGCTGGTCCATCTCCTCCTGCCAGCCTTGAGGTGGACTCTCTTGCCAGGCGTTGAAATAACGAATGATACCTGGGTGCTCCAGCTTGGCTAGGGCCTTTACTTCTCGCATCACCTTCTCACGGGCCACCTCCCTGTGCAAACACACACACACACACACAAACATGCACACAAAAGATTAAACATACATATTTATAGACTGTAAATGAGCATACATTCATGCCGATGTAGCTGCTGAGTGTTACCTGTTAGGCAGACGAATTCTCTTGATGGCATAATTGCAGTCATCCACTTTGTTCCGTGCCTCAAACACAACTCCAAATCCACCTCGGCCCAAACACTGCACTGGCTCAAAGTCGGTCAGGTACCTGTTCCATGGAAACACAGCAGGGCGATGACTGCGTTACTTTCCGATTGAACTCATTCGTGTAGTTCCACATGCTCTCTCAGCATTCCAACAAGGATCACTTACATCTAATGTGTATGAAATGGAAACACGTATTCATTCATTCATTTTTCATTCAGTAAGTACATATATCATAGATACGGAATCATTCATAACATGGATGTTCCTCGTCTGCTTTCATGCAAAGGACACGTTTCAAGTCAGTGTCGGAGTAATGAGGTGCTAGCAGGCAGAAGGACGAGTGCTGTAGCTGCAGCTCTGGGAGTGGATAGACCAGCTGTTCACGAACCCAAATTCGAACCACTCCTCAAAACCATATGCTCTTCACCGCTGACTCGAGAAACTGTGGAAGGTGCATTCAACTGCTTGTGGAGTGTGTGTCTGCAAGTGTTGGGTAAGGTTCTGTGTCATGTGGCTGTTGCAGCTGTCCCTCTCCACTGGAGAGAATCAAAATCCTCTCTCTAAACCAACCATTTATCTGTGTGCCAGACCTGTGTGCTAAAATGCTGATTTATAATTTACACATTTTTTACCTGGACACGTATTCGCTGGGACGAGTGTCTATGACGAGCTCTCTGGATTCAGCGACATCCAGCTCAAACTTGCTGTCCGTCTGACACTGTGTCTCAGACTCTTTCCTTTGCTGGGGTTAAAAGAAGGCCACAAAGTCAGCAATGAGCAAACTAAAACATTCATTAAAAAAAATAAATTTAAAATAAATTAAAAACACCCACACATGCACCCAGAAGAACTCAAGTGACTGCAATGCATGACTGCAATGTCTTCCATGCCAGACTTTCATAAAATCACTCCGAATGGCAAGGGGGGGTGGGGGGTGGGTGGGTGTGGTCATCTTCAATGAGGAGTCCCACTTTTGGCTTGACTGAGATCAGCACCAAAATCAAACGAGGTCCTGCAACCAGTGACCCTACCTTTAGTGAAAGCACACTCTGGTGTGCTCTATTCCACCTGATCATGCTCATCTGCGTACTGCTGCCGACTGATTGAACGTTGCACACTATGAACACTCCACCCTTACAGCAAAACCATACTGAGAGACACTACTTCTGTATGTGTAGCTCAATAAATATTGACAAGATCAGTCAAAACCTGTAACCATTTATTGTCCCTGGTAACCTTGATCTCGCTTCTGAATTGCACTGCAATCTGATTCTTCCTTCTGGGTGCAAATGGGTGCATGCACACACACAAACATTAAAAAAAGCTACTATTTTATACCAACACTCTAGCACAAACTTCAAACGATGAACGATTAACCAAATATCAGACCAGCTGAAACACTCAATATAATGAAACCCATCACGACTCACATTAAAAGTTTTTTTCCCTTCTTCTGTACTTTGTGTCTATATTATATTATATGTACTATTATATCACTTTTCTGTAAGTTATACAGAAATGTGTAACCCACCCCAAATGCGAGCACACATTTTTGAGAATGCATGTTCTCTCGCTCACCCGTATGTGTACAGCATGGGGGTGGAAGAACTTGCGGACGATGTATGTTGTAGCAGCGATGCAAAAGATGATCGTGCCCAAAATCTCCTTCCACCAGGGTAACAGTAGCACGGGGTCTTTTCTCCTCATCCTGGGACCCCCGGGCTCATCTGTATGTAATACACTCACAGCAGTCACTTCCCGCCGACCGCGGTAGCGAGAATTATATGGGAAGTAGTATCCGTTATCTGTGTATACAACAGAAAGAAGGTCTACATGAATACTGAACAGGTTCTGAAATGGCATGAATTCCCCTGCGTTAGCTGAACAGTAAGGGGTACCTACCATGAGGGTACTGTAGTACAGACAGTGCACCATTGCTGTACTCCTCATAGGAAAACTTGTCATTGTTCAAACACTTATCAAACTCCTCTGAACCCACCAATACTGGAGTACGAGAAGGAGAGTCTGAAAATAGTAAAGAAAGAGGTCAAGTCAGTTGGTACGAGCCGTGATTAAACTCTTAGGTAAGTGTGTAAGTTAGATACAGGTTTACAGTGGTTCAGATGGAGAAGATAAATTGTCCAGTAGTACACTCACGGATTAGTGGCTTCCATTTCACAGTAGGTGGAGGGATGATGTCTCTGCCCGAACTTCGGCCATCTAGAGCTTTGGACTTGGACGGAAACTTCTCAGACATCCTGACCGACGACTGCAGATAGAGCTGACCCTGAAACATGCCTGCAACCAGAAACAGACATACACACAGGACAGCGGTTAGACCTGAAACAAAACAAACATCTCTGTATCTTTTCCTTTCATATTCATTAGCTTCATTACCCAGGTATACGCTGGATTCTGTGGCTTCACGCGCCTCCTCCATGAGGTCATCGTCCTCCTCCTGAGTCCCACGTTCTGGGCTGGCAGTGTAGGAGGTATCATCAAACAGACTAATAGGTGTCACCTTCCCCCCTCCAACCAACCAGGCTGAGGCTATGGGTGTGCAGAACTACAGAAGAGGAACAAAGAGAAAGGACCCTAAACATCCTCTATGCAACATCCTGAAGTCCATTTTATAGTTGTAGTATAAAAATAACTGACAACTCTCGTACATTTTTGGATGTGGATGTAGCAGGGTTTAATGCACTTGTCTGAACTTCAAGCTCCAACAGAACTCAAGAGCTCACCTGGTGCTCCCAGATGAGCTGTCCTCCGGGCTCACTGCTGAAAGCCATGACCTTCCAATCTGGAACAGACACTTTTATCACCAGGTTGAGGCCATCTCCCTGAATGTGTGCATTGGCGTGGTTTTGAGATTCCACCTCCTCTAGGATTACACGTTGCCCATCAGTTCCGACTTCATGCCACACCTCCTTGTTGCCCGTTTCTCCTTCCAAGAAGCCAAGCTGAGACTGAGCTTCTGAAACGAACTTCAGCTCAAAGTTCCCCACACTGAAGTTCCACCTGAAAGATGGAGACAAGGCTCTTAGATTGGCAAGGCCTTACAGACCCAGTTTTAAGAATATGAGAAAGGAAATAACGAGCCTCTTGTAGGTTTGAGTGATCTGCCCATCTCACCACAAATGTCAACAGTGTGGTGCACCATTATTATTATTTTGGCAGACTGTGGCACTCACTTCTGCATTCATGTTTAACGATTTAAAATAAGCTGTCCACAAGCCACACTCAAATATACATTATCATCAGAAAAGCACAAATATGGGAGATTTAAAGGACTTTTAAGCACCATCTTCTCTTGAACATGAACATCTTGCAGTATACTGGGTTTAAAAAAAAAAAAAATCAACTGGGAGTTAGAAGTCAGGAAGGGAGACTAACTTCTCAAAGCCACTGCGAGGTGTCACAGCCCTGACAGTTTTCTGTGTTCTCTGTAGCAAAAGCATGTCCTCTGGCTCAGTCTCCTCCTCTCCCCAACGACTGCAGCCCACCGCAGAACAGATATACTTTAGCTAGACAGAGACAGAGAGAAAAGAAAGAAAGAACGACAGAAAGAAATAGATAAGTCTTCAAGTGAATAACACAAGGCTGCTTAAAGGCCGGCAGTACTCTGCCTGCAGCAGTAAGTGTACCTTGCCGCTGTAGGCTCCCAGGCCGTAGGTGGTGAGGGACTTTCCACCAACCAGTACAGTGTCTTCTCCAACTCGGTAGGATGAGTCTAGTAGAGACTCCACACTGAAAGGAACAGCCTCCATACTCTCCCTGTCCCTGTTCCACTGAAACAACGCTCCATCCAGAGACGGGATAAACATCTTATTCCCAAACACCTGGGGAAGACAAATGTGTTTTATTAGTGGAGACCCTGAAACAGACCTTTTACTTTTTTTTTTTTATACAAACATTTGACAAACAGACAGACAATGTACTTGTAATAGATCCCTCCCTTCGTCCCTCTCTCCCTTTCTTCAGGTCCAGAGCATACTCTGAATCATTGGGGCAAATGAAGGAAAATCCCCTGGACAGGTTGCCAGTCCATCGCAGTACTGCCCACATGCCCACTTGCTCAAACACTCAAACCTACAGGCATTTTAGCATGGCCAATTTACCCCGCGATGTCTGCTTTTAGGAGATGGGAAAAGCCTAGAGTACCCAGAGGGAACACATGCCAACAAGAAGGAAACAGTCCTCACAGTTTCCTGGGTGGAAATCAAACCCACAACCCAAGGCTGAAGCAGTGCAGAGCAGAGTACACACACACACACACACACACACACACACACTTAATAGAATGATTTTTATCTTATGTTTCGCTGGTTTATTTACGCTCATCATAATAACATATGATGCGGTTGAAAGTTCTTTATACTCAAATGTGACAATGATCACAACTGGCTCAAGTTTAGCTTTAACTTAAACCTATTAAACATGCCAAACATAAACCATGAAATTAGACTAAAGTTATCCAAACATAAAGTACCCTTCTGAAACTTCTAAAGGGTTGGGAACACTACACCACTTTCATAACAGAAAGAAAAAAAATTACTCATTGCACTCTCGATGACTAGGAATCGCACACACTACACCATTTCAACCTGCAACGGAACTGAACTGAATACATGGCAAAATGTACCTTACTTTACCAAGAGGATTAAACAGTGAAGCTTGCTGTTGACAGTTTGTGGAGCTATTGACACTGACAAACGCTTCAAACCGAAACACAACAGAGACTGCTCTCATTGCTGTCAATGAAAAACTGAATCAACAACATTATCATCTGATCTAATTCTCCTTGACCTCTCCGCAGCCTTTAACACGCTAGACCAAAGGCAGTGGGTCCTCACTAGTCTTGGAATCACTAGCTCAGCATGGCGATGGTTTGCATCATACCTGGAGGAGCGTTCTTACAAGGTAACACGTCAGGGGCCACATCTGCTCCATGCAGACTCTCCACTGGTGTTCCACAAAGCTCAGTGCTCAGTGCTCTTCTCTCACTACACTCATTCTCTAGACAAAGTCATATCCTCTCATGGGTTTTCTTATCAATGCTACGCTGATGACACTCAACTCATCCTCTCTTTCCCACCTTCTGACAGCCAGGTCTCATCTCGCATCTCAGCTTGCCTCGCTGAGGTCTCATTGTTGATGGCAGCCATTAGATAATATTTTGTATTTTTGCCGTTTTAAACAAAAGGTAAATTCATACAACTCTCATTTAATAGGACATATCTTGGTTTGCAGCCTCAATATCGTTAATGATTTAAAAAAAAAAAAAAAAAAAAACAGTGTACAGGTGTATGCAAATATTTGTGCGCCTCTTTACCAAATTCTATATTTTGATGACTTTTGAAGTGAAAAGTAGTAAACAACCTCTCAGGGGATCTGAGGGAAGGTTTCAGTGATGTGATGGTGCCCCATTCTACTGTGCAGCACAATTTCCATCAGAAGGAAATCCAAACGCACATACATCAAGGAGAACGTTCTTCAAATGCCAACCACAATCCCAGAACGATACAGTTCACTCTTGTACAAACTGCATCAAAACACTCAAAATATTCTCACCCAACTTTCTATGTGATTGGTGATGACTGCTGCAGGGATTTATAAACTAGTACGTAGCACGTGAACGCTGTATATTCAAAAAATCATTATCTGTTTTTGGCTCACCAGGCTAGGCTTGTCAAGATAATTACAAAACTGACATGTTGTACAATACATGGACATGACCGTGGTCATTTTTGCTGACCTTGAGATTGCCCATTATGCTTTTATTAGCAAGGAGAGCCCGTGAAGAAGAGGACTCAGACATTGGAATTAAAGTTGACATACCAGTTGAAAAATTTTAAGTGCATTGCTCTTTAAAAGAACGTAACTGCTTTGTTATACTATTATCACTACAATAACACATAGTCCAAATAAAAACAGTCATTGTGTCATTGTGACAGGCCTATACCAGACTAACAATTTGTTCAGAGTTCAGAGAGATTTTGAGCACACTTGACTCATGAGTTAGGTAAACAAAACTGCTCAAAAGGGAGCAGAGCAGAGCACTCTTCAGTGGAGCTGACTGTGACCTTGAGTACATACAGTAATAAAAGCACAAAGACAAAAATGCTTTCCTCTTAAATTCTGTTTACATTGTGAGGAGAGGGTGCTCTATCTAACAGGATATGCAGTGACATTACAACTGTGCCATTAGGGCGATTTAGAAGAGCAAGTTTGTTTGCGTCTCCTGCATGGCTCAGTGAGCCGACAGCCACGCTCAACTGCATTTAAGAGCACCGATACGGAGCTGATAGGCAGAACACTGATAGGAGAAAAACATGGGCCTTAGTACAGGGTGACCTGGACCAATCAGGTTTGAGACCAGGACTTTTATTGGTTCAGGCAGATTTGGCACATCATCTGAAAGGTTACACAACTGAGTGAAACCCCATCTTTAGAGATTAAACTCACCACGCTAACTTCCATCTTAAACACAGATTAAAGTGACTAAAGACCATTACACAAATCTGGCCTCAGTGAATGACCCACATCCATGCTGTGGATTCTGTTCTCACACACAGAAGTGCATCCAGTGAGATCACAGCCCTCCTGTTTTACTTAATCTAACCTTGACACCTAGTCACACCAGCAGAAGCCTGAAACCATTCGCTGAAGAAAAGAAAGCAGCTGGGAGGCCCTGATTGGCAGATGACCTCATCTCCCCATTCTGTAACCAATCAAATGCACAATGAGGGATGAATACCTGCTGTGGCCAAGCTGTGGTATAATGGTTAAGAGGTTTAAACAGTCTGTGTGTCTGTATGCGTGGGTTGATGACTCATCTCTCCTCTACACTGGGTTAATCCAGCATGTGATCTATGTTTATGATCTCCAGCTGTACAGGAGCCCCTGCAGGACTTCACACCGCTTTAATTACCCTCCACTCACCCACAACTTAAATCGATGGACCAGTTCAGCAAATCCATTTACCACTACAAGCTTTCCTTTGATTCTGGACCGTCACCATTTATTATGCTAGTCATGAAGGAATCTTTAAATAATTGAGGAAATCAGGTTTAAAAAGCATTAAAATAATACATAAATAAATATATAGGCACAGCTTTACAAGTAACATAGAATATTGCTCTTGTTAAACTAAGGGAAACTTTAATTTTGATTAAATAATTTAAAAAAATCTATTTTAAACCAATTAATGATGAGAGTCCTATAGGTTTCATAAGCTATTATAACAATCATTTTTACAAATAACCCCAGTCTTACAAACGTCATGGATATGAACAATTATAGTTCTCTTTTCAGCTGCACAGAAATAGGAAAACTAGGGTGCTGGGAATTACATTGTTGACTAGCTATCTTGTACATGAGAGTGTATCCTGTACTATATTGCCTATGTCTATGCTCTCCGCTATCGACCAGAGGAGGATGGGTTCCTCTCTTGAGCCTTGGTTCCTCTCAAGGTTTCTTCCTCCTAGTCTGAGGGAGTTTTTCCTTGCCACTGTTGCCTGCTGGCTGCTCATTCGAGGCTTAGACCCGGATGTCTGTAAAGCTGCTTTGTGAAAACTCCCTTGCTGTATAAAGTGCTATACGAATAAACTTTGACTGATTGATTGATTGAGTTTACAAGACAACAATCATCGTTTTTAATCAAATGAACAACTTTACTACACCTTTTTCATCTGTTTCTTTAAAAGCAGACTCCGATACACCATAGCAGAGCTTAAAAACCTACACTTGTGGATCTAAACAGCATACTTTTGCCATTGTGTCAGAACTGAATTTCCAAATGAATGCTGGGTATTTCCATTTGTTCTTGCTGTCAAATCACCAACTTATGCATTCTTGGTAAAAAGCAATCTTGACTACAGGAATGCAACTTGGGCAGTGGCAGGTGACGTCAGGCAAGAAGGTAAGAACAAGACATACAGAAACAGCCTCATAATGTCTCTGATTCTGCTGATTCTAATGAAAAGACTGGAGACAGAGCTACTTTTATTGTGTTCAGCTATATTATACAAATGGGACCTTAATTACATTAAAATTATAATGTATGCAAATGTCATGTATACAAAATCTATGTAAAGGTCTAATGAATGTAAATGTCTGGGCACCCTTGGTCAACTTATTCATTTATAATGTACATATAAATAACCTCTGACAATTTCCACTGACCTACATGATTTCATTATGGAGTGTGAGTTAAAGAAACGGTGGAAGTCATGGCAAGATCTATACCATGAAAACATGAGAACATGGCTCATATGCTGTTCAGAAAGACAACACAAACCCCCTCTCTCTCCATATGACAGCAAAGGATTTGGGAGGTTTACAGTAGCAGCACTGCCTATTCCTTTTTCACATGGAAACTGGAAAATATCTGGAGAATCTGGTCTGGAATGTTCTGGGTTATGGTGCTTGTGTGAAAAGTGCTATTAAGTACTGCTTACTAGGTCACTACTAGGTACTGAATCCTATCAGAAACACTAAATGTGGTGGTTTAGCAGTTTGGCTCTGGTCAGGAGAGACTGTGAAGTTGAGGGGATTAAGATTAAGACTGTGTGCACACACAGACAACAGAAAGATGGAAGGACCTTAAAGGATCTCCCTCTGCACTCCATGACCTCCGGCAGATGGCATCCCTTCAGATGCTGCATTAGAAAAATACCATTACATCAACCCACTGCACCTCTTACACTCTTTCCCAGTTTCTTTGAGTGTGTGTGCAAGCCATTGGCCGTCTGAATGAATGTGTGTCCTAATGCTGTGTCCAAAAGCACAGAATCATCAGGAATGGACAGTCTGCATTTCTGATGCTCACCATTACATCATTTACCTCCCGACCAAGCACACCCTGCAGGGTCTTCTTGCAAGCTGCCAAGTCCTGAAGTACTGTACATTCAAAGCCTAGTGCTACAATCAACATAATGACTAATACACTAATACACTGATATACAGTACAATGAAATCCCTATTTAACTGGGAACCAAATGATTGCAGAACTCAGAAGGATTTGCATGACAATTCCGATAATCAACCTGCTGACAATAAACTGTATGTTTGAGTTCAAGAAACAAAACCTTTAAACCTGCAATTTTTAATAAATTAATATGCAGTACCAGTTGGACAGCTTTACGCCTGTGCATTAGGAACAATAATAATCCCCCGTGTATGAGCTGTATTTCTGCATTAATATCTGCATTCGTAACTGCCACAGTAGGCTCTGAATTTCTTCCACAGCTGAAATGTTTACACACAAATAAAAGTAGTGCAGTTCAACAGACAGATGTGTTTAGAGAAGAGAGACACTTGGATGTAATAAATATCATTAATCATTCAATTACTGTACATCCGTCAACAAGATCTACAGCATGTGTGTGAGGGTCCTTGAGATCACAATTAGGCTCTTTGTAAATGAAAACACTCAGAAGATAAAAGTGAGTGAGTGTGTGTGTGTGTGTGTGTGTGTGTGTGTGTGTACATGCTGGTTGGGTGGATGACATCATCCCACACACAAGGCATTATCTCATCTTTAAATCCACACAGCATGACTCACACCACAACACCATCAGTGACATTCCACTCTACACCTCCCTCACATTCTCTTTCTCTCTCGCTTGCTCTCTTTCTTGCTCTCTCTCTCTCTCTCTTTCCATCATTCCTCCCCCTCATTCTGTTGTGACAGCGCGATTGTGCAGACAATGCTGTTTACTGCTGGCCTCTGAGCTGGTGCCGTGGCCTGCTATAGGTGAATGCTCCCTGCCTGCACTCTGGCGAGGGCCAATCAGAGGGGGGCCTGCTTGCTCTAATCACCAAGCAGACTGCTGTCTGAGGGACCGTGCCAGCCAATCAGGGCCCCCACTCGATACAACCCGGGGGTAAAAGAGGAAGAGGAGGGAGCTTGCAACCAATAGCAGCAGTCCCTACACAGCAGCCAGGCATTTGAGGTTACCGCCAAACCAGACAGAGGGGTGAGCAAGTGCAACAGAGATAGATGGCTAGAGATGAATAGAGATGTATAGAGATGGATAGAGATGTGTAAACTCTGAGGTGAGAAAATTGTCAAATACAAGTCAATGTAATTAAGACAATTAAAAGATTATATAAAACATATATAAAAAATGCACATAGATGGAGGTAATAATAAACAAATAAAATCCACATGATCTTTAAAAGTACAAATAATTGGAATGTGAAGGAAAACACCCCATGCCTATGTGCCTATATGCTGATACACTCCCCTTTAGCAGGAATAAGCTCAAGAAAAGTTTGTTTTTAAGCTCATTCATTCTGTTCAAACAAACTGCAGAACCCATATCTGATCTTTTTCATCACATGGGACACAAAGGTCAAAAGTATGCAAAAAACATACTGAATCTGACAGTCAAAATGCAGCCAGGTCAAAATGCAACTTTTACATCAGGCCAACTTGACATTCCTCATAAACGTGTGTTGGGAGAAAAGGGAAACAGCCATGAAGAAGCTTTTCAGTGGAGGGAAAATAAAGTAACAGACCTCACAAATATTAGACAGAATAAGAAGACACATACCCACATGACCACTTTGTAGTTTGTAGGAAGTGCTTGTGGCAGAACTTTGATCAGTGAGCTTGAATGCATTCTCACTGAACAGCCCACACATCACTCAGTGGGTTTGGTGAGAAAATCTGATTTGGGATTTGTTGTGTGACTCCAAAATCCTCTCATTTTTAAATCATATGCAGCTGATGTGCTGCACCTGATTCTAATTTTAGGCATCTAAGTGATAATAAATATTGGGGTGTCCTAACTTTTCTGTTCTTAAGAAGACAAAAAGGTTTTCATGAAATGTCCTCATTTGTTCACAAAATGCATTTGCTAAATAAGTAAATAGGACAACACTTTGCACACAAAACTAAAAGCTGAACTGAACAAAACATGAACTGTTTTGACTGCGGAGTTGCTCTTGCACCATTTAGACTGTTCAGTGGCATATGTACATGTGTGTATTGTATCATGTTCACATTTACTGTGGTGAAAAGCAGCCTGGGGAAGATCTGCTTGGCAGCTTACCAGTCTCTGGGCAACCAGTGTTCTGCTCCCTCCAAGTGTGTGCATGTGTACATACCATTATCTGTTTCAAAACCCAAATGACTCTGAGCCATGCTCATCTCTGCAGGGTTAGAGGTTCTCACAAACACTTCCCACACACAAATAAATACTAACATGCTGATACAGGACTTAGCCAAGCCATCATCTCTGCAGTCAGAGCATTCCATATGGTTTTGTTTATCACAATATCAGAGTCTGCGACTGATATTGTAGTTTGAATAAATAAACCAGCATTTATTGGTTTCAAACTACAAAGCAGAATGTGCTGCACATTCCTAAGGATATATATATAAATATTTATTTGTTTGTTTGTTTGTTTGTTTGTTTGTTTGTTTGTTTGTTTGTTTGTGGAATAGCATTCACATATTACGTGTTTCAAAACATTGAGTCTGAAAGTATTTATTTATTTTTATACCTCTGGTTTGCTGAGGCTCGACGACACCAGGCAGCCAGAGCCCACGTCCAGGTCCCACTGCTTACGCCCCTGATTCAGAGGGTCCAGGGCTGCAATCCGTCCATCCATAGTGCTGATGATCACCAGGCTCCTGGTGGTGAAGACAAAAGGAAGGCATGTTTCATATACAAACAGAGCTGCAGCAATTTCAGCACCTGGCCACCATGACCTACTATACACAGACAGAGCCATCCATCTTCCATACACCGTTGTAGAGTAACATTATACCCATTCCAAAATATGCTCCCACTACTATGCCCACAACACTACTACTGCTACTACTACTACTACCAATAATAATAATAATAATAATAATAATAATAATAATAATAATAATAATAATAATAATAATAATAATAAATGTACAATCATTCAGAACAAGGAAAATGTTATTCAAGTAATACATCAATTAATTCATCAGTATTAAACAGTTGGGCTCATTTTATGCAGTTCATCTTGGCATGAATCAGACATGAAAGCAGATTTCAGGATGAAGAAAAGCCCTCGTAATGACTGCTACTAAAGTTTGTAACAAAATTAGCCCAAAACAGCACACAGTCATACTATTTCACCCTGTAGAATAATAGGGTAATTAAGTAGTTTTAGAATTACTTGTAAATAGTCACATTTAAACTTAGTGGTTTAAAAATGAAGAAAAAACATTGTTTTGACAAAGCAATTTCTGCTGTGCAGCACTGCTTACATAAACTGTATGTATCTGGAAAGTGGCACCGTCATTACTGGCTGCAGACCTACATTACAATGATTAAAACCTCTGACTTGTGGCAATTTGATTCCCAAACTATTCTGCTGTCATTTCACTTTCATACAGCAAATCCTACTTCGTGAAACAGAGACAGACAGTTACAGAAAAATGAGATACACCCAGTGTTTACAGTGAAATTACAGCGTTCTGACGAGGTAGATTAAATACTTCTCAAAGGTGGTTTCTAAAAGCAGTGTGTGTGTGGTCTGGTAGGTCACAGCCTCTGTAGAATCATGTAAACTGAAATCTCTCAATCCTGGACTCCCTCTGAAAACTGTGTGTGTGTGTGTGTGTGTGTGTGTGTGTGTGTGTGTGTGTGTGTGTGTGTGTGTGTGTGTGTGTGTGTGTGTGTGTGTGCGTGCGTGTGTGTGTGTGTGTGAGGAGAATGCATGTCAAGGCTTCAAAGAAATAGTTAAATACTCTATTTTTTTATTCAATTCACAAAGCTCCATTACATCTCTCAAAGTTTCCACTGCAGGTTTCTTTGCAGTTGTATGCTCAGTATTCTTGAGACGCTGTGTAAAGTGGAGTGAAGGTGGTGTGGAGTCTGTTCAAGGAGGTGAAGGAGGAGTGCTTTTGATGTCCAGTCTAAAAGAGTTAACACATCACACCAGTCATCTGCACTCAGGGAGTCCGATTTTAGGGGCACCTCGGTTCTTATGGAATCACTCCTGTGCTCAAGGCGAACACTGTTTGCTTTACCACCTCCTCCTCCAATGGGATTCAGGAGTGCAAAACGCTATAACACATCACTCCTGATTGGCTGAGAGCCCCCTCCAAAAATATTTGGACTGATTGGTTGTTGCTAAGCAGTGGGTATTGTGAGGATGAATGAGGAAGCTGCACTGGCCACACCCCTCTCTGTGTGATTGAGGGGAAAAAAAAAAAAAAAAAAAAAAAAAAAAAAAGAGAGGGAGAGTGTCTCCCTCAGAGAGAGAGAGAGAGAGAGAGAGAGAGAGACAGAGAGAGAGAGAGAATGAATCTCATTTCCTGGATAAGATCAAAGAGCGCTCTTCATCAGATCATTTCTCTCAGGGAAATAGCAGGAAGGTCGAAAATGGACAGAGGCAGTTTTCCACCCGTTTCAAATGGAATTAACCCCAGACTTTCAGCACATACTTCTCTCCACTTCACAGCCTACAAATTCTGCCTATTATACTCCTCGCTGATGACCACATGTGCTCTGCACTCACAAAAAAACAAGATAAGAAGAGAAAAGAAACTGCTGTCACTGCACGAAGGAAAACAAACTCAAACAAAATGCACTGAAAGCTTTATCAGGCCACAGAAAAGAGCTCTCTAGTGTCTTCAGCTTGTAGCTCAATTCCCAGAACATGCTCGGAAACATGCCTAACAAGAATGAACTTTAAATAGGCAGCCAAGAAACAAGTCAACAAGAAAAGAAGAATAAAAGCAGCATCAGATCAGAGTGAAACGTGAGAGTTACTTGGTGCCAATAACACACAAATTAGCCACTATTAGAGAAATTGAACAGGGTAAACATATGGCATATATTATTATACATTATATCACAATTAATTAACTTGGACAGCAGATAAATGGGAAAATATAAAAGTGCATTTAAAAAATTGTCAATTTATTTTGTTTACAAATAAATTAAAAGGTTAGCATTTTATATCCATTACATTTAATGTGACATTTCAAGCCTTTTTTGTTTTAATATTGATAATGTTATGAGTACTTTATTTACTCTAAATTAAATATTCTAACAACCCAATATTCTGGATTTCTGATTTTGATGAGCTATAAATCAAATGGATCACAAGAATCAAACCAAAAATCATTTTACATGGAAAAAAATATATATAAAAGTTTACTTTTATAAAACATTATGAACACAAATGAACATTCTGAAGATATTCTAATTTTCTGAGATGCACCAGTGTATGGATTACAAATCATAGGTTAATACTAATGGTTTTTAATTAATAAGATTTAAGGCTCTTACTTTAAAAGCAAATGGACTAAAATGCTTTTCTCCTGATTAAAACACTTACGAAGTATTTTATGATTATTTGGGGGAAAATGGAAAGATCTGAATCAGCAGACACAGGCATCAACTGTCTGCTCAATGCCCGTCACACATTTATCAATTCTAAAGTTCGGATCAATTATAACCCGAAAGTCTATCTCCTAAAGTAATTAGTAACGATAAGACTCTTCCACCACACCACTTGAAGAAGTTAGATGTTAAGAGTGTTTGACATGCTGTAGAGTGTGATTGTGCTCAGCGTCACTGAAATGTACATCAGTCAGCTTTTTTACACGTCTGCTTCAACGCAGACATGTGCTATCTGTCTTAGTCAACACTGCTAAAGCTTCAGCCTCTTCAATCCTTTTTGCGCTTTCTAAGCAGAAAGGAGGAAAAAATACACAAACAAATCCTAGAGTACACACACACACACACACACACACACACACACACACACACACACACACACACACACACACACCTCTAGCAGTCGATCCATCTCTCCCTCTCCCACTCACTTGCCATCTCTTGCCCCTAGAGAAGCTTGAGAGGACCTCACCCCAAAAACTGACGTAAATAGACATTACCAAAGCAGAATTACACACTCACACACACTCACACACACTCACACAGTATCTGAGGTATTTAACCCAATCACAGGAGTTTTCCCTAGCTCACAGCCACTCACAACCAAGACGTGTTTTGGCACGTCCAATCAGAAAGCACTAGCATGGAAAAAGCTCAACCAATGGGCTGAGAAAGCTCGCTGTAACCATGCAACAGCAAGCAGCTCGTCATCACACTGAAGCCTCAAGTACCACCGCAACACACAGAATGAAAATACAGGGGGGGGGGATACGGGGGGTACGAGAGCACGTGGGGAAGTTGTGGATGGAAGGCCACACCCCTGCAGAGAAGCTGCAGAGTTCAAAACAGTTAGCCGAGCTGAAGAGTGCTGAAGAGCTCTACAGCAAAGAAAGCAGACAGAGTTCTCCAAGCTAACGAAAAACAAACTTCACTGCTTTACACACAATACAGTGAAGTCTACTCTTACTGTCCTATCTTTACTATCATTTAAAGCCAGCATCTCTTCATCACTTTCCACCGGAAAACACGTGTGTCCTTCTATACTAGGGGACATACAGTAATGACCAACAGAAAATCACAACATACATAGTGTTACTGAGATAAATCATTACCATTTTGTATGAAGAGATATAAAGTTCAAATAAATAGAAGTCATGACAGGGACACAGAACACAGACTCTGCATCAGCTATTTAAATCTCTTACCATAGATTTTATTTAGAGTAAAGGATGTGCTTTCACCTGCACAGACACACACACACACACACACACACACACACACACACACACACACACACATGCGCAGACACACACACACACACACACATGCAGACACACACACATGCAGACACACACACATGCAGACACACACAGACTCTGAGGAGTACAAGGTGTGCCACTGGCACTGACATGCTGTGCACATGAAGAGCCAAACAGTAAGATGTATGTAGGCCAGCATTCAAAGACACCTGCATGTCTTTAAGAAAGTTATTTATTTATGTTTTGGAAATACATGGATATGGGAATTCTGTTTATTTTTTATTAATTCTTCTTCCAGACAGAAAACAGAAATCGAGACTATGTCTACCTGGTTTATTGTTGCAGAAAAATGAAATATGAAATTCTCTAGGGTCACAAATATGGCAAAATGGCCATTTCTGATACCGAGGGCAGTAGTTCACCTTCACCCACACATTCTGCTGGAGACGGATTGGCCAGAAACATCAGTCAATAATTAAATGTATATAATTAAAATTATAAGGTGGAAAAAAAACAGGCCACCTTATGAAATCTTACTTCAGTCTTTTTAACTCTAGTTAAACATATTGACTGTGAATGAATGAGTGCTGTTTATATCCCGATATTGATATAAATATTGATATATTGCACAGCCCTTGGCTAGAAACATACTTGCTGTTAATATGCGTGGTGAAAGAGCAAGTATGTTTCGAGCTTCATGTCTCCCTCATCAATGAGTTCATGTTTATTTGCACCAGAGTTTGATTCTATACTTTTCTAGCGGGACTAGACAATCTAGAGTGCATTTGGAAGTCTGTGTCAGTAATGGGTGCATATTAAAATAACTTGAGCTGAATGCATTCCTTCATTAGAAGAGGTTTTTAAAACATTTGGAACTATAGTGTATTTTGTGTATTTTGACTTGGAGGGGGATGAAGTTTGATTTATGAGAATCTTCAGTATGTTTCCTCTCTATATACATCAACCACATACGTGTCTGCACAGGAATTCTTTCCCCAGGAGATGTCACATACAGCCACACCCAAACCAGGACCTGCCAACATATGCAGCACACACTGCCCGTTAAAATGACCTTGCCGTACTCTTTAAACATAGAAAAAACTGAGCGACTTGTTTGTGCGTTATTTCGATGATTCTTCTCATGTACTGAATTGGCAGCTCTCACACTTTCCACAGCATCCACACGGTGGCAGAAAGTGTTACTTCTTCTCCACTCCAGCATGAGCTGCTCACATAAACACAAACTTGCACATGCAGTAAGAACTGAATCCAACTATGTTCAATCATATCCCCACCTAACCCCACAGACATCTCTATATACATGCCATCCCTCCCTTCCTCCCCCCATCCCTCCCTTCCTCCCTCCTCCATCTCAGAGTCTGCCTCCTGTGCCTCCTCTCTCCAGCTCACAGGCGGTGAAATCAAAACTCTGTGGCATGGCGCTCCACTCCTCTTATTGGTCAAGCCCTGGCCTTGATCTGGGTGGCTGATTTGTTGTTGCTAAGCAGTGAGGTACCAAACTACAAGCTCGTGTTCAGCTCTGGGTCCTAGTGCCCTCAGGTTTCGGGAAGCCGTGGATCCCTCTCTCTCCCACTCTCCCTCACTTACTCAACAGCTCGGCTTGACACCCTCTCTCTCTCTCCTCGTACTCATTCCTTTCTCCCCACCTTTCTCCTGCTCCTCCGACTACTGCAGTGCAGTAGGGTGGGTCCTCCGCAATGACTGAAGTATCAGCCGAGCTCAAACAATCAATAAACAAATTAAAAACAACTTCAGACAAACTAAGAGCACAGGCTGACGAGAGCCTCAAACCCCAGCCGAAGAAGTGGGAGATGCCCCCTGAGTGGCCTGAATGCAAAGTAGTAACGATTCTGAATGCTTAAAACTAACTCCTGAAGAACAGTGAGTGAAAGGCTTATTAGTGTAGTGCAACTTGCCTCTAATGATCAGAAAATCTGTATACATGGGGAAACGTACACCTACGGGAAAGCACAACATCCTAATTCAATTGCCTCATAACTTCACGCTCAATTACTCAATTCTACACCAAATACAAATACCAGCAAGCATTTACACTGTGAGAACATTTGGCAATGAATGAACCAGTTGAAATGATCCAACCTGACATATACTGAAGAGTTTATTTTTTATTATTTCATCTATTAAAGTTGCCAGTTTTGAGATATGAGGTTTTGTTATGACGGAGAAAGAGGCCTCACAGTTCTTCAGGGAGTGGCTCAACCAACACATGACAATGACAGAAATAAATGAGAAACTTTAAAGAACATGTCAAGCTTCAGCACTTTTAAGAGATGTTTTGGAATATACATACACACACACACACACATTCACACACACACACACACACACAGAGAAAACTGACTTTTCTCAGTTAAAAAAAAAAACAGAAAGAAAGAAAACACCAAACACAACAGCCACACAAACTCCATCCCCTCCTCCTCCTCCTCCTCCTCCTCCTCCTCTGTCTTTCTCCGTCTCTCCCTCAGCACCCAACTCAAATTCTGAGCACTTTCTCCCTCCATCCTTCTAATTGGCTAACAAGTTTCCCAGCTCAAGCCTTCTGGTTGGCTGTTGCTAAGCAGTAGGCAGTTGGAGCTAGACGTCTGCTACCGTTTGTGCCAGGCAGGCAGAAGAGAGAGCTGTAACAGCAAGTTGTGTGTGTGTGTGTGTGTGTGTGTGTGTGTGTGTGTGTGTGTGTGTGTGTGTCAGACAGGGCACCTCAAGCAAAGAGTTACTTTGACAAAAGGTCTCTCTAGAATCTCTGCCAGTCCAAAAATACACACAATCAGGCCAAGCGGAGCTACATGCCTGGATCATACAAGGCCTTGCAGGCAGGAACTTTCAGTGGAGCATATAAACAAAAACAAAAGCAGGAGGCTACCTTACAGAAAGGTCATCTCTACATATTGGCAGAGAAGTCTCTAACTATTGAGAACAACAACTACTTTACAAACAACAATAACAAAAGGTTTGAATAGGATTTATCTGTTTTTAATCAGTTTATTGCTTTTGAATAGCGTTTGCCAAAAGTTTGCTTCTGCTCATTTCTTCCTCTTTGTTTCTTCTAAAAGAAGTCTGGATACTGGAGTTGTGTATTTACTCACACAAACTCATGATTTCCTGTGTTTGTTTTGGCACTGCCCTGTTTCTCAGACTCTCTGAGGCTCACGAGTTTGACTGGGTTTCTTTTTGGGCCTCAATTTATCATTGTGGGGAGAAAATGAAGTACATCTTTCCAGAAACACATACACTTTGTTTTGCATCAAACAAATACATCTTGACATGTGGCCACCAGATACCTAAACCCATCCTGGCTGTTCATTATTCAATAATTAACAAGCTGACATTTAATGCTGTAATGCTTTAACTGTAAATTCTTTACATGTACAATTTAGGCAAAGTATTTAAGAGGGTGATGTGGAAAAAAAAAAAAAAAACATTAAATTATGATAAAGACATTTTACGATACACAGTATTTATGATCTTGACCAAAATATGCTAGCAGCATCAGATTGAATAAAGTGCTCTTCAAATACTCTCCCATACGTAGCAGTGATTTTAATTCAGGTCCTGCTGCACTCCATTTAATTACAAATCACAGTTTGTAAAGAAATTAAGCAAATGTGATGTCCATGCTTTGCTCAGAAAAGCATTTTGTGTATCACAATAACAGAATTAGAGTAAAATATTATAAAATGTTGTAATTCATTTGATCCATCACTCTACACAAAAGTAACTGTTCAAGGTTTTTGTTGTGTTTTTCTCCTTTCAAGACCGGTATGGCATCCACAACTTCCTTCTATAATTTCACACTAAAGCTCTGAGTCTAAAAGATACGATTGTGGCTGGAAAGTACTTTCATTACTGTTAGGTGTATCCACCGTGTTGCTCTATTGCAAAACTAACAAAGCAAACTTTAAACATGAAACATGTCCTGTCCGATCGAACCATTGATAAAAACATGAAAAGCACTCCTTAAAGTAGCCTCCAGCCATGCCTGACAGGAGCTGCGGGCCACTGCTTGGTCAAAACAGATACAGTGTTTAAATGCATATACGTGATGTCTAATAGAACCTCGCTGCCAGAGTTGTTGACTTTGTCTTTGACCCAATGCTACAAACCCCACACAGGGGAAATTAGTGATTTTTCTTTTTCCTCCACTACTCCCCATATGATTGATCTTTCTGCCGCTGGGCCCTGTAAACTGAATAAGGGTACCAATCTTTGAGAGGTTCTTCATCACAAAGCGTTTGCCTTCTATTTTTGCTTTTGTAGTGGAGTATGTGGAAGTCTCTCGGGTTCTCTGGGTTAGGCTCCCGCTTGCCAGTCCGCCAGGCTGTGCATCACAGAAAAGCGTCCCTGGAGAAAACCATCCCCCAGTAAAGCTGTTCCATGTCTCAGGGAGGGCCTGGGGGTGTTGATTAACATTGGAGTTGCGAGGAACTGAACACAATAGGTTGGTTCCAGTTTCTCGGCGCGGCTGTGTTCGTAGACACAGGCTCGGCTGGTGAGCAGAGCAGTCTGTTTATTTACACTGGATACAGGCCTGTACCCATATAATAAAGTGATTACAAGTTCCTTATTGTATTCCATATTGGCTTTAAATGCACTGGGATGAGCCCTGGTGAGGATGTTAAATAGGCTGAAGTCACAGGGGTGCATTCAGAGGTGTGAATATACAGGGTGTATTGCGTTTAGTGTGTGTGTGTGTGTGTGTGTGTGTGTGTGTGTGTGTGTGTGTGTGGCAGCAGATGTGAACGTAGCTAATGATCCCACCACTGTAGAGGCAGCATGGTAGTACAGAGTCATGATCATGACCATTTATTGCATTACCAAAAACAAAAAAAAATAATAAAATGAGAATAAAACAAACATGCGACAGAAAATACGTGGTGTGTCTTTCTTTTAAATTTTCATTTTATTTTGCTTGAATTGTTATTTCTAGATTTTCAAGGCTTGTTTGATTATTGTATTATCAACTTATTACTCTATTGATTTTCAATCATTGTACAAGTGTATTCATTTTGTTATAACATTTAATAAGTTATTATATATTAATTATATATAATTATATTATATACTGAGTATATTATTTTGTTATACACTGAGGAATCCCTTAAATGGAAACCCACATGATTATTATGATGATTGTGATGAGCTGAGCACATACTTGACAAAGTAACACAGGCATTCAGAATCATTACCAAAATGAATATCTTCTATATTAATCAATAATATAGATAGATAGATAGATAGATAGATAGATAGATAGATAGATAGATAGATAGATAGATAGATAGAGAGAGAGAATGAAATCTTTTATTTAGTTAATAAAAATCTTTTAATTACTAATAATTTCCTCACAATCACAGTACATGTACAATACCACTTAAAAACATACTTCTACATATGTAGTCATGTGATTCGTCCAGTCTGCGTCAGTCAGTCTGAACCCAAACACTGAGCAAGTAGAGAAGCTTAGACCAAAGAAAAAGGTTGTTTTCTGTTGTTCGTTACAACAATCCTTCATTTATCGTAATTGAGGTAAAATGTTCCATTAACATTGATATCTTATTATTATATTATTATATCTTGGCTTATTTTTTTCATTAACAATGTTTTTGGTCCAGTCACAATAAAATGTCCACACAATTTCACAGGCAGGGGTTTAAATGTGTTGATAGAACACATAGAGAACAGTGTTATTCCTAATACCGGTCCTATATCGTAACACATTGCATTGTACTGGGCAGTACTTTAACATGTGAACAGACCTCACCAAGATTTTAACTAATCTTAATGCTAGCAGTCCATTTTAGTAGAAAAAAGCATGGCATTTTACACATCAGAGGAGTGTTTAATATTTCACTGAGAAATCCCTGTGGAAGATTAAACTGAATAATCCAAAACATAATCGTAAGAACATTAGGATATTAGTGTAAACTGACTGGGATGCACTACAGAAAATGACATTAAAATCAAGTAAATATGCCAGAAAATCACAGGACTAAAGTACATTTCCACTTGAAATAAGGTCTCCGTCTAGACGAGTATGATCACTTAAAATGTTAACTTGTCAGAGGGTCTGAACAGTCTTTCTTGCAGTCAATATATGCTGCAACTGACATTTTCAAAACTTTCTGGCTCTCCTTTTATGTCAATCTTGACTCAAATAGGTCAATCATGGTGTTCTGAATCAACATACACATCAGGCCGACCAGAGGAGGTATCTTACCGGGGGCGTCTTCAGCACAGCCGGACTGGTGTCAGCGTATACGCAAACATCTCGTGAAGATCATATCAAATATTCAAATACAGCTTAGACAACTCAAATTAAGTGGAAGTCCAGCTGTGTGAACAAAACATCTTTCCTGCCTCCATGTCTATATAGTCACCCTGCCAGTGTTGCAGTCAAACAATCTTAAAAGTTACCTTCGTTTTCAGACAGATCATGGTCTGGTATTTATTGTCAAAATACTCTTTTTGAAGTTATTAACATGAAGTTTACATGAACATTTTTACACAAACGTATATCTGATCTTCATTTTAACAATACTGAGAGACGGAAGTGATGAAGCAAAAGAAATATATGTATTTATTTTATGTTGAAAATAATGTCATTAATAGAAATAAAATATAATTAGAATCAGGTGCAGAACCTCCAGTACAGATGAGTAGAACCTTGGAGTCTGTCTTAATTTAACCTCAGAAAGCACCCAAATAATCACTTAAATGATTTATTGTGTGACCCACAGAATGCCTCAAACGAGCTCTGGAATGACCAAGTCAAAGACTGGATCTATGAAAACATGTTGGGCATGCTGAAATAATGCTGCCTAGAAAACTGGGAAAAACTTGCTCCCAGTTGATGTCAAGAGAGTGGTGGACAGGAAATGTCAGACTGAGGTTATTTCAGCCAAAATGGGGAAAGACTAGATGTTGGGGCACAAGATGTCCTAACTTTCCTCAATATGATTTTTTTCACCATTTTCATTCTGTTAATTAAATGATTTTCATTTTGCAAACTATATCACTTGTATATAGATACTGTTTGAAAGATCAAATACTGATATAACCATATGATCATATTACATAATACACAATTATACATTTACTGGGATGTCCTAACTTTTGCACATAACTGCATGGATATTAAGCTTCAAGAGCAACCTGGCTTTAATACATGTTTGCAATAACTGAAAAAACAACTCATTTACATATAGCCATCAAGACAGCCTTTACCCCTCCTATTCACACTGAAATCAGCACTCAGGCTGCTTCATAAAAGGCTGCCAATCACAACAGAAGTCATTTTGATATATAAATAATAAAGGCAAAGTAATTCTACAGCCTGTTTATTTACAAGACAGAAGTTGGAAAATGTTGGTGTAAAAATAACGTACAGCTGTTTTCGGTACACACACCCTCACAGACGGAGCCCTTTAAGGTGTGGCAAGGATCAGTCTTTCCATAGGAATGGTCCACCTCACTGAAGTTTCCCTATCCCCCCCAATTCTTCAATCACACCCAGTAACAGAACTGTCCGCACTGGATCGATATGGTTCAGTGACCAGTGAGCCAAACTGAATCAAAGTGCACCGATTCAGAAATCTGTCCTCTCAAACTGAATCAATCTCAAACTGATGAAAACAAGCAATAGATCAGACTCCCATCAGCTGTGTGTGATCTCTACAGCTCTCTGCCACACTGCACTCCTGTCTCTATTCCACCACCAGCTCTACTGGGAATAACACACACACACACACACACACACTTTAGGAACAGGTGCACAAGTAGGGGGAGCTCGGTGAGGCTCCAGAAAAGCAGGGCTGTCAGTGAGTGAGAATCAGAGCAGCAGAGGCAGAACTTCAGGGAGGTTAACAGGTCTGATGGTCCACTGCTGCAGTAACAGGTCTGTAGGGTGGGGTCGGCTTTAATCACAACACTGACCCCCTACAAAGTTCACCCATGAAACCAAAGGCAGCTCAAACAGCCCAGATCCCACTCATACACACTGTTTACACTGTGTGTGTGTGTGTGTGTGTGTGTGTGTGTGTGTTTCTTCCTCAGCCCTGGTCCCGGGGGCACCCCAACCCCGCTACTGTGCGGGGCTTGTTTACGGCTTAAAACAGTAGCGATGGCAGCAGGAGACGCTCTGAAACGTTCCGGGTAGGGGTGCCTCTAGGACCAAAGTTGAGAAGCACAGATGGAGAGACTGGTAAAGTGTTCACTCCGCCGTTAAACCCGGACTGAGGGTTACTGGTCTACGTTGGGACAGTGGGATAGTCTGATCTCATTCGCTGCTTAGTGCCCCTGTGTGATCGGCGGGGTGGCTGAACTTCAGGAAGTTTCTGTGAGCGGAATCCGGCTCCGACTCGGAGATCCGCTGCGGGGTTTGTCCGCGGTGTGACAGCGCGGCTGAGCGGACAAACCCCGGAGCGGATCAGCGCTCTGCGGACCTGGAGCCGCCCACCCTCCTCAAATTGACCGCTACACCTCCGCCGAGTCAGACAACATCTACCTTCTGCTCTGAGCGCAGGTGGACTCGTTGTCTCCGGTCGGCTCGTCGGCTTCTCCTGCAGCCGCTCCGTTCTCGTCTTCCACCGTCACGTCCCCCGGAGCTCCGGCGCTCTCCAGCCGCTCCATCACGGCTCCCTCTGTCGCCGCCGGGGCCTCCGGACTCCTGCCGGGGAGGGAGCTCGCCTGCGAAGTCCCCGTTACCCCCTTTAACCCCAGCAGCAGCAACAGCAGCAGGGATGTGCCCGCGAGCCCACACCGAAGCCCCCTTTCCATCGGGACAAGTGGCACATCAGCTAGTGGGAAGGCAGTCCCATACCAACACAAACTAGTCCCAACACGGCTGCACTTAAAGGCTTCCCGACTCAAAACGAAGCGGTTCACCTGCTTCCCTGCGACTTTCCGCTCTCTTTACTGCTCGTAAACACGAGTCGCACCATGTTATTGGCTTTATAGCGCCATCGGTGGCGCCGTGGTAACGCAGAGCCCGCCCCGTATCCACACACGCATTGGCCGCGGAAGGACACACGACTCCGGCGCGGGGCTCTGATAGCTGCGCGCGCACATCAATCGGCGAGGCTCGACGACTAAGCAGTAGGGGATTGGCGGAGGCGCTGTCAGTCTGCCGCCCAACCAAACAGAGAACACGATTGGCTGTCGTAGCCTCAGCCACGCCCCCGGGGAGGGGCTCCGTCAGAAGGAGGAAGAGAGGAGCGCGGCGTGGCTGCGCCTCCTCACACCAACAACAACAGTGACCGAGCGGCATCGCAGCGCGCTGATTGGTCCCGCTCAGCCGTCTGTCAACACAGCTCCTCCTCCCGCCTGTGGAACGGGCGGAGCTGAGGCGGAAAAACAGACGGATGGAAAGAGCGACGTGGCTGCGCTCCGTTCTCGCTTCCTTTTCCGGAGACGGTTCACGTGTTATAACGAGCGCCGACGTTTAAAGTCCTTTTGCCTCCTTCTGAGAAGTTTTTATTAATAAACCTCAAAACATAACCGCTCCACAAGTGTTTGTGTTGCTGAAGCGCCTGGTTTGATAACAGTTGATGTATGTTCATTTTAATAACTTTGTAAATAATAATAAAAGTAAGAAAATCACCCCTGAACTGCTTTAAACTGGTAGTTTGAGTTTAAATCACACACAAATGTTAAATTGTTGAAAATAAATGTGCTTTTATTTAATCACGTTTTGTGCCACGTCTATATATTTTTTTTTAATTGAACACGTGATTGCACAATATAAATGTTAACTGGCTTGATAAATGTTAACTGGTAATTCGCTGGGTCCTCCACGGGCAGGTCTAGACATGATTCCAGACAAGGGCGGCGTCTCCTGCTGCCCTCTTGTGGTCGTTTGAGGAAAATTCGCCAGATCACATGTCCATGCAGGGTCTGTTTGGGTAGCTCAGATAGAAATGAAGAAAGTATCCACAGGTTAAATTTCAGCCCCACCAGGAGGGGTAAAACATGGGCCCCAGCTGGGTTTTCAACTGCACATTGGGTCATTGATGGGACCCGTGTGAGAATGAGGTGGGCTGTAACGATGGGGTGCATGTAGGGCATGTGGGCCACAGGTTTCACTACATGAACATGCCTGGGTTATTTAGGAGCGTGCAGGAGAATGGATAAAACACATTCAAGAGTGTTCAGTTAGGAAACAAAAGAAATACATTTAGCTAAAAAATACATAAAACAAAAAACAAAGAGTCTTGTATACTTGATTGGTCCACTTTTAATAGAAGATTGTTTTGAAAACAATTCAGGATGCCATTCGCTAATCAAAACTGTCACAGTAATATTGGTACAGAAACATCAACATAAAGCTGGTATTACCCAAAAAGTCACAGTGACTTTACAACAAAGTCAGACAAATATCTGTAACACAAACCAGCTGACTGTGCCTAAGGTAAGGCCTGATGTCTTGATTTGAGCCAGGTTGCTAGAAACCAGTACTAGTGTAAAATCCCTGACAGTCTGTTGAGATAGGCACGTCATAGAAATCATACAAATTGAGTTCAGCCCCCAATTAAAACATAAACAGACTAGACCACCACTCTTTAACTTTAACCACACATTATAGGCTACATCAGATCAGAAGAAATTGCATTATTAATACAGCTGTACTGTTTGTAAAGTGGTGTTGGTATTGCTGAACAGAAAACCAAAATGTGTCGATAAACAATTTTCTCCCTGAAATCTGAGCTAAAAAATCATTGATGTGAACTGATCATAAACTGTTTACATTCTTGACGGCCCCAAATCTGAAACCATAACTTTACTACCAGGTTAGAAAATGGTGATAGTAACATGTAAAACAGCCTGACTGCAAGCTCAGGTACTACTCTAAAAACAGGCAATTCATTGTAAGTACATCTGCTAGTACTAGGTACTGGAAGATAATGTTGTTGAAGTTTAAATCCAGAAAAAATATATATCCATGCACCTTGAAACTGGTTACCTGCAGTAACGGTTCTATATTTAGCTAATCTCACTTCTCTGTCATGCTTTGGTTTAATTCCACAAGAAGACGAGCAAGTGTTAAAAAAAGAAGGCAACAACAAAGCAACTGGAAGATATATGAGGCAGAGATCAAAGTACATCTAGAAATGGCTTCAAATTTAAAGTGTTTGGAGACGTGCAGAAATGACAAACACCAAAATATGGGACTGTGAAGAAACACAGAAGGCAGGCACTGTGGGTTGTTTCACCAGGCAAAAGCTAGGGTGGGTGTTTCAATCACTGCTGACTAATTTAAACTCTAATTTAGATGGGTTGATTTCGGTATGACGAAGCTCTAGCTGTTCAGACTACACTTCAGAACAGAGTATGAAGGCCAAAGCTGTTAAACAGCTTTAGATTTAGCCAAGGAGAGATAGTAACTGTAAGGGTGGTGACCAACACTGAGAAAAACAAAAAAACAAAAAGACAAGACAAGAACCACTGGCGTCTGAGATGGCAAGTGTGTACAGGTCTGCTTTTCATACACCCAAACCTTCAGGAGATGTTAGGAAATGTAGCTGTGCGTCTCTCCCCCAGCACAAGTTGTAGTTATCCCCAGTAGATGGCATGCATGAGCTGCACGACTGTGTACTCTACTGGCACTGCGGTGTCAGGCTGGTCTTTGCAGCAGGTAGGAAAAGGTGTTTTTCAGTTAACTGGGGGGTCTCTGATCTTCACACTTCCGTCTTCCATCCCAAAGTAAACTCGCTCAGCCATCCCCACAAACAGCCCCGTCTCTATCACACCTAGAGAGAGAAATGGACAGGGTGTGACTGCACTACACTCATAATTAAATTTGATATACAGGTTTCTCAAGTATTAAAAGAAGAGTTTTTCATTTTTGCTGGAGTAACTGTTTCTACTGTCCAGGGAAGGGTTTCTGGATCATTGCTGTGCAGATTTGATTGCAGTGACAGAGTGTTAGTGACATCAGGATGTTGGATGATCACCACCCCACCCCCACCCTCATTGCCAACTCAGTCCAAAAGTACTAGATAGAGGACCATGAGAATACAGAACACCTTTCCACAGCTCAATGCTGGGCATACATCAAGCATGGCGTTCTTGTTTATCTGCTCCAGAGACCTATTCTGTTGGCAGTGCTTTTCTACAGGGATTAGACAAACCGTGTGTGCAATTGCAGCAAAGTAGAAGAAAAGGTGTGCAAAATAATTTGGCAGTATATGCTATTTTCATTTTCAGTTAATGAAAGCATTCAACATTATACAATGTATAATAATTAACTGTAACCTACTAACCACAGTGTTGAATTGCTAAGTGTGCTTTCTGCCCTGATGAGGTAAAGAGGAAGATTTCTTTCTAACCCTAAACTCAGTTTACTGAACAAAACTTGATATCCATCAGCATTTTCATAAAGAGTAATGATATGAAAGGACATAATATAAACAATATCACATCAACCCATGTCTTACTCTGTTTATATCGAGTTTTAAAGTAATGTTCTGTTTTTAACTTGCGGAAAACTTTCTTCATTCAGCTAAAATATCTCAGGAAATAATTTTTTTTATCCACATCGCCAAACCCTAATGATGTAGACAAGAACTAATTAATAATGGGCTACTCTTACCATTCCTGTCAAATGAAAAGCCACATGGAATTGCATTTTTTTTTATGCACCAGTGTTTCACAATATCCCCAAGCACTGAAAGTGTTGCTGATTTTTGTATCATATCGGTAACAATTGTGGGTTCTCTTCATTAAAGTCCTCAATGGAAAATTAGCTACGGTCTCTGTTTATGAAGAGGAATAACAAGTCAAGGTTCAGAAAACCACAGTCACCATTTGTGTTGGACACAGACGAAATTTGACCTCTGCTGTAAACCAATCCGTGTACTGAACGCACACATACACTCTACTGTGCGCTCGCACACAAACATGCACGCACGCAAAAAGAGACAGTGAGTACACATGCTCAGAGTGGCACCCAGGGAGCAGACAGCGTTAGTGGGTCTTATTTAAGGTCCTTGCTCAAGGGCCCATCTGTAGAACCTTACCCGATCCAGGTATAGAACCCCTAACACCGCCCCTGCCATTAATAACTCAGTGTTTGAACCACAGAGGTACCACTACCTGCGGTCAATAACTAAGCTTGAACTACAATGAATAACTATTCAATCACATGAATATCAGATTCAAAGATTAGGCTTCAGATCAACTGACCTGGGATCATTTTGATTGCAGTGTTGACTTCTTTCCAGTTCTGAGCATGCTCAAATTTCCAGTCCAGGATAAAGTTGCTGTTATCCGTCACCACAGGGCCCTGAAGCAGTACATGGAAACAAGCCAATTGTCAGCCTTTGGGTTCACACTGGAACCATCCATTTCTATCCTGCCAAAAGTGGTCACTTTTCTCAGTTTGAAATATAGGCAAGTGTGGTCTGGAGTAAACTTGGGCGTTCAAGCTCCCTTTACACATTTCTCTCTTTAGGAATTATCAAACAAGCTGTAAAACAGTTGTCAAAAAGATTATTTGATAACCTCAAACAAAGATGTGTTAATGCTGCCATTTTTTACATCAATAAAATCTACCTTATTTATTAAAAAAAAAGAAAAAAAATCAACAATTAGCCAAATCTAACCATGTCTTCCCATGTTCCCCTCCCCTGCATCCATCATTCAAATGTTATTTAAGTGAGACAAGCAATTTCAAATTCTATAGTGCACAGCAACAAGTCATATTGCACAAACACTTCCTGTTGTGAATTGTAATGTGTCCGAATGACAACCAAACAAGTAAACACCACATGAACACTGTTACATGCTCAGGATTGTCAACTTTTTTGATGGATCAATACAGGTGTAGAGATCAAACAAGGCTCAATTTTCATTTTTGTTTATTTGTCAAATACTCAAACAAAAAAATTAAAGTAACAAAACTATAGTCAAGCAGCCTTTTCAAAGACATTCTTATGTGCACTTAAGTGTTTCTCAAGCAGAATTTGAGGAAGTCTACATTTTAAAGATGTTCTTGAGAGTTCCCCTGATAACAGAATTTTGCAGTAAAAAAAAAACCAATTAGTTAACATCATGACCACCATACTTTGTTACCCTGATTTTCGATGGTCAGGAACCCACAAGACCACCACAAAGCAGGTACTACAGAATCTGGAAAATATTCACAGTGCTGAACTTTATGCACATTTTGTTACAGCCTTATTCCAGAACCGAATCATTTTCCCCTCAAAATTCTACACATAATACCCTATGATGACTAAGTGAGAAATGTTCGTTTGAATTTTTTGCAAATTTATTAAAAATAAAAAAAAATATATAACATGCACATAACTTTTCGCTGCCTTTAATAGGACACTCAAAATTGAGCTCAGGTGTATCTTGTTTCCACTGATCATCCTTCAGATGTTTCTACAACATGATTGGACACCTGTAGTAAATACAGTTGCTTGGACATAATTGGGAATGGCACACACCTGTTTATATAAGATCCTATAGTAGACAGTGCAAGTCAGAGCACAAACCAAAGTCCCAACATGGAGATCTGGTGAAAGGTACAGAAACCTTTCTGCTGCACTGAAAGTCCCAATGAGCAGAGTGGCTTCCATCATCCATAACTGGAAGAAGAACTCTTCATAGAGCTGGACACCTGGCCAAACAGTGATAGTAGTAGGAAGGCCTTAGACAGGGAGGTGACCAAGAACCCAATAGTCATTCTGACAGAGCTCCAATGTTACTTTGTGGAGAGAGGAGAACCTTACAGAAGGGCAACCATTTCTGCAGCACTCCACCAATCAGGCCAGTGGTGGTGGTAGCATCATGCTGTGGGGATGTTTTTCTGTAGCAGGAACTGAGAGACTTGTCAGGGCAGAGGGAAAAATGACTGCAGTGATATACAGAGACACCCTCGATGATAACCTGCTCCAGAGTATTCTGGACCTCAAACTGGAACGAAGGTTTACCTTCCACCAGGACAATGACCTTAAGCACACAGCCAAGATAACAAAGGAGCAGCTTTGAGCCAACTCTGTGAATGTCCTTGAGTGACCCAGCCAGAGCCCAGACCGCTTGAACATCTCTGGGGATATCTAAAAAAATACTGTGCAACTATGCTCCCTGTCCAATGGTTGGAGGTTGAGAGGTTCTGCAAAAAAGAAAGAGAATCTTCCCAAAAACAGGTGTGCCAAGCTTGTAGCATCACACTTAAAAGGACTTGAGGCTGTAATTGCTGCCAAACGTGCTTCAACATAGTATTGCACAAATGCTGTGAATATTTATGTACATTACATTTTTGTGTTACATTTTTTTAATAGATTTGCAAAAATTTCAAACTTCTCACTTTGCCATTGTGGGGTATTATGTAGAATTGTGAAGGAAAAAATGAATTGAATCCATTTTGGAATGAGGTTGTAACATAAAACGTACAAAAGTGAGGTGCTGTGAATACTTTCCGGGTGCACTGTATGCGAGTAAATGGTTATTTTCAGCACTGCAGTGACATGGTGGCGGTGTGTTAGTGCGCGTTGCACTGGTACAAATGAATCAGATACAGCTGTGATACCTTTAGGGAAAAAGCTTTCCAAGGAACATCAAAACTTTAACAAAACAACAAAAAATTGTTGCATTTTAGAAATGTGGACTGGGGTTCAAATAGATTTTTTGTTAAGCATGGGGTAGATTGATTATTATTGTACTACACCCAGTGGCATGTGGAACATTTCACCAATAAAGGGAAGAATGGATTCAATTAAATATGAACAAAGTATGCAAGCAAAGGTGATGTTACAGTATCTGTAAAAAATCAGGACGAAGAGCTTGTATTCTACAGCAAAACAATGATACTAATAACACGTGAAATTGGCTAAATGTTGTTGCCACTGCCCTCAGCTATGGAAAAACCTTAATGAAGCAGGCCAAAGATAAAGTAGATATAGCTCTTTGTTCAGTGACCCCCTTGCTAAAAATGTGTGCATGAACATTTGAAATCAGATTTTTTTTTTTTTTTTGCTGTAATATGGCAGCAAAACAAAACTGCACCTCCAAGAGTGCACTACCTCTCACCTGCAAAGCTGCATGTAGAGACAAATTCACACTGTGGTTTTTCTAATGCACTTTTGGACCCATCACCAAGACTGATTGCCTTACAATCAATCAATCAGCACCAGACTGTGTACACAGTTGATCACAGTGGGATTTTTCCCTGCTGTTCTCAGAAGGACCATCACTGGAATTAATGGGCATTGATCAGCAGGCTCCCTCACCGCTTTACTGACAGCCATTCTCAGCACAGCTTCCCCTCCAAAGCGGCGGGTGATGGTCCTGGACACAGGCACATAGGCCATGGGGATCACTTCTACAGGAACACCTTTCTTCCATTGCTGCCCCAGTGCCTTCGAGTCCTTCCTATTCACACAGGTAAACAACCATCACACACTGCTTCAAAGTTATGCATGTGTATAGGTAAAGCATGCAACACTAAGCCACAATGGCAGCATGATCAATTCAGTGTATTGATCACCATTTGAATTTACAATTAAAACTTTTCCAGGCAAACAGTAACACACTTGTTTACCTGTAGTCAGCAATGACAACAAAATGTTTGGCACAACCAGCTACGATCTTCTCTTGAGTCAAACACCCTCTAAAGTGAAGGTGATGGGCAAAAAAGGGTTGACAAAGTTAGTTCTTCAAATCAATAATTCCATGCTTTTGAAAATACCTTTACCCACATATAATTCATCATCCAAGAAGGACACAAGGACAAAAAATACAGTAGCAGTCTGAGGTGTGAATGTAATAACAGCAAGATACACAGTATAAAATCTGTTTAAGGTTACATACTCAGCACTACCTTAAAATACCAGCTTTAAAATCATTCTGATGGTAAACTGACTATAATAAAGTAATAAGGAGAATGGCATCTCAGTCATTGGCACTTCAGACTGGAATGCTACTAACTGCACTGTGTAACTTTGGTGGAGACTTCTTCAGCTTGTCAACAAGTACCATGAGTAAAAATGAATGACACTCCACACCTGTAGTGCAAAATGAGTGATTTGTTCAACAAAAAAGTTGATAAATGAATGCTGATAAATTAAGTCTTTTGCTTTTATGAGTGTGCCCCGATGCTGTTAAAAACCCAGAATGCATACTTTGCATTAAACTAACTAATGGTGAAAATGAGCTTCTATTACTTGTAAACTGCATTAGCCTTATAGCTCTGGAGTGAACCAAACCCGTCTTGGGTAACTGACTACATTTGATGCAGGGCAACATTGAGTACTTATAATTTCCCCCGAAACCATACCTTTAGAAAGTCTCAAAGCATTACCCTACATGATGAATTAAATATGCATATCCTTGGCTAACAGATGTGCATCAGACTTACCCGCCTCCTTTAATAAGAGTCAGCGAAGCGTCCACCTCATCTGCTCCATCAATTGCTACATCCAGCTAACAGACAAACAAACACATTTTCTAATCTGCACATAAAAATGAATGGTTCTCTTTATCTATGGCAATCTAAGATGGTTGATATGATGTTATTGTATATATATATATATATATATATACACATATGTATATATGTATACACATACATACATACATACATACATACACACACACACACACACTTTCCGGACTATAAGCCGCACCCGCAAAGTAAAAAAAAAAAAGACCTGGAAAATAACATATATAAGAACAAAAAGCTGCACCTCATTATAAGCCGCATGGTTTAAATCAGGGAAAAAATTAGCAGCTTATAGTCTGGAAAATACGGTAAATAAAAACTCCATTCAGTTAAACTGTGCAATGAAATGTACAGTTATTGTTCTTCAAAATTAAGAAAAAGCTAATTATCTATATCATTAGAAGTCAGTGTTATGATGAACTCACCTCTGGGTGTCTGTCTAGATCTGAAAGAGAGAGCCCATGCTGCAGGATCAGCTGGCGAGCCTGATTAGAAGAACAGACAGAAAATCCCTCGTTCATTATTCAGACAGATCAATGTCAACATCTGCTTCTGATGAACATCCTCACATAGACTTACTTGAAACGATGTAGGAACACATATAATGTTCAGCTTCTCTTGCCTTACTCTCTCAGCTGGAAAAAAGAAAAACAAATACAACATTTACCTTTAAGTAGGAACTCATCATCCATTACATACAGCACACATATACACCAAAGCTTACCCAGCCTGTCCACAGCATAGACTATAGTGGAGCCACTACCCACTCCGACTACCTGGTTATTCTGTTGTAAAGAGAAGAGGAACACTACCATCAGGGACATTTCAGATTATGAATCTACTTTTTTCCCTTTAAACCGTTAAATGACCAACATTTATAACTAGATAACTAGACAGATAAATAAACACAATAGACAAAAGATAGACAAATACAAACTGAGCACAACAACTTACTAACAGTATATAAATATATAGACTTCTTACTTAATTAAGTAGTGGTAGAAATTAGGGGTGGGCAATTAATTCAAAACAAACATTCAGAACCTCTAAGCGATGTAATTTTGATCATTTTGAAATGATGATTATTTCTTCATTTATAAAGATTCCCCCCCCACTGTGTTTCTTAATGTACTGGCACCTTAAAAACAAACCATTGTGTGTGTAGTTGTGCGCGTCTGCCCCATCCAGTCTGTGACATGGAAGCAACATGGGAAACTCAAACACAAAACCAACTGAGCAACTCGTGCAACGAGATGCAGCATCTGTATATAGTTTGGATACATTTGGCTTTAGTGAAGATGACACAGAAAAAAATATGAATTCATCATAATCGAGGTAAAATGTTCAATAAATCGTGATCTTGATTTGAGGTCATATCGCCCAGCACTAGTAGAAACACAAATTCGGACAGTTCCTCATCAGCAACATGTGTCAGCACCGGTCACAAACGTGTGTCTTAGATGATTTGTACACACACACACACACACACACACACACACACACCAAGTCAATTCTCAATTAAAGTTAGTAAAGCTCTGTCTTGCTTGTGGAATAATTATTGATTATGTTGCTTACAAACATAATCCTCCCATTAATGAACGAATATTACTCAATTTGTTCAACAGTGGTGCTTTAGTATCGAGACACATTGGCATTCTGGTCCATATTCAGCTCATGTAGGGAGCTACGATGTTCACTATAAATTACCAGGGAATTGTGGGAAATTATAATGCCCTCAAAATCACGTTCAAATTCAACTATACTATTCAGGCACTCGGACATTAGTGTGAATAGGGATCTATTTCGGTCACAAGCACAGCGTCTAATCAGACCACACCTGTAATCATTTACACATCTGCCTGAGACAACTGCATCTGCTGTGTGTCTACAGCTGCATTATTTTATTTATTTATTTACTCAATGAGTGTATATTACTGAAGACAAATATTGGTGGTACCTTACTTGTTTTAAAGTTTTACTGCAGATTGTTTTAAAGAATTGTTTTCTTCATAAATTAATTTATTTCAAAAAGAAAGGATCCAACATGGTTCATTGTAAGCATTCTTACACCCACTTTATAAAAGCTGTTTACTTTTTCAATTCAATTTCAATTCTACAGGGTTAAATGAGTAACAGTGAAACTTCTCTTTTGATCAAGCAATATAACTTAGACCTGCTGGACTCGTTACAGCCAGACCACTGTTTAGTATTTCAGACCAAATGATTCAACATCTTTCACCGGTTTCATTAAACAGCTTTGTCTGAGCTGAACTGCAGATGTGAGAGTCTGACTGTGGTTGATACTAATGCCAGCGATCAATGTTTTGTGGGAACGATAGTTGAGGAAATAGAACATTTCTATTTCATTGTGCATTCTGGCAACATTCCTGTAATGTTCCTGTAACCTTAAAATGATCATTTCAAAAGAACTCTGTACTAATGTTTACATTACAAACATTTAGGGAACCTTGAAGTGACATTTACATTACAAACATTTAGGGAAACTTGCAGTAACGTTATTACAAACATTTAGGGAACCCTGCAGTAACGTTTACATAAACATCTAGGGAACCTTGCAGTGACGTTAGCATTACAAACATTTAGGAAAACTTGCAGCAACGTTATTACAAACATTTAGGGAAACATGCAGTAACGTTATTACAAACATTTAGGGAACCTTACAGTAACGTTATTACAAACATTTAGGGAACCTTGCAGTAACGTAAACATTACAAACATTTAGGGAACCCAACAGTAACGTTTGCGTAAAATTAAAATGATTGAGTAACGTTCCGGGGACGTTTTGTGTTAGTAAACAGAGCACTGCTGTCCTCCCGTTTCAGCAGGTCGGAGTTTGAACTCTCCGCTCCACCTTAAGCAGTGGACATAGCCGCCCCGGTTAAGGTGGCGGATGCGAAGGCGAGTTTGCTCCACAGCTGCTCCGCTGTGCGCTCACCTGAATGTAACCGTCCACAGCGGCGCACGCAGCGCGTTTCTTCGCCTCCTCCGCCATCCCCGCACTACACGAGCCGAGCACGTGTTTCCAGCCGAGCGGAGCAGAACTGCAGGACTTCCTACTCCTCCCCGCAAACAGCCACGGAGCTTTCACACTGAGCCCGGCCCACCTCTGCACCCTCATCACCTCCTCCGCCCCGCTCACCGCCACCCGGCCCTCAGCGGGACCCTCATTTCACTATCAAAGCCAGGACGGAATGGAGGTGGAGCGTAAATCCGGGGAGCTGAATAAAACGCGCATGCGCTGATTGAGGAACGGGCGGTGAAGCCAACAGAAGCGCAGCGCTTTGAGAGGCGCACTGCTCCTCACCACCACTAGAGGACGTACTGGCTCGTTCCTCTCAGTGGGCTCTGAGATTCAGAGGGATTAATATAGTTGTGGCAGATGATGAACAAAAGCTCTCTCACTAGACCAATCTAGTGGGATGTTTTCATAGTTCGTACTTTTATTTACTATTATTATTACTATTATTATCACTATTATTATTAATATAATTATTACTATTATTATTGTTATTGTCAACAGATCATAGGCTACTCAAATGTATCTTCATTTGAGATGTAAACATTAACAGAATTTAAAAGAATTCAAGAATTTTACCATGTTTTGATCAAACATTACCTACAATTTATTGATTTTTTGGAGCTGAAAATGCAGGACTTGTAATGACTTAAAGGCCCATTGCAAAATACTTGACCATCGTCCGTATAAAACACAAAGCAGCCTGATTGTCCTTTATTTATTTTTTATTGCTTATGTGTCAGTATTATGTGTAAACACACACTGGAAGACTCTTAGGTATTTAAAGTGAGATTCACTTTAAGCTTGGCTTTAAGCTGTTTTCTGAACTCAATTGCTCACTCATTGGTAATGAAATGACCACCTGAGTAAGATAGGGTGTTGTTTGGTATGATATGTGTATCATATCTGTAGTTTACTCTCATCCTGAGTTATGAAGCCTATAACTGTCCACAAAATGTGGATATCAGGTTCTAAGAGTTAAAATGGTCTAAAAACATTAATGAAAAAAAAATTATATATCACCTACATTGTGGACACCATTTACCATTTCCCCTTTGAACTATAAGGTTCTATCTGCATACTGAGCAGTTTTGAGACATTGAGCCTTAAAGTCTGTATAGTGATATTGACATAAATGGAGATAGAAACTTCCTGTTTTCTAGATAGTCTAAAACACCTCACATGTTAGTAAGTTAACTGAATGACAGATAAAGATAAAGAATATATAACTTTAATTTAACTTTAAATAAATATATAAAGAATATATAGCTAGTATATATATATTTTTTTGATAAAAATGTCAGACATGTATGGTTTAATTTGCTTTATGTCACACTGCACACCATGCAATGACTACTGAAGTCTTTTTCAGCATCAGTTTCTATACTAGCTGTGCCACATTTGCTTCCTGACTTTATAAATACTTATTTAGAAGACCCCAGTGTTTTCTGTGCCACTGGCTGCCACACAACTTCACTAAATAATTCTCTTTATTTTCCTTCTAAAAATGCTTTTAGTTACAGCTCTTCCTGATTGACTTATCTTAATCTAATTTTGTTTTGTAACTTCAGACATTGATTTCTGAGATGAGATTCTTGCCTTGTCTCCTAGTTAAGGATATTCTAAGTGAACACCAAAGCACTTTTGTAAGTTGCTCTGGATAAGGGCATCTGCTAAATGCCATAAACGTAAATGTAAATGTCACAGGTACGGTTATTAATGGCTCTTCTGTGTAAGTCATCTTTGCAGGAGAATAGTACACTGCCTCTACTGTGTTGACCAAACTTTGCAGGATCTTCACTCTCATATGTCAAAGAGACATTAAACATTGTCTGTTTCTCTACTGAGGGAATATCTCTTTCCATAGAAACCACAACCAGTCATTAAATCCAGGCATCTGGATGCTTCCTTGCATTGTTTGTATGTGCTATCACTATTTCCCTATTTTGTATAAGGACATTTGATTTGTTTCTGAGGTAAACATGCATCTGCCTATTATGTGACTACAAGAAGCTTGAAAATATGTCATTATAAAATGGTGTGATTATTATTGTATTTTCTGTCCAATCTAAGTTGAAGAAATTATTAGTCCAGAAATGTAAAAAGAAAAAAGGCTGTGACAATAGAAGGGAACCACAAAACACATCATCTTTCACAAATCATGCAATTAATGAAAGCCAGACAAGTATCAATATAACTCTTTATTTGGCAACCAGCTTGAAATGATCTATTTTTCAGTGTATAGCATTACTCTTTTTTTCAAAATCACACAGTCCTTCTGATAAACATTTATCTTATTTTTTTTACATATTGCAGTTTACAAATTTAGCTTATCTGCTTGACAAAATTATTTTGACCATGAATTTGTATGTGTTATATAAAAATCTACACATTGTACATTCATTAGTAGAAGAAGAAAAGTTGTTTTAAACAATATTAAACCAGCACAGAACATAACTGTCAACATATCCAATCCAGGTAAGAAGAATAACAAAATAAAGCTGAATACTTCAATATTACAGTCAAATACTGAGAGAAGTCCAATGATGTACAGGGAGGAGGTTTCTTTTTTCTTTTCTTTTTTTTTTTTTTTTTTTTTTTTTTACACCAGAGGGCACAGCTCCAGAACTACTATGATACTGTCACAGTCTCAGAGGAGATAAAGAGAGAGAGAGGAAAGAGAGAGCTGGGAATGATACTCACACTGAGCCGTGTGGCCATGACAAACTAACTGACTTACCATTATAAAATGATTAAAAAAAAAAAAACATCAGGAAACCACCCTCTTACTTTCCCTCGTGCACTCGTGTTGCCTTAAAGCTTAGGAAGTGATTCATCAAAACCAGTTTCACTTGTGTCCTGAAGCCTACATCTCACTCAACGTTCTTTTGCACTCTTTTTCTTACACTGTATATCGAAGTGTCTAGACTCCCTCTAAATAAATCTAGAACTTTGGTGCTCAGCACTCCCAAAAGAATGGCACACACTCAAGTTGCTGCACATTAGCCTAAGATGGCCAATGGTGAGCGTCAGCTACTGGGGTAGAAAGTGATGAAGTCCACCTGAATATATTTACGATTAGTTTTGAGTTTGATGGAATTTAAAAGTTGGAATGGCAAACCTGAACTAATCAACATGCCCTTGTGGCTGCCAAATTACCAAATTCTCACAGCAGTGTTCAGAGAGCTTATGTGAAGAGAAGACTGATACTACCAAAAAGGGGGTTCATACATTATATTTCAGAAAAAATATTGGATGAGCAGGTGTCTGCAAACATTTGGACATACAGTGTAACTCTATAGCTATGAGTGAAAAACCAAACTTGTGTCAGGGCTCAGCAAAGCTTTGTTTAGTGTTCTCCAGCTTTTACGTCCTGGTTATGGAGTGCCTGATTTGAGGTTTTAGTAGTTTTCCTAAACAGGAACAAGCAGGTTCTCCATGATCTGTATTGAGAACCACTGCTGTAAAGCTATGGTTTGGCCAGACAAATAAATATGCCCAAATTTCACACTGACCCCAAACTTTATTGGAGATGTGTTGGATGACCAGTGCTTTCTTTTCTTTAATTTTACAGAAGTGCCATTTTCCCAACCCCGTTAGGTCTCACAAACAATGCTCCCAACACTAGGAGGGTGAAGACAAGCACATTCCTCTTTCGATACATGTGAAGTCAGCCACTGCCTCTTTTCCAGCTGCCACCATTGCATCACTGCTGGGCAGCCAATGCACTCGGAGGAAAGTGCCCTAACAGACGCAGCTAACAGACGCAGCTAACAGACGCCTGTGTCAACCAACAACCCACCCAGAGAGATAATCATTAGAATTAGAGGTAATATTGTACCGTGAACCACAATCTCAGGTCTGTGACGCTCACTGATGACCTGCGTGTAATTTTAGTGGGATTCTATAAACAAGATTTGGAGAACTATGGGCTTCTAATGGCTTTAGCTAAGTTAGCCACATAACTCCAAAGCCAGATTTGGAAACCATTTGAACATGTCTTGGTGGACTGGCGTCATCTGGGATGAGTGGAAAAGTTGGATTTTTTTTCTGATTCTTTTAAATCAGGAAATTACCTGAAGGGTTCAGTTTGAGTAACACCAAATCCTTCCACAAATTCAGTTTGGCACAACCTTCTCTCTTTTTGAGTTCCTCTCTCTTTCTCTCTCTTCTGAGATCTGCTGTTATTCTTTCTCTCTTTCAATGTCCTTTCTCTCTGTCTATCTTCTGAACCTTTCTCTTTGCTTTTTTTTCTGAACTCCTCTTTCTGTCTGTTCTAAGCTCCCCTCTTTCTCTCTTCTGAACTTTTGATGTCATTCTTCTGAGCTCCTCTCTTCTGAAATCTTTTTCTTTCTTCTGAGCTCCATTTTCTCTGTCTTCTGAACTCTTCTCTTTCTATGTCATTCTTCTGAGCTCCTCTCTCCACTGTTTCTGTCTTTCTTCTTCTGTGATTCTCTCTCTTCTATGACTCTCTCTCTTTCTCTCTCCTTGTCTGTAGCTCTATTGTCTGTGGTTCTCTTTCTGCATTTCTCTCTAATGGTTACCTCTCTCTTTCTGTGGCTCTCCCTCTTTTCTTTCTCTCTTTCCTTCTCTCTCTTGTGCGTGCTTTCTCTCTCTCTCTCAATATAAATGTTGTGAGAGGACTGTATAGTTTAGTGTATGACTCAGCTAAACTGGAAAATGATAAAATGATATGTAATAACTACCAGTTACTGATTCCTCTCATTTTAAACAGTCTGTGACTTTAAGACAGTACGTTTTTTCTGCACTTAAAAATGGTTATATTGCTATAACAAACCAAGAGCGATCACTGATACAAGTCTGCATCTGATCTGTGAAGAGTCTGGTTTTTCAAACAGTATCTCTTTCAGATCCCTCTTGATGTGACATTTTTAAATGCTTTGTTGTCTTAAACTGTAAAAATAGTTTTGGTGTTTTATAAAAGCCATGCTCTGTTCATTTCAATGATATATTGTGTTGGGCCAAAAGTGTGTGTGTGTGTGTGTGTGTGTGTGTGTGTGTGTGTGTGTGTGTGTGTGTGTGTGTGTGTGTGTGTGTGTGTGAGAGAGAGCCAGCATGCTAGTCTGTTTAAAATTACATGCCTATACGTATTTGTGTGTACAAGTTTGTTTGGGTGTGTGCTTGTTTGGCTGCATTTGAGATCAGATTGAGACAGTGGTGATGTTCTGTAATGTGCAAAGCTTAACATGGTAGGACTTTGTTCTGCAGAGAGGAAGGTCTGTAGGAAACAGCTCTTCTCTGATTATAATCTGGCCGCGGCATTCCCCATCCCTGAAGCGTCAGCGCTAACGATACATTCTGAATACGTCGCCGTGTATCCAAACTAGAAATATATCAACCTCAAAAGAAACGTCTCTCTTAGAAATATCTAAAATATTCATATTCATATTCTATAACACTGTATTGCTATGAGACATAGTATCCAAGCAGGGTGCAGATGTTCTTTTGGTCTGTGCTGACTTGATCAGTACTCGTTAGCGAATATTATGCACCACAACGCACTGGAATGTCTATGATACACAATTTGATTTCACTTGATGTATGAACTGATGACAGGAGAGGATACACAGAGGGTTGGCTGGTTTGTTTTGTGTATGTGTGAGTGGTCAACATCAAAGAGGTATTGCTACAGATAGATCCACTTCTTCACTCTCTTGTTGAGTGACCTGTCGTGTGGTATCAGAAACGCAGCAAGATGAGCCAAGCAGTCAGCGCACTCTAACCGACTCAACAGCTCAGCTCTGTCTGCTGCGAATGTGTGCGTGTGTGTGTGCATGAGGCGGTTTCATAAATCAAGTGATTGGTCCACGTAATGATGCACAGGTACATCAAAAAAAAACAAAGAAAGGAGCTTTGGCATGGGAAAACCATGAGAGAAGCAATGACTGACCAAGGTCCAAGGTCAAACAGTCAGACAAGACTACAGTCTGCCTTCATATTTATCTCTGTTTATCTCTCTGCCTTTCTCTCTCTCTCTTTCTCTGCATGTATGTATCTCTCTCATTCTCAGTTTCAGTGCTTCGCCAGAACGCCTGCTGTTCAACTCTAGAATCAGTCTGTTTTTCCTCCCAGAGTTTTGCATTTCAGAAATACAATTCCCAGAGTCCTTTTCTTGGAGGTGCAATGTGTGTGTGTGTTTACATGTGCTGTGCGTCCATGATGTCCAGGTATTTGGCCTCAATGATCCTAGGCAGCAGACAGTTCCTGAAGAAAATCAAGTCCAATCAGTAATACCATCCAATAAGGATCAACAGGCACACAGTCGCAGATGTGTTATTTATTTATTACAGTGTGTGTGTGTGTGTGTGTGTGTGTGTGTGTGTGTGTAGGCTGATATATGTTTAGACAATAAACAGAACAAACCTGATAGGTATGAGGATAAACATTAGCAGAGGAAAGATCATTTTCATGTATGGGAGAGGGTACATCCCAAACGCGCAGAGGAACAGCAGCTGCACCATTTGAAGGAAAGTGAAGTAATGGATTTTCCTCTGCGGCACCTTCCGGATGTAGTGAGTGGGAGGGTAGGATGTCTGAGAGAGAGAGAGAGAGAGAGAGAGAGAGAGAGAGAGAAAGAGAAAGAGAGAGAGAAAGAGAGAGAGAGAGAGTAAATGAGAGAAAGAGAGCAAACGGGGGACAGAATCCACGTATGAGGAATTGCACTCCTTCTTTCAGAGATGGAAACCCAGGGGGCACGTTTATACACCAATCCCTCTCCAGGGTCACTGTTCCTAGACAAACTGACTGTAGCGTGTTAATCCTGATGTGCTTTGAGAAAACAACAGAGGAACTGCTGTAGAATTGTTTAGTTAAGAAAGTTCAATGTTCAATTGACCCCATTAAGGTCAAAAGGTCAATGTGTGGCAGAAGTCACCTTTCAAGTCCATTATAAATAAAGGCTATTGTACTTTGTCCATAGTTTGTGTTCTACTGGCTCCACAATGGTGCAGAGTGCTTGGACACTGATAATTGCCACTTGCATTGTAATCTGTAAATGGCTGCTAGGTATTATGACAGTTCAGTCATCAATAGTCCTGTTTACCACTGAATTAAATTTACATGGGAATAATTTGCCTCTTACACATGTGCTCCTCAGTGATTTGATTTTATTTGGATCATCATTGTCTGTGATTTTCCACTTCATCTAAAAAAATACAGACTTATCTACAGTTCTAAACTATATAAAATAAATAGTATATTATCTAAAATGCACACACAGCTCACAAAATACTGACATAATGAAAAAACCTTGAAATGTAATGGTACGATGCTTATAGTTTTGAAATATGCTAAATATATATTTGAAATACAAAATGAATGAGGTCAGGATGTTGGATGAGTAGTACCTGGCCTCATCCCCAACTCCCCAACTCATCTCAGGTACTGGATGGAGCGCCATCATTCCAGAGACCACAGTTCCACAGCTCTACATCTAAATGCTGGGGATTTAGCAGCCTCAATCTAGCCCATGTCTGGCATTAGTCAATGTACCAACAGGTTCATGTTTATCTGCTCCAGAGAGTCATATTCAACTGGCCACACTTTACAAGAAGTAAACAAGTTGTGCGAGTGCATGTGCACATGTGTGTCAGCAACGTGTGAAACTTAAAGTAGCTGAATGCATTAGTTGTGGGTGTCCACAAACTTTTAGACTTACAGCCTATATATAATATGTATGTTGAAAATGTATAAAAATTTAACATCAAATGTAAATGAAAACTGATTCCAGAGCATCCTTCTGCAGACAAACTGCTCAAAATACTTCATTAGATGTAATTCACTCTAATGAGAGGTAGAGTGCACTCTTGTGCTTTGGTTTTATGAACAAGTCATGAGAACGGCTGCTTTAAACACATTCATAAAATGTCTTCTGTGACTTTGATTTGCCCTCTCGTTAGTTCCAACACCAAAGAGAGACAGCTGCTCCATCAACACAAACAGACTCGTAACTGTCCAACATGCAGTTACAACTAATCGATCACACACACACACACACACACACACACACACACACACACACACACACACACACACACACACACACACACACACACTCATCAGTACCTGTTCCTTGAGTAGCAGTGCCATGCGATCACACATCTGGTTGCCATCAATAGACGTGAGGGCAATGTAGAGAAAGAGGCCATACAGAACAGGTTTGGGAATCCACTGCAGTGGCACAGGCAGCAGAAACACACTCACGCCGATAAGGATATTGGCCACCAGCGACGTCACCCGCGTCTCCTTCACACTCACTATACTACACACACACACACACACACACACACACACACACACACACACACAAATTAAACATTAAATGACAACTACACCAGCTCAGAAACAAATGAAACAAATGTAGAAAATAATATTTTTAAACCCACCACAGACACCACAATGAGAGTTAATATATTTAAATGCAAGTAAAACCTGAGCAAACTATAATTTTATTTTTCACAATTTTAAATGTTAATATTATTTAATTTAATATTCCTTAATAAAACAAAAGATATATGTAGATATATAGTGAGAAATGTTTGTTTCAAATATTTGTGATTTATAAAAAAAATTAAAAAAAATGAAACCCAAAAAATATAACGCATATAAGTATTCACAGCCTTTGCTCAATACTTTGTTGAAGCACCTTTGGCAGCAATTACAGCCTCACTTACAGTATGATACTACAAGCCTGGCACACCTGTTTTTGGCAAGTTTCTTCTTTGTAGAACCTCTCAAGCTCCATCCTTTGGATGGGAAGCGTTGGTGCACAGCCATTTTTAGATATCTCCAGAGATGTTCAACTGGGTTCGAGTCTGGACTCTGGCTGGGCCACTCAAGGACATTCACAGAGTTGTCCCAAAGCCAATCCTTTGTTATCTTGGCTGTGTGTTTAAGGTCAAGGGCATGTTGGAAGCCTTTGGAAACCTTTGTCCCAGTTTGATGTCCAGAGTGTTCTGGAGCAGGTTATGATCAAAGATGTGTCTGTACATCGCTGTTAGATAGAACTGTATTGATCCCTTACAATCCCTTATGTTGCCATCCTTCCCTTGACCGTGACTAATCACTCAGTTCCTGTTGCAGAAAAACATCCACATAACATGATGCTGCCACCACCATGCTTCACTGTAGGAATGGCATTGGCTAGGTGATGAGCAGCCTGTTTCTGCCTGGTTTCTAGCAGACATGATGCTTGGCCTTCATATTGTTTCTCATTGTCTGAGAGTCCTTTAGGTGGCTTTTGGCAAACTCCAGATGGGGTATTATGTGCCGTGTACTGAGTAGTGGCTCTTGTCTGGCCAATCTACCATACATTTCTTCTGTAACATTCTCCTCTCTCCACAGAGCAATGTTGGCGCTCTGTCAGAGTGACTATTGGGTTATTGGTGACCTCCCTGACTAAGGCCCTCCAACCATGATTACTCAGTTTGGCCAAGCAGACAGCTCTTGGAAGAGTCGCGGTGGTTCAAAACTTCTTTCAAAACTTCTTTACAGATGACTGGAGGACACTGCGCTCTTTGGGACTTTCAATGTTGCAGATCTGTGTCTCGATACAATCCGGTCTTGGAGGTTTACAGACCATTCCTTAGACTTCATGACTTGGTTTGTGCTCTGACATGCACTGTCTACTTTGGGACCTTATATAAACAAGAGTGTTTCTTTCCAAATCATGTCCAATCAACTGAATTTACCACAGGTGTACTCCAATCAAGTTGTAGAAACATCTGAAGGCTGATCAGAGCAAAATTTTGAGTGTCATCGCAAAGGCTGTGAAAACTTAAAATTCATTTAGGAATAAGGCTATAACATAAAATGTGCAAAAAAGTGAAATGATGTGAATACTTCCCGGATGCACTGTATATAGTAATGTTTGGTTGCTAAGGCATTGCTGTGATCCACATTAAGTGCTTATACTGTCCTGCAAAAATGAGGAAACCTCAAGAAAACCTTTATCTTTTTTTTTTTTTTTACATATTTATACATATAGACATTTGATAAACCAGTTAAAGAGATCCTTTTTAATTTACAATGAAAGCTAAAGGTCAATATGTTTAAATATGCTTAACAAGACAAATGTTTTCATGAGATGTCTTTGTGTACTTAAGAGTGTCAGAGAGAGGCTGGAGAGGTAAGTGTGTGTATGTGTGTGTGTGTGGGGGGCTCACGTCTCATAGAGATGCCCTCCCTCTACCCGCTCCTCCACGATGGCCAGTTGCCGGACGTGCAGTGTAGAGTGAGGGAAAGCAGCGTGCATCCACGGCAGGCCCAGCACCGACATCAAAATATTAATCAGGCCAGACAGAGTCAGGTCCCAGTGATACGCTGTGCCCTTCAGCAACCTACAGCGACAGGACACCCACACAAACACACGCATGCACAAAAAGACACAATGGTTTGCACGCACACACACACACACACACACACACACACACACACACACACACACACACACACACACACACACACACACACAGAGAACACAGATATAAACACAGTCAATTCCCAGTGATATGGTGTACCCTTTAGAAAACAACAGGACATGACCAAGCAAAAACATACACAGACATGCACACAAGAAACACAGTTATGCACAGAAGCAGGTAGCATTCAGTAAAGCAGAAGGCATGAGCATTTACATAAACCCTAACCCATTGTTATTCAGTCTGCCATTTCTCAGCACCAAATGCCCTTCACTGACCTCCCAGCACACAAACCCACACTCATAAACACGTCTAAACACAAACACAGTCACGCCTCAACCTTTACCAGTAAAAGCCTTCACCACTGTGCTTTGCTAAAATCACAGTGTAACAATAAAAGCATTAGTCTGAAAAGAGCCTCTGCTGGAGTGACTTCACGGGCAGCCTACCTGTTCTCTGGAGCATTAGTGAGCGAGACCACGATGTTCTGATCGATGAAGATGAGGAGGGCAAGCAGGAAACCCAAGCCCATAGCACTCAGTACACTGGCCCCTGTGAGCTTCTCTAAAGGGGCCACTCGGAACACTGGACCTTTGTGGAAATCGAACACTGGCACTGTAAAATATACACACATCCAACACTCACATTTCATACCTGCTCAGGATTAAATGAACTGATAAAACAGGAATAAGCTCTATAAATCCAGTAATGTAAGCACAAGTTCATTCAATAATAAGCACACTAAGTAATAATTAATGATTAGGACATTGGTGCTTCTAAATGGAAGAGGGGGTATTACATTCCTTACTGTTCTATAGTAACAGGGTTTGATGCTGTATTTAAACATTGCTTCAAAACCTACCATTGACTACAAAAACAGTCCATGTTACATTCATTGGGTTGGATGTGATGAAAACACATTTGAATATATCTGAATTTTCATACTTCTAAAATTTAGCTCTGCTTATTCATACTCAATAAGGGACTAATGGCACATATATTGCCCCTGAACTGTCATGGAGGTTCAATGGGTTCAAAGCATGGAGAATACACAGTATGCTGTAGCTTACATCTGTGTGTGAAGATTGAGGAACATAACGTAGGACCAAATGTCACAACTGTGAGTTCTACCTGGTGCTCCTGGTCACTACACACAGACTACAGACCTGCATGGTGAAGGGATGTGAGGTTGCTCACACAGATAAATCTTGAGCGTGCAACTGTGTTTGGAGTGCGTGTCTGTGTGAAATTCCAGTTTTGCTGTGCCACTCCCCACTGCTGAACCCAGGTCAGAAATAATCCCCTCTGACTGCAGTAACTTGTTATTACCCAGTAAGACAGTAGTGAAACCAGTAATGATGATCTGACCAGCTCAGTCTCTCTACAGTTTCATAGCATTTTTTTTATTTTTACCACAATTTCCCCCTTTTATTTAGAGGTGCCAATACCCCAATCCCACTATCGCACTAAGTGTGATGTGGGGAAAGAACGCCATCTACCTGTTCCTCGGATCATAGTGGTAGCACATTAGACCACTGACCCACTATAGTTTCATAGTATAAAAATGATTTTAAATGGAAGAGTCTTTCATGTGATACTCGCTTTACCATTTCACAATGTTTAATCTGACCTGAGAGGGAAACCCAGTCCTGTAGCTGAAGAACTACAGCAGGTCTAAACATTACTGAAACGTATTGATCAGAGCTGAATTTAGAACAAATTATTATTTTTAATTACTATTTTATAAAAGAAAAGCAAACTGAAAGAGGGTACAGACAGTCTTGTCATGAAAGGTTATTCCACCCCTGTTTCAAGCAGTAAGATGTTAGCAACATGCACTGCTAAATGTAGTTCATGATGATTAGTGTCTGAAATGGAAATACAAAGAAACTATTTTCCCCCTTGCTGTACCAAAATGTCTGAACCGTGAAGTGTGTACCAAACTGAGTTTTGTGTACCATTACACCCCTAATGCTGCAGCTATAACACATCACACAGCCAATCACATTGAAGGTCACTGACATCTATCAGTCTTGAGGGCACAGTAACAAGAACAAGCTCTTCAATTCTAAGGGATACTAAAAAGTAAAAGTAAATTCTGGTTGTTCTTGTTCCCTTTTTGGTCTCAAAAGCAAGAAAAAATGTAGGATATGTGCTTATTGACTTAAATGATAATTATATTCATTTGAAAGCCATTAAATTACATGTCCTCATTTTTCCCTTTTATTTCATACCTAAATGGTAGCAAAATCAGTAAAAATGTACTTCTCATTACTACTTAAAATTAAAGAGGTTGTTGTTACTATGCTTTTAAGATTGATATATTTAAACGAGTTCTGTTCTGATGGGCTATCCTATCCTGTGTCTCATTTAAAAAGTACTTTACAACTTACAGCTGAAGAAGGACATTGGGTTTTAATGAGATCATAAAAACAATGAATGCAAACTGGACTGTTTCCATATCTGAACAGTGAATGGTAAGTTTTAAATTGGTGACACTCAATCTGGCTCATTAACTGCTGAACATACACTATATATTCAAATGTTTGTGGACACCTCTTCTAATGCATTTGGCTACTTTAATTTGCACACAGTGCTGACAGGGATGTGCAAATGCACACACACACAGCTTGTCTAGCCTCTCTGGAGAGGTACTTCCAATAGAACAGGACTCTCTGTAGTAGTTATTTGTAAACCTACTGGCCCCATGTCTAATGCCGGGTGTGGGCTACTGGGGTAAAAAGTCTCAACGTATTGAGCAGTGGAGTAGTAGAATCGTGTTCTCTGGAATGATGGTGCTCCATACAATACTTTTCAGATGAGTTGGGGGATCATCACTCACAAACTCTCGAATGCTGTAAAATATAAAAAAAAACCTTCCCTGCACAGTGGAGATAGTTACTCCAACAAAAGCTGGACACTGTTTTTCAATACCCTTGATTTTGGGAAAAAAATGAACAGGTGTCCCAATTTTTTTGTTCATACTATCGATTTTAGTAAGAATGTAAACTAGCTTTTTTTCCATTTTGATACATCTGCACAAAACAAAGTCAAATTTCCATCTTGTAAATAAATAAGCTATATGTTATTCAACCTAAGTTGTAGTGCATCTTAAAATATAAGTACATAATTATATATGAATTGCAAAGCAAACAAAAGTATTAATTATTAAGACAAAAAAAAACTAAAACATGGTTTTCGTTTGTGTGTGTGTACACTGTATGTGTGTGTGTGTGTGTGTGTGTATGTGTGTGTGTATGTGCATGCACCAGTGCATGTATCTGTGTATCACTGGCATCTGTAGAGCAGCCTCACGTACAGCCAATGTCGTTGAAGACGTAGGAGCCCACATAGGAGAAGATGAGCACAGAGATGGGCAGAGCGCAGTCTGACAGAATCTCCCTCATCTTTGCATGCAGGAAGGGACTGCGCACACACAGATCAGTATATCAGAACATACCCTGCTATCAGGCCCAACAGCATGTGTGTGTATAGAGTTGTGTATGTCCTTTACCTCCTCTTAAACTGGTAGAGTGTGAAGCCAACCCACAGGGTGCCCAGCATGAGGAGCAGACAGAGCAGCGGCCGTGCCCGTGTGCAGAGAATGAAGGATTCTGGGAGGGTCCCTGTCAGGTTCATGTCCCTACTTATTCGATTCAACTCCTCTACGCTGCCGTTGCCCAGTGTAGGAGCATGGTAGTATTTGTGGAAGACTGGAAGAAAGGTATTATAATCATTAATGAGAGGCATGCATTTGGGATTATGAATGCATGGAAATGTATATTTCTTTGAAATATGAATTTTCTCCCGGTAATATGTATAAACAAAATGTGTCAATGCAAGGCTTTTGTTCACACAGACCAACTAATCACTATTCATTAATATTAATATATCAAGTAATATAATATTAATATCAAGAATATGTTTTGCAGTTGTCAGCTTCAAGGTCATCAAAGCATATTTTGTGGAATGAAAAGTAGATTTTGTTTTGTAACCACTGTTAAAAACAGTGATGAAAATAAATATATCTTTTTGAAAGTATATATATATATATATATATATATATTCTCTTTAAACAGTTGAGAGGTTTATTCTGACTTCAAAACACAGGAAAATCTGTAGATAGCATTATTGTCAATATCACATTTCTGTCATGTTTGGCTCTCCTCTCTGTAGCTTCTTGTCTTTGTTCTGTTTTGTTTTGGGTCGCTACATGCTTTTTAGCAGGCATCTGTTATGTTTTGTTCTTGCCTCTGCCCTAGCTCCCACCTGTGTCTCATTTGTAGCCCTGCCCATTTGTTGATCAGCCCCAAGTGTTTCTAGTCTTGCCTGTGTATTTAAGGTCATTTGTCTCTTTTGTCGGTTTTTGTTTCATGTCAGAATGATGAGCAGTTATCTTGTATCCTGGTGTTTTGTTTCATTAATAAATATTCAACCCTGCGATTTTGTCCACCTCCTCGTCTTCTCTACAGCAGCATGACAGTCAATTTTTAGTTTTACAATGAAAAATACCAAGATCTTGTTATGCTTGTACCAAAATTTGACTGATTTGAATCAGTGCTTGATAGTGCTTAATTCAGTTGGTACCTTGAAATCTACCAACTTTGGAATCCAACCCTAATAACTGCACTATATAACTTTGGTGGAACAGAACAAAAACTGTATTCCACTGCGCATTTGTTTAAAATCCTGTAATATTAACCTATTAACCCTCAGGCCACTCGATTCTTTCACTACTTCAATACTGGTAATGCATCACTCAGCTTGTAAAATCTTCACTGCAGTGAAGTAAATGTGAATTACACTCTACACTTTTAAGGAAACTGCAGCTCTCCATAATGTAGCTTTTAATCCGTATTAAAGCATTGGGTATAATTCACTTTTAATTCACGTGTGATTCGTAATTAAATACACATCATGCTTTAAGCACCTCCTCATGGTACTTTTGTATTCAACAAACTGAGAGATACAGAACCAGCATCAAAAATGAAAGATGCGTGTGGACTGGAAGTCTCATGCAGCTCCACAAATTTACATAATTCAGTAGCGGGTGTGCTGAACACGGGAAATGACAGAAACAGCATTCTGCCTATTTGAAGTCAGTGAATGATCAACTCTGAAGCATTTAAATTGATAAGAAAAAAGAAATAAGGAGAACCTTTTTGAAAAGCTATATGTAAATTTTATGTACAAGGTTTCCAGCAGCACTGCACTTGTTCATGTATGTATAAGGTCTTCAGGAGAGATGGACTTACTCTTGACAGTGCCTTTCACAGCATCTGCTACAAAAGCAATTGAAATGAACAGAGCTATCACCTCCTCTATTGACCTGCAGACACAAACATACACACAAAAAAACTTCAGTCATCAGGGGTGCGAGAGCATGGGGTATGATCCACTTTGCACACGTGTGTGCTTGAGAGCCAGACCTCTTGAAGACCTTGACGAGCAGGCTCAGGTTGAAGACTCCCCCAATGATAAGGAATAAGCTGTTCCACAGACCAATACAGGCATAGAATGCAGCAAAGTCCAGGTCATAATCGTCACAGATTCCCCTGATTACTGTAAATACAGATACACACGTATAAGTAAGACACTCATGAATTCAAGGAAATTCTTTTTTATAATATTCAGGGAATCTTTTCTTTAGCTGAATACAGATCACACAGAGCATTGACAGTTAAAAATCCACTCTTGCAAGGATTTGCTACTAAGTATTGTACCATACATAACTATTACTAATGGTGTTCATTTGTCCACTGTTTTTGAACTATGTCTATGGTGGTCAAACAATGGTGGTACATTGTGGTTTTGTTAACAAGAAGGCGAG
>CM067506.1:16928827-17073827 GCA_034509495.1 Acestrorhynchus altus | reverse complement strand
TTTGTAATCTTTCTATTATTGTTTGGGGGTTTTACCCATTTTTTAAAAAGGTTTCTAGTTGTCGGAGATTTTTTGTTTTTTCTTGCATGCTCTTTTGAGATCTATCCAAAGATTTTCAGTGATGTTTAAATTGAGGGACTGTGGGGGCCGAGGCAAAAGCTTCAGCTTGCAGTTTTTATGGAAGTCCATGGATTTTGAAATTTTTTAGTATGATCCTACCGTTGTAGAAGCCCTCCTCTATTCACTATTACAATCCATTCCTTTCTTCACCAGTTAAATGTTCCATGTATCACTGGCTGCAACACAGCAGTGCATTCATCAAAGCCTGATAAATCCACCCCCATGCTTAACAGTTCGAGAGGTTTGCTTTTATGAAATTTCAATTTATCTCTCTCTCTCAAAAAAAAAAAAAAAAAAAAGTCCAGAGGACTTGTTTCCAAATTACACAAGGCTTGTGTAGATGTACCTTTGTAAATGTGTGGTGTTGCATTTTGTGGTGGAGACACAGAAAAGGAGTTGTTCTGATGACTCATTTTTGGTGTTGCTGTACAGTAGAACAACAGCAGTTCTTATTTTTTGTTGACGTCCACTGCTCCTGTTGTCTGCCATTTCAAAACGACATTACAATCTGAGGAACAGACTATCTGTTATCTTCACATAATCTTCTCCTGGTTTGAGTATATAAAACCAGAGTACTAGAAGACTGCTTAGATGAACCCTTGGCTACTGATTGATGGTTGTCATGTCTGTCTCTTGTGAGCCCTGTCTTCCCTGTCAGTTTTCCCCCATGTGCTCCTTAGCACATGGTTTGTGTTTGTTTTGGTTCTGTCTCCTCCCTTGCTCCGCCCATTCCCACCTGTGTCTCATGTGTAACCACGCCCCTTTGTAGTTAGTAGTTTCAGGTGTGTCTAGTGTTTTGTATTTAAGACCCTTTGTTTCAGTCTGTCTTTGTCAGTCCTTTGTTTCTGTTTTGTTACCTAACATGTTTGTTACCTCAGTTAGTGTTATGTTTCTGTCAGTTTGTTCCTGGTATGTTAGTATAGGTTTGTTGTGTTTGTACTTTGTTCCCCACTTTGTAAGTGCTTTGTTTTTCTTTATTTATATTAAATTCCTTCCCTTGCATTTGCCTCCACACCCTCGTCCTTGTTCTGTCTGCTCGCCCCTTGACAATGGTTCAAGTTTTGAGTTTTTATAAAGTCTTCCAAATGATGACTGGGGATGACTGTCACATAGACTGATGCTTTTAACCATCTTGAGCCAAGCAGAAATGCTATCCGAATAAACAGAATGTATTATACTTGTGATTTTTACACCTATACTGCAGATACAGCTATTTGTTCTGTCTGCTGTACTTGTAGTGTTTCAGCAACATGTGGTTTTAAGTAAAACTGAAAGCTGAGTTGTGTCTCTCAGCTGTTTATAATTCTGTGGGTGAGTTACACCTGGTCTCTTTACAATTTGACAGTAATTTATTAACCTAAAATATAAACGAATGCAACTGAAGAGGTTGCTAACTTACGGAAATCACAATAATTCCCATTACATTATTAAAGAAAATGAATATGTATGTATTATTAATATTATTATTATCTAGTTTGTCTCTCTCAGAAATTTAAACCAGTATGAATGAAAATGTTTTTTTACATACAATCACAGGAAATCTTCACTCTTGTGATTGAACGCTCTTGAACAGTCACTATTTGGTAGCAAAAAATATAAACTTGTCAGACAAACTGGTAGAGACTGCAGCCCTGTTTCTCTCTGTGCTGTGCTGTAAATTCAGGCCAGGAGGCTTGTGATCAACTGGCGAAAACAGAAGATTGAATATAAAATGAAGGTGCTGAAATGATGAAAATGATATAACCGGTTGTGGAGACATCTTTTCTGATATAAACTGATTTTATTTTACTGTAAGTTTTCCTGTTGCTCAATAAGACCAGCAATAGTTGAAATTAGTTTGCTTAGTGCAATCGATTATTTTAGTAGCTCAAAAACCTGTGAAGGCAGTTTACCTTTAAACTACACTGCAGTTGAACTTACAGTCAGCTGGTGTCACTGGCTGCTGATGTTTATCTTGGCTGATGCACTGACTATATTTGACTTAAACTAAAGTTTGCTGTTTCCTATACATAACTTTGTGCTGTGTGCCTGTTACATGTCATACATGTGTGCTCTCACCAAGAAACATTCCTTGTGTGTGTGTGTGTTTATATAAATATATATAAAGAGATTCTGATTATTATTAATTAATTGTAAAATAATATACTTCAGACCTTTATTGGGTTTTACTTTTGATTATAATATTGATTATTGGAATTTTAATTTCAAGTTTGTGTAAATTATTGTCAAAGGCCTTTTCCACAAAAAGAACCGGTTCCATTCGGACTTTTAAGAACCTTGGTATTGTTTTAGCATTTACACCAGTTTTAGTGGAACCAAGGATAGGTCACATGATACACAATCTACAGAGGGTGTTGCCCAGCATAAGTAAACTGAAATGAGATGGCAGAGAGTACAGACTACCTGCCAACATTTGTGTAATTACAGATGTCTGTTTTTCTCCAAAAAGCAAACATGAATTAAACATTGATCAACTATTGGCGCTAAGAAGACATTGAAAATTACATCATGTAAGACGAATGGCAAGCCATTGCTCCTTGTTCCTGTACATTTAGACACAACCACAGCAGTTCATGCTGAAAATGTGCTGAACGGTTCAAAATAAGGTTTGCAAACTGGAAGAGAACCAGTTCCATGGGAAAAAGGTGAACAAGCAAAAGGGATGGTCACTACCTTGAGAAAATCAAGAAAAGTCTATTCATGACCATGTAAAGCTTCAAAAGGAGTAGAATGAAAAGAGTTGCCACAAACAGATAGTTACAAAAAAGGGGCTATAGCTGCTGCCTTCTCAATATTAAGCCCATCCGAAACCAGAAACAAGTGCCTGGGCTACGGAGAAAAAGAACTAGGTGATTTTAGAGCACTCCATGCTCCTATATTCTGAAATTTTTTTATGGAAATTTCCGATGTCCTTTTCCAGCAGGACTCGGCACCTGTCCACAGTGCCAAAACCTCTTTTACATGTTATGACATTTTCTAATAATTTGATTTGATTTCTGGTTTTTATGAACTATAAGCCATGCTGATCAAAAGTAAATGCAATGAATATAACATACATGGCAGCCGTCACCTTTTTTAAATATTCACATTGTTTTCAAGTGAACTAGCATTTTTAAAAATGATCCATAGATTCAAACACAGTTTATTTTGATGTAAAGGTGTGTAGTGGACTTACAGGATGCAGAGCCATGACTGTTGGTACTGGATGCCCGTGGCCGTTGCTGTCACACACTGCAGCGTCTCTGACAGTAGGTGCACTGTGTGGTGGGAGAGGGTTGGGGTTAAATCAGGAGAGAGGGTTGATTGGGGTTTGAGATAGGTGACTGGGGCAAAGGCTAAGGAACATGCAGGGTCAGATAAGAAAAAAAAGATTCACAGAATAACAATGAATCATGGGTAATACAGATGGATCTCCCATTCTCCAGGAAAGCCAGCTGACGGACAGAAATGTGTCAAAAATAAAATCACATGCAATAATAAAAACGTTAGTCATTTATCACAATACTTGTGGTGAAAAGGTCAGTGCAGACCATGGCATGAGAAAAGAAACAGATTGAGAGCAGCAAGGCAGCAGAGGCCAACACACAACACTGCAGCCAAAGTGAGTGACAATGAAGACCTTTCCGAGGACAGTGGCAAATGTTTAATTCAAATTAATCAATCTATGTGAGTGTGCGAGTGTGTGCCCTGTCCTCTGTCTTACGAAGGTATGAGCTGCCTAGCATACTAAGCAAGAGGACTATGAGAGTGTGTGTATGTGTGTCCTCTGGCAGAGGTGACAGGTGTGAGCTGCTCAGCATGGCCGGCAGGAACAGTGTGTGTGTGTGTGTGTGTGTGTGTGTGTGTGTGTGTGTGTGTGTGTGTGTGTGTGTGTGTGTGCTCGTGCATGTGTGTATGTGTGTGAACTGTTTAGCGAGCAGGATGGATGTCTCTGGCACACAGTCACACTGTCTCATCAATAAGACATCACACACTCACATCCAGGACTGATGGATATCACCATGACAACACACTCAGTACCATCCAGAAAAATGGAAAGAGGGAGAAAGAAAAAGGGCAGGAGAAGGTAAGAAAGGAAGCCATAGAATGATCCTCAGGGAGAAGGACAGGGTATGATACCGGATGAGAACGCAGACTGTATGATGAATCTCTTGTTGCATTTCTTGATAATAACTTTACAATAATACAGCTATTATTTTCTTTTGTTAAAAATCAGTCTATTATGGCATCATATAATTTTTTACTCATAGTTTGGTCAATTTAAAAATATTCAGGGGTGTGTTCATAAAATTCATACCTATCCTGTTAAAGTGGTGCTCAACTTTTTGGTAGTGCACATTTTGAGTGACTGAATCTTATTGAAGAAAGTGTTGAAATAAACTAATTATGCCATCTCTACCAATCAGCAAAGGAATATTTGGCTAAAGAATCCACTAGAGGTCACTGTGACTTTCAATAGTATTTTTAGTTTTCATCCATCAGCAACAAGTAAATCACTCCACATAGGTGGACTGTTTTTGGTGGATTAATTTAGGTTAGTATTTTTTAGTTAATGTGTTACTGCATTTTATAATAATTAATATTAATAATAATTGTCACAATATGGGGTGCTGAACAAATGTTGGAAGAAGCGGAAGTAATAGAAGCATGGGAACTAAACAGGACTCTATAAGTGACAATAATAATATATACCAGTCCAATAATTTATATTAATAATAATAACAAAATACTTATTATTATTATTATTATTATTATTATTATTATTATTATTATTATTATTATTATTATTATTATATTACTTCTGGTTTGTGTTGTGATTTTACCATAAAATGCCATCTTAAATGTTTAGTAGAGGTGGGGTCTTTAATTGTTTAAATTACCCCAAACTAATAAATTCAAAAATGTATTGTTTTGTCATGTTGAGGACATGGTTTAGAAATAAATTCTATTTTAATAGTTTTATTTTTTGTAAGATTTCTTCATATTTATTTTTAACTACAATATTAAAAATTATATGCCCTTAAACATGTTACAATAGCCTCATTTGTCTTTTCCTGTAAGAGTTAAAACATTCAGTCTCTAAACTGATAAAGTTTAATGAAGATAATTAATTTCAAAAAGGGATAATGTTCTCTGTTCCTCTCTCCATCCCCTCCTTTTTAACAGTGGATTTTTTAATAGACCATTTCTTTTTAACCACTGTTCATATCTCGTTCAATAAAAAAGCTAGGCATGTGAGATCGGGATTGAATAAACATTTCATAGGCTATTGCTGATTTAACATATCTGTTATCTTTACCATCATGAATTTCAGTCATACCTGCAAACACTAATTGAGATCAGTCATAATGGCCAAAACTTTGACTTAAAAGTAATTAGCTAAAACTTTGTAATCTGCCATGTAATTTTGATCAATAAAGAAAATAAAAAGTTTAAAGTTTGAAAACATTAACTTAAATAAGATTTGTGTCAACTTAAGACAGGAACTGTGTGCTGTGATTTTTGACAAATGAATGTAAATCTGTAGCTTTACATTTTTTGTACATTCAGACAATTTTGTCTGAATACAGTTTTAGTTCAGTTATACTGTTTGATTGCACATCCACTGAGTGAAAATGTTCAGCTAGGACAGAGACTCTCTCTAATACCGCTTGGAACCCATCACAGTAGTGAAGGTACTAAAAATACACATGAATTCATTATAAATTACACCTGCAGAGGAGGAAATACTAGTCACGTTCCTTAATGACTGATCACTGTTAGTCCTGTCCAAACCTGCATAAATTAGATTGGCCTAGACTGGCCATGTTTATCAAGATACTGAGAAGCTTTAGAAACATATTCAAAACTGTTCTTTATGGTATTGCTTGAAGAACCCTTTGTAACTGTTTTTTAACAGTGTCCATTCTTTCCAGAAAACTGAGCCTAATTTGGAAGGCTTCCTCACTTCCCTTCAAGTCAAAATCTGCTTGAAACAAATAAATCATTCATGAATTTCTGTTGTTTTTGTTCCTTCAAATTATTAAGCAGCCCATTTTTTTTTTATCTAAAAAGAAAATATGGTTCTAATCGTTATTTTGGCTCAAACTACAGCAAACATTTTGTTTGCAAGAATCGTGAAAAAACAAGACTGGTTGAAGGATTTAAGTTAATTATGTAAATTTGCTCAAATGTTTTTATTTTTATTTTTTATTTTATTTTATTTTTTGGTCAGTATAAGCCAAGCAATCTTAGGGACAATCTGTTTGAATGAATGACTCATGGTTTAAGGAATATAGGCCAAAAAGTAAGACATTGTGCTAGAGTGCCACCACCAGGGCGACTGGGGTCACTTCTTTAACCTGAGCAGTGCCTGAAATATGCACCTGTCCAGGTAATTTGGTGTTTCTATGCCTTATGGGCCTGCACTGTCCACTGAGTTTTGATGCAGAAATAAAAATCTGTGAACAGATGAAGAGATGGACAGATGGAGTGTCTGGGGGCTGACAGAATGCTTAGTGCAGGGCATACGCCTTTCATTTCATGTGGGGTCTTAATTAAGTCCAAAGAGAGCATTGTGATCATGCACACATGCACATTTTCACTGCAGATTAAAAACACATACACACTCACATATACACATATACACAGAGGCTTTGTCATTGACATTCAGACCATCCACCAGACACTACTTAGTATAAACTTGCATGCTTCAGATCAGTCACCACCACCACCACCCACACCACCGCACCCCCACACACTCCAAGTATAATCATCAGAGCTTTGAACTGCTGGATAGAATTACATGCTTTTTACACACATGTGCACGTACACACACACGCACACGTGTGTGTGAGAAAGTGAGTGTGTCAAAGAGACATCAGATATGAGAGAATGCATTCTCAGTCTAAAACCCTGACTGTAGAACAGGACACAAATTGAGAATTTTTTACAGCAGATTTAAACTTGAAACATCTGATAACAGGTCATATCACTTCAAATGATTAAAGGTGCTCAAGAATGGAAACTGTATTTTTCTGGGCATAGCTGAATAACGAGACTTCAGGAAATACAAGTGACAAACCATGAACTGTCCTTATTCAAAAGAAAATCCTGTACAACCAAAAACAGAATTGGAAAATTCCAAAACCTTCAAACTGTTATATAACAGTTTAACAGTTCTATTTAAAATGTTAAATACATCTAGCCAACTTCCAAAAGCCTTTCAAGGCTAAGTACAATGGGTACTTTGGGAGAATGAAAGTGAGACTGAAAAGGCTATAGGCTAACTCCAGTCTGACCAGACAAGGACCATCTGGAGGTAGCCTGGCTGCAGGTATCTGGATAGAGAAGCCTGGGTAAACTAAACAAACTTCTGCTGTGGGTATATGGATAAGTAAACCAGGGAGTGACACACTAAGAAACTGAGGGAGCACTTTGATATGGGAGAGGCTGAAAAGGGTAAACGCTTGGCCGGCTAGGTCAACATCAGGGTATCTGGGTAGGGAGGCGAGGGGAGTGCCATGCTGAATATCTTGGGGGAATGTGGGAGCATCAAGACGTAATAGTGTCTCCACAGTGAATATGACTAAAAAAGCTAAAATGTAAAAAACAATCATTAAGCCAAATGGAGGGGAAAAAAGGGTCAATCAAAGAAAGCCAGGGAAGTCAGAGGGAACTGGCTAAAAGTTAACCCAGCCAACTGGTTACAACCTCTTCAGCTAGAGAACCACACACCAAGAGAACTTGTAGAGAGAGGAATTACTACTTGAGAATGTCTTCCAGGTTTGTCAGACACTACGCGCTCCTGAACAATTGTTAGTATGGAGCATTTGAGCAAATATGGTGTTTTTAAGTGTTTTAAATTGTTTTATCAGCATTAAAGGTTTCAGGAAAGTAGGCCTATTTTTAAAGCTTTTAAACTTCATTTATAAGATTGTAAAGCACCTCATTGGTAAAGACATTGTCTTTACTTTGGCTTTTTGGTGATTTAGCTACATTCACCCCAATTCATTCATGACTTTTGCAGTCATTTTTTCAAAACAGAGGAAATATGAAGTGGCCAGGCTCCCCATAAACCGGCTCTGCACACCCTATGTTGAGAAGAGACATAGAGGACAGCAACACTATCTGATAAGACAATTATTATTTTAAAAAATGTTCTTCTTAGAGTACCAAGCTATGCCAGGCTAGGATAAGCTATTTTATGTTTTCGAGCTCCTGTGGGCCATCATGGTGGCAACCATAAAAGAAAAATCAGCAAGTTCTTTTCAAAGAAAAAATAAAAGGTAAATAGACACAACTACGTCTGTTCTTTTGTCATCCCAACTTGTCACATCCTTCCTATTTACACATAAAAGGACTTAAAACACAGATTAAATTAGTTCTATGGCACCTTAAATCAAGGAGAAAACAAATCATCAGAAGATGTTTAGAAATGTGTTTACACTGTTTATATAAAGCTGATGCTACCTGTTCAGCAAGCAAATGTGACAAAAATTGACAGCATGTTTCTATTGACTACATTCAAATAAACCCAATAGAAACATCAACACAGAGGGGGAAAACAGATGGAGGGAGGAATGTCTCGCAGCGATGATGGAGCCAGGTTTTGTCCGACTGCGTGCCCTTACCATTATCATAGAAAAGGAAACTTGGCGACCTGTCTGCGTGAGAGAATCAGAGACACAGACACACTCAGAGTTCAGAGGCCACAGAGGAGAGGAAAGGGTTAAAGGTTAAACACAAGGCAGAAGAACACACAAGGTGAGTCCCAGACATGAGCATTTAGTAAGCAGAAAAATGTCCCTCTCACACAGAATTCAGACCAGCTACCCACACAGGTTTACATGTGTACACACACACACACACACACACACACACACACACACACACACACACACACACACACACACTCTAATTGTGACTGGGCTGTCAGGCAGATGCTGATGGTGTGTGATAACTGTCTTCTAACCCACATGAAATATGAATATGATTTTTTTCCATAATCCTTCATTGTGCTTGTGTCTTAGTTTGAATACGATCTGATGGAACTCATGATTTCGGCTTCTTCTTTCTCGTCTGACTATAATTTGATCTGCTGCTTGCTGATAAGGCTTGTGTGTATGTGTGTGTGTGTGTGTATGTGTGTGTGTGTGTGTGTGTGTGTGCGTGTGCGTGTGTGCATGTGTCTGTGGATGTGTGTGTGCAGTGGAAACATTTCTCACGAGCAAACACATCACATGTGATGAACACTCTCACAATTAGGCTCCATTCATCACTTCACCACAGAAGATCATCAGACATTATCATATTCATGATGTTCACATTCCTCAGCCCAATCACACTTCAGCTAATTTGCATGCTCTCAGGCCCATGTCATTAATAAGATTCTCTCTCACATGTGAGCTGTGTATCCTAGCAACAGGGGAGAGGAGAAATGGATCATCCCTGTGATTCTGAAACAAGTCAATCAACCAATCTGTTTTTTTTGGTTTTTTTTTTTGTTGTCTGGGTTTTTAACATCTTCATATGGCTGAAGCTTGGACTCATCATGAAATCATGAACCTAACAGAAAAGGGGCTCGGCGAATATGTGCTGATCATTTTAAGGATAAATGTGTTGTGAGTTGTGCCTGAATCCTGTTCAAACTCTATAAAAGATGGCTTGAAAATGACATCTTCCATGCAGCCTGAGAGGCTGTGGCAACTACATTTACATAATGCAAACTCATGAATGCTTAATTAATTTCTCTCTGGTTTAAGGAATATTTAGAAGGGATTAGGCAAATTAATGAAGAGCAATCCCAAAGAGATCCATCAAAGAAGGAAATAATGGGCAGAGTCTGAAAAAATAACAGGAGACATACACTAACACACACACTCACACTCAAACACGCGCACACACAGAGCTGTCAAAACCGTCTGACTTCTGGTGGTACAAACATCTGAGAGAAGGAGGTCATGTAGAATGCTGAGGGAAAACCTTGGTTTCTCTGGAAAAAAGAGTACACACTCACTCTCTATTTTCTCCTTAAAGAAGAAGTACAAAGAACAGTATTAAAGCATATCACGAGGCCTTAATTGGGTAAGCTTTGCTGGTCAACTGATGTCAAGTTCCTCATGTGTAAAGAAGCAGTCTCATTTGCTTGTCCCCAAATCTGAAAATAGCCTATCTTTACTGTAAAAACAACCTTCTCTCATTAAAATGTAATGTAATAATGACAGACCATCAGCTTTTGCTCACACTCAGCCTTCTTGAGTCTAGACCATCCTTCTTGATTAAGGGACTGAAACCAAACTTCACAAATTGTTCTTCAAAATTCAAAGAATGACAATGTTGCACAAACGATAAGAGGCATAACTGAAGGTAATCACCATAGATGCTTAAGATTTGAAATACACTAAATGTCCAAATATTTGTGGAAACCCCTTCTACTGAATGCACTCAGCTACTTTAAGTTGCAGTCATTGCTGACACAGACGTGCAAAAGCACACATAACTTGACTAGTCCAGATAGGAGTCTCTGGATAAGGCAGACATGAGCCTCTATGCACCATGCCTAATGCCAGGTGTGGGTAAGAGGGGTACAAAGCCCCCCAGTAATGAGCTGTGGAGCAGTGGATCTGTGCTCTCTGGAATGATAATGCTCCATCAAATACATTTGGGAACGTGCAGGGGATTTTGGGGATGAGGTGGGGATCTTCGATCCTGACCTCACTTTAAGGCTCACCAAATGCAATCAAATCCTCACAGCAATGCTGCAAAATGTAATAGAAAGGGTTCCTGGACAGTATAGACAGGAGAAACTCTTTTTTAACACCCTTGATTTCCGAAGAGGCAACGAGTGAGCTGGACTCCAAATACTTTTGACTGAATCTGTCATATTTAAAAAGCTAATCACTGTAATATTAAGCTTTTACCAAAAATAAAATGGTTCTACTTTGTATAAACTTGTTTTTGTCTGAAACTTTATTTATTTATTTATTTATTTATTTTTTTAGCTAAAACAAGCAGAGTGCAGGATGGTGCAACACTAACTGAGGCTGTGCCCCAGCTTGTAGGCTGGTGTCCTCTGGGAGGGAATGACAGTTAGTGAGTGGTGATGTGTAAATGCGCGATCACTGGTGAGCTATTATCACCTGACTGCACTGTCTCAGGTCGTGCAGAACCATGCCTGACCCCTGCCCAACACATTCCAGATTGGGGTTGGTGGGTAGCCGTCAGGAGGGGACAGTGGACCTTATCGCTGTCAAAATGCTGCCGTGCAGTGTCGAAAGATGTCCTCTTAATTTTGCTACCACTTTCCAAATGCACCTTTTCTTTTCTTGTGACTCCTGCTGTTTGTCCTTACCTCTCTGTTTTTGTCTCCCTTTGTGCTGCTCCTCTTTCAAATGTTAAGTCAAGATTATTTAATCTCGCACTGTGAAATGAGAAAGCTGCTTATGGTCACTAAAAGAAGTGGTCAAACGATAGCTCTCAGCATGTCATTCAGCCCTGCACTCTTTGCTAATGCCCTAAAGGATTAACCTTTTATTTGCTTTATTCTGAATTTCAAACTCACATCTCTCTTTCTTCGCCTTCTCTTCCTCTCTCAGGCATATACACACATATACACACGCTCCTGCACACTCACCGTTCACCTCCTGTGAGCCGGCATCAGTAAAGAGGGAGCTCATGATCTCCTCGAAGTTGCAGCCGGGCTCAGCTGTGTGCGGGTCCTGGGAGATGTGCCGGAGCATGGTCTTCAGCACGTCGTCCAGCGACGCCTCGTCTTCATGCAGAAGAATGCTCGCCCTCTCCAGAAAGCCATCCAAATCCCTGTGAGCCCTTACCTCCTCCTCAAAGTTCATCAGCTTTACGTACTGATAACACACAGACACATAGCTGATAAGTATACACACACACATACAAAGACTAAGGTTAATAGGAAACCTCTGATAACAAAGGACACTAAAACCTCTTAAGCCCTAAAGGTCTGTATGTTCCTTACTCTCATTAACACACACAGTTTCATACAAATGTTTGGACACCCTGCGTGCAATTATACATCTTGTGTTATTTTTTCAAAGTGAAAAGTGGTAAACAGTCTCTGTGGTGAATTAAAAAACAAAATATTTCTTCCTTAAAATACAGTTACTCATACAGTTAATACAGTTCCATAAATGAATTAAGAAATAAAAATCATCATGTGTTATGAGCCACACTGGACATCTTATAGAGTCAGGACAAACAAAGTCTTATAGAGTCAGGACAAACAAAGTCTTATAGAGTCAGGACAAACAGAGTCTTATAGAGTCAGGACAAACAAAGTCTTATAGAATCAGGACAAACAGAGTCTTATAGAGTCAGGACAAACAGAGTCTTATAGAGTCAGGACAAACAGAGCCTTATAGAGTCAGGACAAACACAGTCTTATAGAGTCAGGACAAACAAAGTCTTATAGAATCAGGACAAACAGAGTCTTATAGAGTCAGGACAAACAGAGTCTTATACAGTCAGGACAAACAGAGTCTTATAGAGTCAGGACAAACAAAGTCTTATAGAGTCAGGACAAAACAGAGTCTTATAGAGTCAGGACAAACAAAGTCTTATAGAGTCAGGACAAACAGAGTCTTATAGAGTCAGGACAAACAAAGTCTTATAGAGTCAGATCATAACATGCAAGATGTTTTTATATATTAGCTAAAAGTCTTTCATTTATTGTAATTAGAATTTCTAAACCCCTATTTCTGAGATATTGCTTAATCCACAAACTGTCTATGATGTTTAGTTCAGGGTATTGTGAAGGTCATTCATGGTGCTTTTGAGGAATATTCTGTATCATTATTCTGTTGTCAAATCCATCCTCTTCTCAGCTTTATCCTTTGAACTAATAGTTTGACATCTGCATAGTCTGAGAGTTCTGACATCTGAATTTTAAAATTTCAACATCTATTTTCTGTTATTTTGTGGAATTATTTCTTCTCTCTACCTGTGCAATATTGGCAGTGCTACTCAGTGCTACTTAAGTTGCACCCATTGCAAATGCACATTTACATACACAACTTGTTTACTATCTGCAGAGAAGTATTGCCAATAGAATAGGACTATTTAGGGCAGATAAACATGAACATATAGCAACATGCCTTATGCCAAGCATGGGCTAGAGGGAATAAAACCACTCAGCATGGAACTGTGTTCCATCTATGTGAGATGAACTGAGGAGTAACAGATGAAGTTGGGTTTTGATCTTCCTGACAAGACTAACACTCGTTGCTGAATCCAATCAAATCCCTACAAAAGGAGGATAAACTCTTTAATACCCTTGATTTCAGAATAAACAATGAATGAGCAGGTGTCCCAATATGTTTCTCCATATTTTGACTTTGTCCACAGCACTTGTTTCCAGGGCACCGACATTCATTCTGTAGCATACTTCCAACCTTGTTTTGTGACAAAGTCAAAGGTAATGTTTCTCTTCTCCGACTCTTCCATGAAGATTGTTTTGTAAAATCAATGCTGTACAGCCAAATGGTCTACCAGCACTCTTGACACAGCTAACCTTCCTGCAGGTTCCTGGCTGTCATACGGTGGGATTTTTTTGACTGTCTCATACAAGCAATTCTCTCTCCAAGCGTTTTCTTGGACTTCCAGATCTCATTTTGACCTCCACAGTTCACCAGCATTTCCACTTTGTAAGAGCAACACCAATGAAAGTATTGAAAAATGCAGCAAAAAAGCATTCTAGTAGAGTTGTGTGTTTTGTTTATAATGTATGACTTTACACAAAAACAATGTCTGCTTGCCAGGGACAAAACATCAGAAAAGCCTTAGGACCAATTACGTGATGTAAGCGTGGGCAGGGGCGGCTTAAAAGCAGTCCTAACCCCACGGTAGCATTGTGGGATGAAGCACATAGCCAGTATGTTACTACCAGAGTAGCACATTGCCAGTATTCTGGATTGTGCCTTTCCATAAAATTACCTGCCCAAGATTACATCCCAATGATCAGCGGCTGTTCCTACAGAACACCAAAGGCGCATTGAAAAAGGAGACAGTACAAAAAAGGCTTCTGGTTTTGTTCTGTAATAGCATTCCCCATTGTAGAAACAGCAAGCCATTAATGCTTGGCGATCTAATCCCCTACCTTGTAGTCAATCAATCAATCAAACTTTATTCATATTGTGCTTTTTACAACGAAGTTGTCACAAAGCAGCTTTGCAGAAATCCAGGTCAAACCCTCTTTTGAGCAAGTGGCAGACAGTGGCAAGGAAAAAGTCTCTCAGACTGGGAGGAAGAAACCTTGGGAGGAACCAAGGCTGAAAGGGGGAAGCCATCCTCCTCTGGTCTTCACCGGATAGGACAGACAATAAAGCACGAAAAAAGAACATAGAGAACCAGACAAAAGGAGTAAAATAATAAAGAACTATATCTAGAGTGTGAGCAGGCTGTGCCTGAGTTTTGAGAGAATGTGAGAGTGTAAGATACAAGCACAGAATTAATATGAAAGTCCATGCAGGTTACACAGTCATACGATGGCGGTGCAGTGTCTAATGTGGCATGAGTAAGCCAATGAGAAGATCAATGTGAGGATAGTCATTGATTACTTTCATTTTCGGATCCTCAGACAGTTGCTTAGAGGAGCCCATATATGATGTGTGTTAAAACATGTTTATGAACAGTTTATGAATTTATATTTATATAAAAAATTTTAATTCAACTAACAGTTCCTATCACATCAATAACAGGACATGACTTTTGGTCTGGGATGGCGCAGTGGATAGCACTGTTGCCTCACAGCAAGAAGGACCTGGGTTTGATCCCCGGGTGGGGTGACCTGGGAAGTTTCAGTGTGGAGTTTGCATGTTCTCCCCATGCATGGTAGGTGAATTGGTGACTCTAAAGTGGCCCTTAGTGTGTGTGCGCGCCCTATGATGGACTAGCGCCCTGTCTAAGGGTTGTTTCCAACCCTGCGCTCAGAGTTGCCGGCTGGGCACTAGCTCACCCCTGACCCTGTTCAGGAATAAGTGGTTCAGAAAATGGATGGATGGACCTTGTATAAATGGTCTGAATGAGCTTGTATAAAAGAAGCACAGTGTATCCAACAATAAAGTCAGCCTCATTTATCCTTCATGTAGTGATAGGAAGCCAAGAAAACTCTGATACATCTGCTAATCAAGATGTGAACCTGCATGCATGCATGATCTGCGGGACACATTTAAACAAATGAAAACAATAGATCAGTGATCATTTTGGAGATATGTGTTATGACAGTGATACTGCATATGACTGCTTAAATTTGCAACATCTGTAATATGCTATCAGTGTGAGGTAAAAAAAAAAAAAAGATTCTTACTCTTCGTGACGTGTTGAGCAAGACACAGCCATGGACATCGGAATCTGGAATAGGGGAGAGGAAATAAGAGAGGAAACATGTTAAGGAGTTAGAGTAGCAGTTATGGAAAGAGATACACCTCTTGAAACAATGTGATGGAGAAGGAGACACTCTTGTTTCCTATTTAGGAGTTTGTAAGGTCTGGAAAAAAAAAAGGACAAAGTACAAAATGTACAGACAAAAGAGAAGATCATCATGTTCCTCGGAACACAGAACTCTCCCTCAAATACCTCAATTCCTAATCTCCAAAACACAAGAACAGTCACTGAGCAAAAAATGACTGGCCTTTCTGACTTCAGTTTATCATCCAGCACAGCATGAACTCCTTCTATCACATACACGTGCAGAGCAGGAGCTGTATGTGTGTGTGTGCATATGGGGTGCCCACATGGATGTGTGTGTGTGTGTTCACGTGTCCCTGCTTGCCCCTGTTTGCGCCCTGTTCTGTATTGTGCTCAGGTTTATCCAGAGTTCAGTTTAAATTTCTCACAGAAAGGCTGCATACTTAGTGCTCGTCCATATAGAGATTATATAAAGCAGAGAGCCTTTATCACAGAGAGATTCCCCACTCCTGCATGCTCACAGAGCAGGAAGTCCTGCCTGTAGAGAGATATTCAGAATGGATTACCACGGCCCGCCACTGACTCCTCCTCTGCCTCTGCTCTCAGATTAGAGAACTGCTGGAATGGGTTTAGGATTAAAAGGGGAACTTTGAGAATAAAAGCCCTGGTTTAAAAGCAGAACTTTGGGTTTTAATGAGGAGTAAGACTATGTGTTAAATTAATAGGGTTACATAACCCCTGAGCCGTTTTTAATGGCTTATCGCTGTCGTTTGAAACTGCTCATTTTGGTATCATCCTGCATTCATCTCTTTTGAAGGTGCTAGCTCTAAGTATATTTTCAGATATTTCCATCTCAGTTTGTATTTACTGCGTCAAAAGAACATCTAATCATTATCTAACCAAGCTGCATCATGCACCAGTCAGCACAATCCAATCCAATCCAATCTAAAGGGTACATTTATACCTAACTAAACACGATCCAAATGCAATCTGTCTAAATAATCATTAACCATCAATCCAATGCGAGCTACACTTTAATTCATACTTAATCAAACACTACATAATGTAAATCAGGGCTGACTAAAGCAATCCAATTCAAACTAATCAGTCAACAATGTATTGTTGACCACAGATAATCTTATGTAATGTAACCATCTAAATGTGCATCTGAACAATCTAATCCAATCAGCAATTCATAGTTATCTACACATAATTAAATGGAATGTAAACATTTAAATAAAGGTTAACCTAATCTAACCTAATACATTCTAATCAATCTAATCTAATCTAATCTAATCTAATCTAATCTAATCTAATCTAATTAAATTTAATTTAATATAATTTAATCTAATCTAATCTAATCTAATCTAATCGAATCAAATTTAATCTAATCTAATCTAATCTAATATAATCTAATTTAATTTAATCTAATCTAATCTAATCTAACTGTCTGATTCTAGATTTACCAAACACAATTTAATTGAATATAATCTGCTAATCACATTTAACTAAAACTAATCCTACCTAATCTAACCAGTCATCTAATTAAAAGGTAAGAATCTACTCAATCTAATTTACTTTAAACTATTCATCTTATTCACATTTTTTCATACTTGCAACCTAAACTAACCACCAATCAGAATTAATCATAAATAATCCTTGCTGCACAGTAAATATTAATTCTAAGAGATTAAAGTTTAGATGAACAAAAGTAATATGTTACATAAACTGAAACCTCAAAAACAGTTCAAATTTATTTCTGCTTTGTTCCATTTTTTTTTACAGTGGTATTCATTCAAGACTTTATCTAATCTAATCTAATCTCATCTAAAAATCCATGGTTAAATTGCTTTGTTTTCTGTGCTTCTTTTTCATCTTAGATGAAATATTCTTAAAATACTAAAAATAGGCCACAGGATCCCTGAACTGAAGCACTGTCAGAGATACGAGTCAATGCTGATATCCATCAGGAAACAAAAACACACAGATTAACCCAGTACGAATGCATCATCTGCTAAAACTCAGCAAATGTTCTGTATAGACACTGACTGTGTCTATACTAGCTGGCGCCACTTTAACAACAGAAGTCATTAGCCAGCAGTTGAGCTAGTTACAAGAACAGAGTCTTCCAGTCCATCACAAGTGATCACACCTTTGGCAGCAGATAACCTTCATCCTGCCTTCACAAAACATTGTCTTTATAAGTTAACCCCCATTAAGGTCTCTCACTTACACCCAAGCGTGCACTTTACCAGGTTGGACTGCAGTGTGTCAGAGGAGTGGAGTGTAATTTTAATCCCGATGAGTGCTGACGGGTATGTGCTGGGGCTGACGAAACGTCGGCTCGGATGAGACAATGTGTGAACAAACCCCGCGCATGCTGATATGAGCATATCTAATGCTGTGTAGTACTCGGTGGAGCAGAAAAATGAACATTAAAATTGGACTGAGCATATTTGTTTGAACAGAGCTGGTTACAGCAGTCAGACTGGAACATGCCCTGTCCACTGATATTAATCAGTCTGATTCACTTTATGTTTGCAGCATTGACAAAGAAAAAATATATAGTCCAGCAAAATCGAAGTGAAAAAAGGTGTTCAATGCATAACATTGTTTTGTTTTATTTTACCACAAAACATACAACTACAAATATTCACAAACCAAAACTTGCTTTTGACGTTTCACTTATTAAAACAATATGCAACAGTCAATTAATTTAGAAATAACTAAAGGTAATTAAGTATTGAGTGGGTGATTTGGTGAAACTGTGGTGTTATAAAGACTGGAAATATGTGTGTTGCTGCTGTCACATAAAGACCATACATTTTTATTTATTATGGCATTTATTGGCAAGAATGTGACAATTTAAACAAATCATGATACAGGGGTTACGATACAATATACTTTAAATAAGGAACTATATTGTGAGGGAGTTTCAAATTTTAGTTAAACTGCCTGTAGTTTAAAGAAAACTTTTATAAGTTGACTTTAATGCAATCAGAAGATGCAATGTTGCAATTAAATACAATCATCTTGCCCTGACAAATGTTTGTCCTGTTAAGTTGGTATTTTGGAAATCTAAGGTTTTGTGTAATATGGTGATTAGACATCCCATAAAACATCTTTTTAGCAATATTAAAGAGATGAAACATCAAAATACAAAACACATCAAACATCAACTTTCTATAATCATCTGTAAAATGTAGTTAATCAAACAGCTAAAAGAATTCTGCATGGAAGAGTGTGCTTTATGCCTAAAGGCTCACTTGTGCTCAACGCTAAATATGGATACAGAGACAGAAGGCTCTGTCCGTACTCTGTGTTCATTTTGTCTGTATTTGTAAACATCTCTGAAATCTCTGAAAGCTTACGGATACAGATGGAACAGAGCAGTACTACTGGGAACTGTGGGGGCATTGTAGCCAAACAAAACCCGACCACTGCTATATGAACAAACAAGAAACACTGGCAGAAAAGAAACTTACGGCAGAACTTTTTTGTAGTAAGTACATTATCATGACCTTATCCACCATCACCACGTTTGCTGTCAGAAACTGTGAACTGCCCTCTAGTGGATGTGCTGATTAAAGGATGCATAGAGGTATGTGGGCAGTGACAAATATATCATTTGCACGTGTTGGGGGCTCTTAGAGGCTAAGTGCACTAAGGTTCCTTGCCCGGGGATCGTGAGTTTGAGTTCAAATCCTGGGTCATGCTGCATTGTTATCAGCAGCCGGAACCCAACAGGGCACAACTGCCCACGGTCTCTCTTGGTGGGTAGATGGTGCTCTCTCTCCATCACTCCCAACACAGGCATTTGTTGGTTGATGCATCAGAGCTAGGGATCTGGCACTTCGAAAAGAGGAGGTGACTGATTTCAAAGAGGCACATGCTTTTCCTCAACTCCCTAGTTTTAGGAGCATTGCAGGACGGAGATGGAGGGTGTCCTAGTAAATGGACAGGACGGGATAATTGGCACAACCAATATGGGAGAAAAGTGTAGAATTGAATCAATCATAAACAATTAATAAAAAAATGAAGGAAAGAAATGTACATCCTTATGTTCACACATACAATTAATATGAATGAGCCTTAAGTCTAATTCCCACATTTATCAAATGAGCTTAATTCACCTGTTATGACACATTTCTACTCTTAGCCATATTTGTTCACACGTGCCAACTCTGCCGCAGCCTCTTCAATGACAAGTTACCCAGCAGCAGCTTAAGTTGCTACTTAATTAACTTAGAAAACAAGAGGAGAGTCCAGAAAACAGTCTCTGTGCTATCATTCCTACAGCTCTCACTAGCTGCGACAAAAAGCAGTTCTTTATGAGGCATGAATGTTTGCCCTTTTGAATTCACCCCTGCCGCTGAAGACTAAAATATTTTGATGACCATAAAAGGTCTCTCCTATTTTTCATTTCTGATTTTGCAGCGCAGCTCGCTCTCACACAGTGGCTGTTTTATTATTTCATTGTTCAGGTGGCGTTGAGTGACAGCAGTTGACCTGTCACCATGTGTGGGTTTTGGGGTGTCACCACCTAATCACAATGCACCTGAGAATGTTGCCTTGGCAACAACTGACCTGCTAACCTGAGCATCTCTGGAGCTAATCAACAGCTCTGGGTCCAGCTCCGCTAGACACATGCACACACATACACACACACTCACTGACCTGTCCCTCCTTGGTGTGTCTGGTTGCCGTAGAGATGAATGTCATCTCCTGATGGGATAGGAGAGTCCTGACCCTCCTCTCGGTCTTCGCTCCCCTCCTCCTGCTCGTCTCGGTCCCTCTGCTCTGAGAACACACACATAAACATAAACAGCCCATACACTGAAAACACTGCACGCACACTAATTCACTGGGAATATATTAACACACATCACACGTACATGAAAATACACTGAAAACACATATTCATACACCTCAGAGCTTAGAGCAAACAAACCCACCCTTCCACTCACACGCACTGAGAAGATAAACAGATGTTAGTACTAATTGGTCATCAACATATAAGCTGTATATCAATGTTATGAAATGCATCAGACTTTGGGTCAGTTTCCTGTTCAGGGTTTAAGCCTGGTCTATAGTTTCCTTCTTCATTCTACATTCTGAATGCCGTGTACTCCAGGACTAGGCTTAGTTTGTCTGGGAAACATCTATTATTTTGCAAAACAATAATTAAATATGGCCTACAATAATGATCCAGGACAGGTATTCCAGCCCTAAGGCCAAATAAGGCTCCATAAATGGATTTTTAATTGGTCCCTCACTCTTAGAATGCATCAGAGCCAGTTTCAATATGCTTATATTTCTCTTTCTACTTGATGGTGTCATCTACACAATCTCCAACATACTGTTTTACCCAAACTATCTAAAGTGTTAAAGACAGACCAGCAGAACGGCATTTCGTCCTTACAAACAAAGCTGACTGTGAGAATCTATTTCAACAGCAATGGAATTCAAATATATGTGCCTCATTAAACTAGAGTTATAGTAATTCATTTAATATCAAAAGACATTATTAAACAAAGGATGGGCATTACAATAAATATTCAAAACGGAAGATGATGGAGAAACTGAAACAGCTGGAGTTTACTCCGGTCTCACAGCTGCAACTTTTCATCAAAGCACATTCAGCTATTCAATGAATATGAATTGTTCTGTGCTTATATGCAATATTTTGAATGATTTATGAACAATATTTAGCCAGAGTCTGCTTAGCCCTCAGTTTTGTTGATATGGTCCAACATTTCAGTTGTGGGTTTAATTTTCTGGATCTTTCTAGGCACCAAGTTAGACAGATGGAGACATATGATGCAGATTACTATAGTAGTAATATTATAAACTTCAAATCACATTCAATTTAGAGTGAAATCTCTCTATAATTAGTCAGCATTTTTAGTTCTAATATAGCCTTTGTTAACCTTTGGATTTTATGTACATAATTATGTGCTGATTCATGAGTAAACACCACAGTCTTCACTGACAGATTGTTAACTCAAGCCATTACACAGTAATCACATAATCCATCACATTGTTTTAAAATAATTCATTTAAACAATACAGTTGTGCATTTATAAAACACACACACACACATAAGAAGAAAAGCAAGTTTTAATATAATGTTCTGCTGCCTCCTTCACTGAACTATGTGTTTATGTGTTGAATGAGTGTCTAGGTTTATTTTCAGACATGGTGAAACATCTTATTTGTTGACTGTTTAAGAAATACTGAATTATGTAATGCATTATTCATGCATTCACTCATAACCGGTTTATGTAAAAATGTTTGTACATGGAATTCTTGAACTGAAAGCATTCTGTGCTTACTGACCTATTCAGTGAGCTAACCCATCTCAAACTGATAAAAACTGAGAAGGTCATGTCGTGACCTGACGTGAAATGTACTTGAACTGACTCTTGAACATGGCTGGGATTATATATATGCAGTATACAGTCATATGCAAAAGTTTTGGCATTCCTGGTCAAAAAATCTGTTATTGTGAATACATACATATTCAAAACCTGACCTTATCTCCAAAGCATACAATTAAAGGCAACACTGTTCATTTTTTAGGCAATTCACATTCATTTTTTTTTTAATTAACAGGGCCCAAACAAAAGTCAGAACTTAATAACATGAGGCTTTAAGTTTTGAGAGATTCTTGAGCCATCTTCCAAACACTGCTCTATAAAGGTCTTACCACAGAAAGAACAACTTGTAGGTCTTAAAAATGTGAGGGTTGTGGCAAAACCTTCAGCTTGTCAATTGTATTTTAGGTAAATTTGTGATCATTATCCTTCTGTAGAAACAAATTTCTTTTCACCTTCATCTTTTTTCAAATGTGTGATGTTTAATTCCATAATCTCTAGAATAATTAATTTAATCTTATATTCCCTCTACCAGTAAAATGTTCTGCCACTGGCTGCAACACAAGCCCTTCAATCAAAGTATGATTGATTCAAACTTGTGCTAACTTGTTCTTTTCATGAAACTCTTCATCCTTTTTTCTCTAAATTCTGTTTTTTATTTTGTCCAAGTTCTGCTTTAATGCAATCAGTACATAGGGCTTATTTCAAAAACACATCAAGATGAATTAGATGTTCCTATTAAAGTGTCTGACGCTGAATTTTGTGGTGAGGTCACAGGATGTCTTCTGAAGACTTTCAAATATTTGTGCAGATGACAATGTTGAAGAGTTGAAGAGTCAGAGTATTTATAAAGCTTTGAAATTGGCATCACCTGGCCCTTAATGATCATTATTAATAACCCATAGGCCTAAAAGGCTAATTAAGATGGAAAACCTTGATAAAAGCTTAAAGCTCAACTCTTTTTTTGTTCTAAAATTTCATAAGACAAAAAATACACTAAATGCTTCAAATTTAGCTTTGTGTTAGGGCTGTGTGTTGGCAAAAAATCTGGTGTTTCTTGTTCAATAACTTCACACACACACACACACACTGTCTAGTATTCTTATGTGTACTGCCATCATGTTACTTGCAGTAAAACACAATCCCAATCCCTTTTAGCTGTGAGCTCCTTATTGTATAATCTGAATGACAATAAAGTTCACTTCATTTCATATATTGCAATATTGTTAACAGATTGTTTTTACTCCCGAGATAATTTTTTCCCAGGATATTTTGATAGTTTCACATGCCTTTATTCACCTGTTAATGACATTTAATAAGTAGAAACATAACATATAACATATAACAGATTCATAAGATCATTGGCTATTAACTTGAGATTTAAATAAAAAATGTAGATATTTGTACAAACCTGATATTTTGACAGTTACTTGAATATTTTGGCTTTTTCCTTAGTTATTTTTTGTATTGATCAGATTTATTAATATACTTATATTAGTATATTAGTTATTAAGTTATTTACAATACTTGACAGTAGTCCAATCAAAGTACAAAATTATTCTTATTCTTATTATTGTAGTTGTAGTAGCTGATAGTGAAAACAGGGTAGCTCCCACAGTTTGTTTTGATATGTGTATCGTGCCTGTAGGTTATTCTGTTCCAAAATTATGAAGCCTAGAAAAGTGGCATGTAGTTAAGAGTGTTAATTTAAAACTGAAACAGTATTTTTGGGAATTGTAACATTGAGACGTTCAAATACACAATTTGAAACTGTCTCAAAAAGCGCTGTCACAACTTAATATTCCAAAGATGTGTCCCTGAAAACACAGCGTCACTAAAAGTCTTCATTTATTCACACATGGCTGGGTTCTACTGCTCTTTGCTCTGGCAGTGGCTATCGTACTCATATCTGTCCATTTATCTATTCATATATTCACTAATCCTTTCCCCTCTATTATTCTCTATGGAAAGCTGCAGAGGAGTAGAGGGCTGTTAATCCTTACGCATGGAACGTCGCTCTACGTCCCACTTCCATGTCCCTAGACACACTGAGGATGGCAGGGTCTTTCTCTTCACACTTGGCAATAGCTTTCTTTCGAGCTGTCACTACTTCACTCTTCCTCCACCTGTATGCAGTGCCGTATCTCTGAATCATCACATTCAAGGCTTTTCGATTTACTATATTCATGAAGAAATTAACCCATTTATATGAAAAGTCTCTCCACAATTTGTTATGAATGAGCTTCTTCTAAATTAAAAGACACAAACAAAACAAACATGATTCAAATACTGCTTTGAGACTTGATCTGAATGTGTAAATTGACCTCAAGAGCAGACTCGAGCACTTAATTTCTGTGCCGTTGCAAAGCAGCCTTAGAGACCGAAATAAAGGACATATGCAAACACTTCCAACTCAGATTGTTGTGCAATACTCAGCAAGACATTCAAGTTTTCCAGCTGCAACATGTTCAGTGATAATGGATAACTGGATTTTAACCTGAGGGGTGTTTACTTAGTATTATGATAACAGTGCTACATATTGTTGCTGTCCTGTAAAAAAAACATGTATCTCCAAAATGGCAAATTAACAGGAGAAGGAAAAACCTTTTTGACTTTCTATAAAAGTCAACATAAACAGAAAGAGTAAGAGAAAGTTTTAGACTAGATGAAAAGAATAACAGCCAGATTACAATTCAAAAAGTGTTTTTTGGATGATGAGGAGGTAAAAGGTAACATTCATCAGTTCCAGAAAAATGCATCCCCATGCATCTCCTTCACAGTATCGTGCCTAAGAGAAAATTTCAATGTTGTGTGGGAGCACAAGTTTAATCAATCCAGTGAATGCAGGAGTGAGACAACTTATACAGGTAGGATAGTGTATAACAGTCTATATAAAATGATAACCATACAATAATTACCTTTAGGAGAATGGTAATTATTGTTAATGATCAATTACAAATAAACAGTTAAATGATCAATAAGGAAATAAACTGATTCTAAATAATTGCAAAGCAAACAAACATGAAAAATACCTAAATTGTGTGTTACTGAGCTACAGCTGTGGAAAATGCTCGAAAGAAAGACTAATACACCACAAGTAAGTCAACTAAAGGCAAATCTGTAGGACGGTGAGATGGACTGGGCCGAAATGTCAATGTTGTAGGACAAATGCTGCTGGTTTTGGTAGGAGCAGCAGTGAGGCAATTTCTAGTGGGAGTAGAGATTACAAAAGCAGTCCTGCTCAGACCTCTAAACTAGACCAAAATCACATCAGATACTTTGTCACATGGCAATTAAAATGTCAGTTGCTGTGAAAAGAAGATATTTTTCCTTAACTCCTTGATGAGATCAGCTATGTAAACACTGACTTCAACCACACTGAAATACAGCAGCACTGTTAGAATTCTCTATTATGTGGTCATGAAAAGAATTAAATGTGTTTAAAAATTTGTTTAAAAGGCCTTGTTAAGCTTATGCAAACTGAGGTGGTTTGAATTAGCAGAGATATCATAACAGAAGCTGAGTTTCCATATATGAACACGGAAGTGAATGATAAGTTCTGACACTTTATCAGAATTGGTATCAGAAGATAAAAAATGAATATTTAATACTAATATTTGAAACTAACATTTGCTGACATCTTTATTGCACTAATGAACATTTAGTTCACTGCTTAACAAATCCTGTCCTGGTGCCCTGCATAGTTACTGGATTACCTGCTCCCAATAAACATAATTCAACTAATCAGCTCATTAACAACCCATTTCCACATTGCAGGGGGTGTGTTTTAGCAGGGAATCCTCTAAAATGTGCAGGGCAGAGGACCCAGGTTTGGGAAACGCTTGTATAAGTGATGTTGGGGTATTACACATTTCTTGAATTTATAACCTTTCACAATTAAATGTCACAATTTCAGCAGTGCTGATATAGTGCTGATATGGGTTTATTGGTATTGGCACTGGCAGATATATACATTTAACATCATAATTGACCCAGAAATCCCATGCATGCAAGCCTAATTTTCACACACACACACACACACACACACACACACACACACACACACACACACACACACACACACACACACACACATACATATGCTCTGAAGAGAACAGCACAGTGAATATAAGCAGATAGCACTACTAAACATAATTTTATGAGCTCGGCCTGCACAATCTATCACTTGGTAATCATTATTGTGATAATGCCTTTTGCATTACTGATAGCACAATATGTAAATGAGCCATCAGGGTTTTTTACTGTGTGCTGTCAGCACTGATCACAGGTCCAGATGGTCATGCCCAAGGAACTGGCCAAATGAGGAAGGAGCCAGATGAGGAAAGAGCCAGACGAGAAAAGAGCCAGCTGAGTGTTTATGTGAGTGTTTTGATGAACCAGAAAATTCATGTAATCTGACAAAAGTAAACTGTTGTGGTCAAAATAATGCACAGTAATCTTTAACCAGTCTACGTTATTGATTCTCTAGTATTTTTTAAAACATTTCATGGCATGCATAAGAACACAACCATAACAGAATCAAAATCAGAGTACTATTTTTTGCATGAGCTCTGGTTGCAAGGAGTCGTCTCGACCTGCACACCTGCATCCTATAGCATTACTGAAGAGCCTCTGCTTGGACTGTGGATATGGTTGTAATCTCTTCCCAGTAACCTGACCTTAATGTCACCAATCAACACAGACAATTGGAATGGTGCTACCAAAAACCAAATTTAAAAAGTGAGGACTTTCTGAGAGCTTGGCCTTGTGACAGCTAAATGAGTTGATGAGTTGACCATGCTGACATCCCCCAAAGATGGCAAAAATTCATTTACTGCCAGTTTAAAAACCCGTCATTCATTAATTGATTTACTTCATCTAAACAACAAAAAGAAACAGATGTCCTGACACGTGAACCTGTATTTAAACGAGTCGCTACCTCCTACCATCCCCCACACAATAAACTAACCAAATGTTCAAATATTTGTTTCAAAACTTGTTTTTTGGGTTTTATCCCAAAAATAAAAGTCTCCCATTTTTCTTCTTGCATAATTAAACATTGGTGAAGGGTGAACTGATAGCACATTTATCGCACCTGTATTGTACCTAGCAGATGATCAACGCAGATGCTGAACTGAGCTAGCAGAACGCTCTCTCTGAGGCAGAAAAAATGTTCACCTAATTTATTGTAACATCATTATTATTAGTATTAGTGATAGTATCCGTTACTGCAGTATTATTGGTCCCTCTCTGCACAACAGTGTTTGCTTTTGGACACATTATCAGTGATGTTCCTCTAAGCATCAGTAGATACAAAACAAAAGTACCTAAGATAAGTAGTTTAATTAGGAAAACCAGAAAAACAAAACTGACTCATTATATTATGGATTAACATGTCTTTAGCAGGGCGGCACTTTAGCACTGTTGCCTCACAGCAAGAAGGACCTGGGTTCGATCCCTGGGTGGGGCGACCTGGGAAGTTTCTGTGTGGAGTTTGCATGTTCTCCCCGTGTTCGAGTGGGTTTCCTCTGGGTTTCCCCCACAGTCCAAAGACATGCATGGTAGGTCAACTGGTGTGTGTGTGTGTGTGTGTGTGTGTGTGTGTGTGTGTGTGTGTGTGTGTGTGTGTGTGTGTGTGTGTGTGTCTGTGTGTGCGTGCCCTACGATGGACTAGCGCCCTGTCTAGGGTTGTTTCCCGCCCTTGCGCTCAGAGTTCCCGGCTTGGCACCGGCTCACCTGTGACCCTATTCAGGAATAAGTGGTTCAGAAAATGGATGGATGGATGGATGGATGTCTTTGTAAAAAAAAAAAATCAGCTCAATTCAATATCAGCATTTTGGTGTGGCTCTGTTGACTCATCACATCTGAGTACACTACATGCAAAATATTTATATTTATATTGTATTAATTTCTTGTTTATTAGCATTATACTTAATGACTTTCACGTATCCTTTTTCTACATGAATGACGATTTTTTTAAAAATACTGCAGCATTGTCAGTGACCATCAAATTCTCTGAGTGCGCGGCTCACACAGCGTTACGATTAAAACATTGGCATTCTCAGTTTAAAAAAAAAATTCACATATTTAGCAGAGTGCCACGTTGGAGAGAATGGGTTAAGAACAACCAGTGAGTAAGAAGAACCATCACCTGTAACCTAAATGAATATTTGTCATTTAAACGAAAATTTAGTTTGTGCTTTTTTTCCATCTTGCTGTTTTTTGTCAGTAATTTTGCGGGCATATCAACTATAATCAGTCTGACACAAATTTACATACATACAAGATTTCTATACTGATCTTGAGGTCTAATATTGGGCTGAACTTGCTAAGACAGCCTGATCTGCCCATACTGGTAGTTGGTTAAAGTGGTCTCTACTTAAACGTAAATTATTTTCATGACATGGGAAAGGCTGACTTCTAATAGTTTTGAGAAGTTTTTAAATTAGGTACAACCAGAAGGATGTGTCAGATTGCACTGCTAATAGGTAGGAAGTTAAAGGTTACCAGCAACAATAAATGATTTAAAAACTGATATGGGCAATATTTGCTGATCTGCACATACAGAAGTAGTGTCTCTCAGTCTGGTCTTGGGATAAAATGTTTGCTTACACAACATGCCAGATGTCTTAGCATGGAGTTGCTGAACTTCCTAATGATGCCCTGTGATAATCCATCCCCTGCAGCTGGTTTCTGCAGATTTTGCAAACTGCGCTCCACGATGACACCAGGCCTGCACACGTGATGCATGACAACAAACCATTTATCTTGGCACTAACCACCGTGCCTTCACACACATATTTATTGGTCATCTCCACTAAGACAAAAGCAGGACTCATCACTGAAAATGACCAGCTGCCATTCTGAGAAACTCCATGACTGTCTGGCACAACACCATTTCAGACTTTGGCGACAATGACGTGGGATTAAGGACAGTCAGTCAGGGACAGTGATAAAAGCTGGCCTTGCTTATGTCACAAGCACAGCCGAACGTGAAACTTTAACATGTCTCATGGTTTCAAACCTACAAACCAAGTTTCATTCCTGTCTGTTGATTCCTTCTGGGTGCACTTATTTTTTTAATGATGAGTGTACATCGTTATTCTTTTCTCCGGTTGTTTACTTGACCCGGATCAATTTACCCCTAACACGGGGACAAGTTGAGCCAAAGACTTTTTTGGATTCTTATATTTTGTTGTTCAAGTCAGGCAAACTGCTAAGGTTTCAGATGATGTCACACATTCTGAACATGTGCTGCACAAAGTTTTATTTCTGTCTCATATTCTCTTGGTTACTGACCAACTCAAGTAAAACATGCCCAATTGTACCCTACTGTCCACTACAGAAATATCTGATGCAAAAACAAACTTTTGTCCAATAGTGTTTGCTAGCATGGAGATGCACAAGTTATATTAGCAAACAAACAAACAAAAACCCAGGCAAATTCAATATTGTAACATTTTTTAAAGTGATGGGCTTTAGTGGTTATTGCGTCATCATCGCATTTTTGTTTTCATAAAGAGCACCGACAGTATTTATGAGAATCGTCTAGGAGCTTTAATTTTGTTAAAAAAAAATGTAAAGCAGAAGTAAAAAGATACCTCCTCCTCTCCTCCCAAACTCAGACTAATGATTTACTCAGTAACTGTCCACATGGTTATTTAAATAAGTGGACTCTACACAGGCCTAGCCAGAGCCAACTACCCTCAGGTTCTACCAGACCACATCCTCTAAAGCATGGGTGTCAAACTCTGGCCCACGGGCCAAATTTGGCCTGTAGTGGAATTATATTTGGCCCACGAGGCAAAACCAAATGACTACTAGAGCTGGCCTGCCGGTATTATACAGCGCATTCACCGCTAATACTAAAAATCCCATAATGCCCTGCCATTGTTTTGGCGCGTAAATCAATACAGGACCCAGAAATGCCCTCTCCTCTGTGACAGTCGTCATAGCAACCTCATACAACAACTGTCAGTGTTTTACCCCTTCCCAAAAATGGTGAAAAGAAAGGCAGAAAACAGGAGCTTTACAGACAGGTGGGAGACAGAATATCTATATATATATATATATATATATATATTTATATATATAATATATATATATATAAGGCTCATTTGTTCAATGTTGGCCCGCAACTTTGTTCAAGTTTAAAATTTTGGCCCACTGTATATATGAGTTTGACACCCCTGCTCTAAAGCAACAAATATGCTAACCTCTGTTATGCTCTCTGGTTGTGAACTCAGACATAATACACATTGCTGCACACTGATAAGCCCTGAGAGATGCTGCCGGACAGCTTTGTGCCACTTAACAAAATGCAACAAAAACTTAAGTGTCATGGCGTACTATAATGCTGGACATGCCCTTCAGAAGCAGAAAGGACTTTTATTTATTTATTTATTTATTATATCCACAACAAGACATCACTTCGTCAACTGTTCTTCCGTTCACACACAGAAACCCACACATAAATACACACTCACCCATCTCCTGATAGAAGTATCCATTCTTGGCCATGCCCGAGGAAGGAGCCTCTGTAATTGAAAAACAAATCAAAAATACGATCACAGTCGAGCCATAAAACAACATCCATGTTAATAAAAGACGGGAGATTTAATGTGTCTTATTTCCATATCTGTTGGTAGATACTTAAATATATACAGGGCAGCAAACAATGTGTGTGGCCCTTAGGCATGGACTGAATTGCAAATTAGAGTGTTACACCACTGCATGAACACACACAGACACACACACACGCGCACGCACAAGCCGCACACAAGCATGTGTTAAAGCTACAATGCAAACAAATACACATAAAGTTCTCACACACATACACATGCATGTGCACACACACAGATAAACACCACACACACTTCCACACCTGTGCCCTACATTCATTTGGTGCTGTTTAAGGGGATATTTATGAGGTGAAGTCAGCCGTGACTGAGGTTTCTCTCTCTCCAGTTTCGGACTCCCTAATTGTCAGGCATGTCTTTTTTCCAGCTCCCTCCTCCCCACCACCTCTCTCTCTCTCACCCTCACTACAACACTACAACAGGCTCACTGAGCTTGCTATAACACGCACCCTGCAACAAAACTGCGTATATCAAAAACACTTACAAACAGCAAACAACTTTCTCACATTTCTCAAAGCCTATTAGCGGCAGCTCTCTACAGTACCCTCCGGTTCTGCAGCTTCACCCTGGGGTTAAGTGCCTCTCTCAAGGGCACAATGGCAGTGTCAAGTGGAAGGGCAAGGAGGATGAAATAGGCAACTTTCCATGTACTAGGTCCAAATCCCCTAGCGTTCCAGCTTGGATTCGAACCAGCGACTCTGGGTACCAGCATTACGATTTTAAAGCCTCAATCAGGATCAGGGACTGCTGCTGCTGCTGCTGCTGGTGCTGCTGCTGCTGGCAGGGCATTTTTTGGGGAGTGCAACTACAAAGGACTCTGAACAACAACAACAACAACAACAACCACACAAAACCACAGCCACTTAAACACAGAAATATGGATGCTAACCTCAGCTATGCTCCATCTGTAAGTTCAGATGTAAAACATGTGCAGAAGTTCTGTCTTGACGGGTTAATATTATGACTCTCTGCAAAAGCAATATTATCACACATCATGTTTTTTCTGGCAGAAAAGACCAAACTGCAGAAAATGTGACAGCGGGTAAGCCTGCATTTGGCAGCTTCTGCCACAGATTATGCTCATTAACAAACACACAAACACATGTTTATATTGCAGCACACTTGCCTCTTTCATGCGCCCACAAAATAAAATCTACTACGTTTGCAATGATGTAAACTAAGACTCATGTATGCATGTCATAAAATATATCCTTCACACGGAAATAAAAAAAATAGAGACATGAGAAACCCACAATCAAACATACAATAAAATTGTCCTCATGATCATCAAGCCCACTCTGCTGTCACAGCATACACTACAGTACAGTATGGTAGCTGCGATGGTAAAGAAACCAGTTGTCCATTTGGATGAACAATGTCAGTTTGGTCAGCTGCTGCTCTCTGCACCAGTACTGTGTTTATTTTGCAAAAAAATGTCCTTCAAAACCAGGGTCCCTTTCCAGAGCACTGAACAAGAGGCGTCACAATGAAACACAGAACAGAACACAACTGCCATCAGACTGACGATACTATTGAATGAAAATATTTTCCAGTCATGCGGACAAAGCTCTTTCAATTTCATGCAGCCTAATAATCCCTTAATTACTAGATATTAATAATCCACAGGATGTTCTACTTTATATCCTTTCAAACTTAAAGCCTGTATTTGTGCACATACCCAGGCAAGCTTAGGAGACAAGTTACATATCAGTTTCACAACAGATAATAAATAATAAGTACTTAGGCCGAATACTGAGTAATTAATTGGAAAATGAATAATCAATACTAAGTGAATAATTAGTGCATAATGAATAAGTAACACAATTTAAATAATTAGTAGATACTAAAGAATCCATTGGAATGGAATAATTAATATGAATTGAAAAATAATACATACTGGACTAAATACTAGGTACTGCATAACTAATATTTATTCAATATAGAGTAGATAATGAATAATTAGTACTAACTGAATAATTAGTAGTTAGTGAGCAATTAGCAGAATTATTATTAAAATTAACTATTTAATGATTATAAGGTACTGAGGTACTAATAAATTTGTGTTCAAGGGTTTAAGATATTATCCAAATAATAGGTCTAATTTTAAAAATACCATTATTGAAACAAATGTAAATGACATTTCCATCCAACTAAAGCAGACAGTGCACACAATATAACACACATAATAACTGTATAACAATATAAATATAATCTAAACCTGCAGTTTCATAATCAGTATTTATGCCACTCAGAAAAATGTTGTTTTTTTTTTCAAGAGCAAAGAAGATCTCTAATTTTACCCTTCATAAATGTCATTCTGTATAAATGTAACACATAAAGTATATTAAATATTAAAAATCATATCAAAATCAATTCATCATAATGATGTATTGGGACGACTGCTCATTTACCGTTTCTTCAGCAAACAAGGACATTAAAATGAGTTCATCCTGCTTTAACTGGAGTAACTGCTTGTACTGTCCAGGGAAAGCTTTCTTCTAGATTGTGGAGCACTGTGACGAGGATCTGATTGCATTCAGCAACAAGAGTTTTAGGGAGGTTAGGATGTTGGATCATCACCACTCAACTGATCCCAAACGTACTGGATGCAACACCATCATCCAGAGAACACAGTTCAACTGCTCCACAGCTCAATGCTCAGGGATCTAGACTCATCCAGCTCACAGCTGGCAATACACATGGTGACAACAGGTTCACATTCATCTGCTATAGAGAGTCCTATTCTATTGGCAATACTTCTCTACAGGGACTAGGGGTCTACAGGGTCTTTATCCTTTATCCTTTATCCCTTATTTTTTATTTATGTAAAGCTATTTGTGACAACATCAGTTGTAAAAAGCACTATACAAATACATTTTGATTTGACTGGACAGTGTGGGAAAATAAACGATTTGAAAAGAAAAGAGAACAACAGTTGCCAATGCCAAAATATGTTAAATCCACCCACTTCATGGAGGAAAATCAGACAAATTGTCAACTAAGCTATTTTAGTTAATTAGTAGCAAACCCTCACTATAGGCAGATTTTGTGAATGAGTGTCTTTGCCACCACAATTTTATTTAATTTTCATTTCACAAATGAAGTTTTTGTTAAGAGTTTTTCTTAACAAGATGCCAATTGCATGCCCACTGGCATTTTTACACTGCTTAAAACACTAATTTGAGCCATGTCTCATATTCATTAGCATATAGACCTGGACTTCTCAAATCCTCCAGGACCCTGGTCCACAGTTTTACTCTAGCCCAGCACCAAATTCATCTGAATCAAGGCTTTAAAAACACTGAAAGCCTAATACAGGTATGTTGTGAGCTAGATTAAATAAATGAAGCAGCACTGGTCATTTATATTTGAATCAACATAATCAAGTGTTGTTTGGAATAAAGGCAGGGAGAGTGGCATTTGAAATTATGTTTATTACCATTGGCTTTTTCTTTCTAAATAATCACATCTATCCTTTTTTCTCTTTTGACTGACAATGGTCATCCAAGTCAAGTCAAGAGGGAAGTACACAGTGGAGCAAAATAACATTGCTCCAGGATCATGATGGAACAAAGCAATAGAGACTTTAAAAATGTGTCAAAATAAATGTGCATACACAGAACCAGAACAATACAATAAACACGATAAATACTGCAGACATTAGACACAACAGACAGGACAGTGCAGCACTGACACAGCACTCATTAAGGCTGATTTATGCTTCTGTGTTAAATCGTCACAGAGGCTACACAGGAGTGCGTGTGGCTTATTGTGTTGTGAGTTTTATACCTGTGCTTCGGGGTGTTGGCATCACTCTGTTAGACTTACTCAGATCAGATCTGCAATCTTGGCGAATCCCATCCATAAATGTAACTATAATCTAACCTGTATCTGTATTTAATGTAAACAAATCCATCCATGAAATGGCACATGTGTGTTTAAAGCGATGTTAAAAACATCACTGGTTAAAATAAAGTGTTGGCAACACTCAACATGGCATTTGTTTATGGATAAAGTTCCACCAGTCAAAAAACAGCCAATAGGTTAGTATGTCTGTATTTCTGGAATGTGAGGCAAAGGGATAGGGGGCAGCATAACATACTGCAGAAGTTAGTTACAGCATAGCGTAAAGGGTTATGCATAAGCTACACCCAAGCATAAATCAACATGTTATGACATACAGGTACAGAGGGGAAAATAAGCATTTGATACAATAAAAAAACAGAACTTAATATTGTTTGCAATTATAGAGATGTTCCCTGTAGTTTACACAAACTGCAGCAGGGATTTTGGCCCACTCCTCCACATAGAACTGCTCCAGATCTTTCAGGTTTTGGGACTGTCACTGGGCAACATTGAGTTTCAGTTCCCTCCAAATATTTTCTATTGTTTTAAACTCAGGAGACTGACTAGGCCACTCCAGGACATTGAAATGCTTCTTATGGAACCACTCCTTAGTTGCCTTAGCTGTGTGTTTTGGGTCATTGTCATGCTAGAAGTCCCAGCCAAAAACCATCTTCGATGTTCCTACTGAGGGAAGGAAGTTGCTGGCCAAAATCTCACGATACATTGCCCCATCCATCTTCCCTTCAATACAGTGCAGTAGTCTTGTTCCCTTTGAAGAAAAGCAACCCCAAAGTATGATGTTTCCACCCCATGCTTCACAGTTGGGTTTGTACTCATCCTTCTTCTTCCTCAAAACATGGCGAGTAGAGTTGATACAAAAAAGTTCTATTTTGGTCTCATCTGACCACATGACCTTCTCCCATCTGGATCATCCAGATGGTCATTAGCAAACTTCAAACAGGCCTTCAAATGGACATGTGACTGTGGTCCCAGCTCTCTTTAGGTCAGTGACATGGTCCTCTGGTGTAGTTCTGGGCTGATTACTGACCTTTTTCAGATCTTGCCTGGAGCATCAGAACAAGGAAGATTGACAGTCACCTTATGTTTCTTCCATTTTCTAATAATTGCAGGTAACAGTTGTTACCTTCTCATCAAGCTGCTAGCCTATTGTCCTGTATCCCATCCCAGCCTTGTCCAAGTCTACAATTTTGTCCCTGGTGTCCTTGCTCTTTGGTCTTGACCAAAGTGGAGAGGGTGGAATATGATTGATTGACTGAAATGACAGGTGTCTTTTATACAGGTAACAAGTTCAAACAGGTGCAATAAATATAGGTAATGAGTGCAGAGCAGGAGGCTTTCTTAAAGAAAAACTAACAGGTCATTCTGGGAGCCAGAATTCTAGCTGGTTGATGATCTTATTTCATGCAATGAAATGCTAATTAATTATTTAAAAATCATACAATGTAATTTTCTGTATCTTTTTTTAGATTCTGTCTTACTTAGGATAAAAATTACAGACCTCTCTTTTCTTTGTAGGTGGGAAAACTTGCAAAAATCAACAGTGTATCAAAAACTTAATTTCCATACTGTATATGAAAAAAAGGCCAACATTTTGGCCTGAGCTTTGAAGCTTTTGAGCTGAGATATTTCTAAATCCCTAATACATAACTTACATATTAATCCCACAGTGGTTCCCAAATAACAGAATGGCATGTTACTAAGATTACTATCTAAAGAATAAGCCTAGAGTTAAGTAGAGGTAACAGGTCTTCTGTAATGTCTCTTGTTTAATCGTGTTTTAGCTCGCGTCCTTTAGCATTTCAAACTAGAACCATGTTTGACATGTTTACAGAATTTCGCTTTCTTACAAGCTATGATGCCCTTCATCACCTGAAAGGCTAGGGAAAGTGTAAACACAATTTCCTGAGTCGGGCTGACTTTCAGTTGTGGTTGTATTTGAGTAAAAGGAACCTCACAGATCAGAAAACAAGGTCAATTTCTCAGTGAACACCAAGTGGACGTGTTCATACTTTACTAAGAAATTGGATTCCATGATAATGGTCACCACATTTGCACACACAAACACATCTCCAAACACATGCAAACACACCTACACACCCACAGACATGCATGCCCACACACAAACAGCATAATTCACTCCTCATATAAAAGAGAAAAGGGTAGACACATTTGGAGAAACAGGAGAAAATTCTAAGCCATACCTGTCAGTAATTCAGCACACCAGCTGCCCCTCTCTCCCTCCCTGGATGGAGTGGCAGCAGTGCCATGTGTATTTGGAACAGGCTAAGACCTTACGTGCTGCTTCCCTGACTCTCCAGCAGTGGCTGGGAGCCTTCCCTTAGGCCTTAGTAGCCGCTCTGCTCTTTCCCCCGGAATGACCTTTCACTGGGAACTGTGCTGTTGCCTGAGGCTACCTGTACCCTGTAATCATCTCTTCAAGACTAAATCCAAATCCAGGCTGGAATGGTACATGGACTTCAAAATATGGAATGCGGATATATACAGTATGTGGTATAGGATACGATACGATATGAAAGTAAAAAAAATAAAAATAAATAAAATAATAATAATAATAACACACACAAACAATATATATATATATATATATATATATATATATATATATATATATATAAAAAACATTGGTTCTTAATCATAATTCCAGTGGAGAGAAACAAATTTAAATACACACAGTGTAGATGGTTTTGGAAGCAGTGTAGGGAAGAGTGTTTTGTGGGTTTCTTGTTATAAAATATTGTCGGGTGTTTTTCAATAAAATAATAGAAATCATTAAAAGGTATAATTTAGGATTGTTTGTGTGAAATCGCATGTTTTCTTTTTTTACTCTCAAGTCTAAACATATTTGAATAGTAAAATATGAGAGGATAACTTCACAATTCTTCTCTGTCTTCTTCATAGTATTAAGTTATAATGGCACTCAAAAGAATAAAATTAATAGAAAAGGAATGAACATTTTTTTTGTCTAAAATGTTCCTATATTTATCAAAAACATAAAATGTAAATAAGTAAATAATTAAGCCAGAAAGCTGCACAGGAAGCTGAGCTTTTTTTTCTATTTTGTATACAGCAAACACTTAATTTGGATTAACCTTCTGATTATTTTCTTCATTAATTGACATTGTTTGGTATTTAAAACTCTTATTATAATAAGAAAGTGCTGTTGTATTGTTACCAAAACTTGTAATAAGCTAATGGACATGATAGGATAAGTATCGTTTTTAATACAATTTTTTCCTCCACACTTATTTAAAGACCCTGGTCAGAATTATTTAGATGTTTTCAGTCTAACCCAATATTTCCTGGTGCCCCTCACCTTGCACATCTAGTGGATTCCCTGCTGGCAAAACCCTGCTGATTCAACTATTCAGCTTAATAACAAGTCCGCTCAGAGTTGCAGGGGTGTATATTAAATAGGAAATCTTCTAAGATGTACAAAGTGGGATGCCAGGACTAGGTTTAAGAAACACTCTTCTGTTCCTGGGTGTTACCAGTAGACACCAACTTGAAGTGAACTCTCTGTATTTACTTTCATGAAGAGATCTCTTAATAGTAGACCTTGGCAATGATATACCTACCTCATGGAGAGTGTTCATGACTTCACTAGGTGTGTAAGTTTTTTTTTATTTTCCAAAGAAACATTCTTCATTCATTTACTTCATTTATCTGCAATGGTCTTCGAGGCCTTTTGGTGTGGAGTCAGTGTATTCCGTCTTTATGACAATGTACCAAATATGTCCATTATCAAAGTGTCTGCTCTCTCTCTCTCTCTCTCTCTCTCTCTCTCTCTGATTGGTTAGTTTTAAGCATAATAATGGCTTCACTTGCAAGCAAGAATTATAATATTTACTCCATTGAATCAATATCATGTTCATGGTTGAATCAACATTGAATTGAATTTTTATTTTGAAAAATAAATGAACATTGATATCGCAACATTATTTCAAAATCATTTTAAAATCGTTCCAATATTACCGATTCGGTTTTGTTCAAAATTTTCAAATTCAACAATGATTTATAAGTGTTTTGCTAAAGTTTCATAACTCTTTAACAATAAACATTATTTCAATGTTTTTGAAGCAACAATTGACATTTCAACTAAGGATGTAAGAAAATATTGATATATTTGAATATCGCAATATTACATTCTGCGATACTGTATCGATTCTCAAACACACAGTATTCATTTTGTAACAAACATTTTTTTCATTGTTTTCTGGGCTAGCAACCTGCTGGTATTCTAGGCTTCATAACCCAGGAACAGAGTAACATACAGACATGATACCAAACAAACAAGACAACAAGGTCCAGGGCAGGGCCACTGACCTGTCATCAACTATCACCGGGTAATTCAGAAAGGAAAATTGCTATCTTCTCCTTATAAGCAACATGCCATAGAAGGGAACAGGCCATACTTGACAATTAAACACATTTTCATTTCATTTTTCAATTGTTCAACTGAAAACTGAAAATGGCAAAACTTTTTAAAATTGTTGTTATTCTTAAATGTATTTTTTTATGTTTCTGTAAAACACCTTGAATGAAAGCTCAAAGTCAATACATTTCACAAACAAATTGCAAAAATAAATAAATAAATTAAAAAAAAAGAGTCACTGGCCTTGATGTATTTACTGAATGATTAACTCAAATCCTGCATAAAATAATTTACATGAAGAACCACAACTGACATATTCCAATGAAAACAACAGTAAAAATCCAATCATGCATTTTTTGATACTTATTCAGTGTGGAAATTGAATTTTACTGCTTAGTTGCATTTTTCCATTCACTGCCACTGAAATGCTATAGAACTGCCACTGAGTGTGACAGTCTAATGCTTTCAATTCTTAGTCTAATGCTATAAATATTTACTAAACACCTAAAATGGTTTATTATCATCCTGCAACCCAACAAAACAGTTACACGTAAAATCCCAAAGTCAGCGGGACACAGCCTACCTGAAGCTGCAGCAGTTAAACTGCATTTCTTAACATCCAAATCCCCAGTCCATACACTTGAGCTGACTGGTGTTCTAATGCACTTGTGTGCTATCATTAATGCTCAATGCACTGTCACAGATCCTGATATGAAATAAAGGTGACACACACGTACACAAACACAAACACACACACACACACACACACACACACACACACACACACACACACACACACACACACTGCAGGAAGTGGGCCCAGCTAATAACTGATGGAGGAAGTGGCACTGTGGCTCCTCTAGCATTAAATCAGCCAGCGGGGACGAGCGTGACTGCAGCCGCCACACACTTCCCCTTCAGGGATTACTGTACAGCAAACAGGCTGTGAGGATCAACCCTCACTGTACCACACAAACACAATGCAGCCATCAGAGCACGGGCCTGCTATTACTGAGATCACACATGACAAAAGGGCTAAGCTCATAGTCAAATACACCCATGAAGAACAATGATACAGCCATACACACATGCACACACACACACACACAATAACATGCACACTGCATACAAAAGCAGTGTGTATTCGGCCCTTGTTAACCAGGATGTTGTGTGTTTGGAGAATGAGAGAGGGCTAGAGATCTCATAACTAATTCACCTTCATCATTTCTTTATTTTACTGGGAGCAAATTTACAATGCAATCAGTGAGAAGCTACCTCTCTCTCTCTCTCTCTCACTCTCTCTCTCTCTCTCTCTCTCTCTCTCTCTCTCTCTCTCTCCCCTTCCTATTCTAGATTTTTCTTTCTTTTCTTCCAGGCTCAGTGAACTGCAGACAGACAAAACCTCTCTCTCTTCCTGCAGCAGCCACACGATGATCAAAGCCAGATCAGAGGAGAGACGTGGAGAAAAAGAGAGAGAGAGAGAGAGAGAGAGAGAGAGAGCGGGACAGAAAGGGAATAGAGAGACAGGGAAAGGGAAAGACAGAGGGAGGGAGAGAGAGGATAGCAGGACAAAGACAGAGAAAAAGAGAGGGAGAGAAAGAACGCGAGAGAGCCAGAAAGAAAGAGAGTGGAAGAAAAGGGAAAAGAAGAAAAGGGAGAACGTGAGGGAATGGGAATGAAAGAGAAACAGAGAGAAGGTGAAAGAGAGAAAGACAGGGAGAGACCAAAACAGAAAGAGGGAGAGAGACAAAGTGAGAAATAGTGAGAGAGAGAGAGAGAGGGGAGGGGGGAAGAGGGATGGAGAGAGGAGAGAAGAAAAGAAAGAAGAGCAAAGCAGGAAAGAATAAGGTAGAGACAGAACAAGAGATGAGAGAGGGAAAGACAGACGGAAAGAGGGCAAGAGTGAGAACAAGAGAAAGATGAGACAGGCAGAGGAGGGAGAGAGAGAGGGAGTGAGAGATAATGGGCACAAAAGAAAGAAATAGGGGAGAGTGGGAGAGGTCATTTTTCTTTTTCTGATTGTTCTGGAAATTGGGAATCTACAGTACGTTCACTGTAAATGAAGCTCTGGATCTGTATGGATTGTAAAACTGATGCCTGGCAACAACAGAAGCCAAAAGGAGGCTGAAGTCAGACCCAAAACAACTGCTCTGTGTTCAGCACAGGCGCGAGGGTCACCTTTCACACTCATGTTGATCATTGCTGCATTTCTAACACAGGACATGCTCTTTTCATAAACAGGAAGTGAGAGTTTGCAGATCACTATGAGTGTGTAGGTGTGTCTGTCTGTCTCTGTGTTCGTGTGATAACCAACAACAATTGTGTTACAATTTCTCACTAATATTTTTTAAATATGAAGTGCTGATACTCATGGGTGTAAAACGAAATGGTCCAGTCACACACACACACACACACACACACACACACACACACACACAATCTGTGAAAATATGAAACATTTTACTGCCGGTCATAATCATTAAGCACCCGTGGGAAGCCACTGTGGGTGGTAAAGCCTTCTATGACATGTTCCTTGTACACAAATGACACTGTGGATCAAGGAATGTTAAATGCCAGCACAACTTCAGAAATGGAATGTCCCACTCATCTGGCAACGACTATGAATTGAATTACAAAACAGCAAAAATAATTTCATTCTGTCCAGCTCCAAGGATGAGTAATATAAAACAGCTTCTTATCCAGATGTACAGACTGTTTACTAAAGTTAAAACTGAGCTAGGGCTGAGCGATATATCAACATTTATGTCTTTATCGTTAAATAAACAGAGTAGGATATGAGCTGAGGCTTATAAATTTATAATATGGGTTATACATTTTTAGATAATGTTCTTTTTCTGAGCTCTGGTATGAAGATGGTTTGGTGTGTATAAAGACAAAATGAAGGTCAAATTCCAAAATGTTTAAATACTGCAAAATACTGAAATGATATATTGTTTTCTTTATCATTTTTTCTGTCCATATCACCCAGCCCTAATTTGAACTGAATTGTTTAACTTCGCTTCTCAAAGCCAGTAATCCACTAACCATCTACACACATTCTAGGTCTGTGATCAAGATGAATCTATAATTAAAGCATTGACTTTTAACCCGCATGTATATGCGTTCAGAAGTGCTAGAGGCAGACACTTTAGATACTTTTAGAAGCAAATGATTTCCTAACTTGGTGCTGTGTTTAATACCATTAAAGCTAGATTTATTATTCAGAGATTAATCCTAATGCAGATACCTTTGTGAAGTATTTGCCTACCATTTGGTTAAGTACTTGTGGAGTCCTACAGGGTTCAATTTTAGGACCTAAGAAACTGTTTCACCATGTATTCACTGTTGAATTAATGTCATTATCGTGCTTGAATTAACTTTTGATTTCGAAAAATAAATCAACATAGCAAAATGTTGTTTCAATGATGTTTCAATGTATTTCAACATTGTTATTGATTGAACTCTTCAAATCAACGTTGATTATTGAGTGTTTTTCACAGCTGTTTAATAACAAACATTATTTCAACATTATTGTGATGTTGAAACAACAACTGACACTATTTCATCCACATTTCAATCTTGAATGTCAGTCACGTACCAGTTGGGAGAAACTTCTAAAATTTAGTACATAGAGAACAAAAAACATAGTATACTACCTTGCTAAAAGTATTGCAATATACTGAATTTTAACACCGGCATCATGACACATACTGCATCACCAGGTTCTTATACACAGCCCTACCATGTTCACTATCATGCTGAAGCTCATCTAACCCTGTAACACCCCACAGGAAGAAGCTACACAGCTAACACAGATAACACCATCACATCACACAGTCTGAGTGTGTACAGTTTCAGACAAGGCTGATTACAGGACACGCTCATATTCATTATTTTCTCCCGCCAAAAATATCCACTCCAGTGAAATCAGCCTAATACCTGTATATCAATACTGGTACCGCACCTCCAATACACCAACATCAAAGAGAAAAAAAGACAAAGAACCAGGCAGAGGTAGAACAAGGCAGAGATGGAGGACTCCAGCAGTTGGATCACTGAGAAATAGTGAAGTGTGTGGCTCTTGTGCTTCAAACCACAAGCCGGGGCCATTTGCATATCTTTTGGTGTTCCGTTTCCTTCTGCATGCCGAGCTGCAATAAGAAGAACCAAATACAAAATGTGCCTCTTTCTCTCTCTCTTTGTGTCTCTCTCTCTGACAGGACTGTACTCGCTGGAGGAACACAGCAGGGTCGGCACAGGCACACACAAACACACAGACAAATAATGCAAATTTACAGCTTTAGGCTGAACATCCATGAGTGAGAATCTAGAAAGGAAAGGACAGAGAGAACAAGAGAATGATGGGGATAAACACAGCTGGAGTTATGTAAAAGCATTTGTGCACTTAACAGTTGTCAGCATAAGGTTATCAGTGTCTCTCTCTCTCTCTCTCTCTCTCTCTCTCTCTCTCTCTCTCTCTCATTAGTTGTTTGCACAGGTTCTACGCAATAGCTCTGCTGCTCTGAGAATAAGGACATGCTAGACCACACAGTGCACACACCCTCCTATCTTCTGTCTCTTGCAGCGCCATAATTGTACTAGTCAGCGACAGAATTATAACTGCATTACATACCAGGCTGTTATGATACAGTGACAACTAATACCACCATCTGGACCAGCAGCCCCACAAAACAGCAACAGCGTTACAGAAATCACACAGCCGAGGAACTACATATTTGTAGAATAAACTACAATCCAGAATGGATGTGAAATGTTAAAGTGTATCACCTTTTTACCAATGAACTCTAAAACAGACATATGATATATACTATATGTCCTACTGTTTTAAGCTGAAACCATTGTTTACTCAGAGATGTATTTGCCAATAGAATGGGGCTCTCTGGTGCCTGTTGGCACCATGCTAAATGCTGTGGGCTACATTTACATTTACATTTATGCCATTTGGCAGATGCTCTTATCCAGGGCGACTTACAAAAGTGCTTTGCTGTTCACTCAGAAAATATCCTAGCAAGTTAGTAGAGGCCAGAGTCCAGAGATACCTCAAGCTTAGATGCTGCCAAAAGCACCTTTAAACCAAAAGTCAGGTTGGAGACCTCAATACCAACAGGATTGAATATAAATACAGTGGGGGAAAATAAGTATTTGATACACTGCTGATTTTTCAAGTTTTCCCACCTACAATTACAGAGAGGTCTGTAATTTTAGGGACCGAGAAAAGAAAAAAAAGCATTATTAATATTGAATGATTTTTAAATAATTAATTTTTATTTCATTGCATGAAAAAAGTATATGATCACCAACCAACCAGCAAGAATTCTGACTCTCAAAGACCTGTTAGTTTTTCAAATTAAGTAGGCGGGAAAAATTGCAAAATCAGCAGTGTATCAAATACTTAGTTTCCCCCACTGTATAATCCTTTAATGTGTTAAGTGCTCAGGAAAGAGATGGTCTTCAGTCTGCGTTTGAAGACAGCAAGTGACTCAGCTGTTCAGACCACTAGGGGAAGTTTGTTCCATTTTAGTGCCAGAACAGGAAAGTCTGGATGCTTGTCTTCCTTGCATAATGAGGGATGGTGGGTCAAACTGAGCTGTACTTGATGCTCAAAGGGCTCTTGGTACAGATGGAGTTTTGAGCACTGCCATCAAGTTCTGAGAGACTGGTCCATTTTTGGTTTTGTAGTCCAGCACAAAGGTTTTGAATCTGATGTGGGCAGTTACAGGAAGCCAGTGAAGGGAATAGTTTCAGAACTTGGGAACATTAAAGACAAGCTGTGCCATTGCATTTTGGAACAACTGCAAGGGCCTGATGGTCACATAGGGAGGCCAGCTAGAAGGGAGTTGCAGTAGTCTTGAAATGAGAAGAGACTGAAGCACCTGAGTCGCCTTTTTAGACAGAAAAGGTTGAATTCTCCTGATGTTGTAAAAGAGAAATCTGCATGACCGTGTCAGGTCTGCAATATGAGCTGCATTCTCAAAGGAAATGGCAAGATCAGGATGAGGACCACTGGTTCCAGGAATGTATAGCAGTTCAGTTTTGCTGGGGTAGAGTTTAAGGTGATGGGCTGCCATCTATGATGAAACATCAGCTAGGCATGCTGAGATGCAAGACAAAACCTGGGTGTCAGAATGTGGGAAAGAGAGGATGAGCTGAGTGTCATCAGCACAGGAGTGGAAAGAAAACCCATGAGGTGTTATGACTTTTTCAACAGAACGAATGTAGAGAGAGAAGAGAACCGTGCACTGAACCTCATGGAACACCAGCGGAGAGTCTGCATGGAGCAGATGTGGTACCCTGCCATGTTACCTGGTAAGAACACTCTTCCAGGTACAATGCAAACTATGGATTGCCACGCTGAGCTGGTGATTCAAAGTCTAGACATGATGAAAGGAGGATCTTGTGGTCTACCATGTGAAAGGCTGCAGAGAGGTAAAGGAGAATTAGAACAGATGATAATTTAGTTGATCTTGCTGAAGATTTTCAGTGACAGCAATGAGAGCAGCCTCTGCTGAGTGTTCCAGTTTGAAGCCAGATTGTTTTGGGTCCTGTAGATTGTTCTGGGTGAGAAAGCAAGATAGCTGATTATAGACAGAGCATTCAAGGACTTTTAAGAGAAAAAAAGAAGAAACAATGCTCTGTAGAGTTGGCTTCTTTAAGATCATGACCACAAAAAATGAGCTGTTTATGATGAAAATAATGAAAGGAAGGAGGTCTGGAGCAATTTTCTGAAATAGTGTAGAAGGTCTAGAGTCTAGTGGACAGGTGGCTGAATTGGTAGATGTGAGAAGATGAAGAATGTCACCTGTGAAAGGGTGAAAAGAAACAAGAGGAGTAGAAGGGTATGTGGTAGAGCTTGCGTGGATCAGATGCCGATGCTTCCGTTTTCTCCTTGGAAAAGGATGATTTTGCAGAAGTTACAAGCTAAAAGGGTATAAATCCCCCCAGCATTGAGCAGCATTGAAGCTGTGAAGTGGAATTGTGTTCTCTGGAATGGTGGTGCTCCATCTAGTACTTCTTGAATCAGTTGTGGAGTTTGGGATGAACTGGGTTGGTGATACTCCAACATCCTGAAATCACTACTGCTCATTACTGAATGCAATCAAATCCACACAGCAATGCACTAAAATGCAGCAGAGACTCTTCCCTGAACAGTAAAAGTGGTTACCTCCATAAAAGGACACATTCATTTTAATACCCTTGATTTAAAGAGAAACAATGAGCCAGTGTCCAAACTAAGCCTTTTACGATTATTATATTGGCGATATATCGTACAATATCATGACTGAAACTCATTCATTTTTGATGACCTCAAAATTGGCCTTTAGATTTTTTTCTTTTCAAGGAGAGCACATTAACATTTTGAGCTGGTTTTATTTTAGTTATGTTTTCTTTATTTAGGATACTAAATTGAGATTACACTTTTAGTGTTATCGAGTGTTACGTATAGTGTTATTGAGATAACACTTTTAGTGTCTCAATATCTAAATATTCTTCATGGATTAATGTGCATTGTTCAATAGGTTATCAATATATCAAGTTATATAATGGTCTTAAAATGACAATAATATAATTTATCACAATTAATTCTGGGATGATATATCATCCAAACGCCAACAGTTATCGTGACAGGCCTAATACCAAAACGTTTATCAATATAGTGAATTAACTGTAAATAAATTGTGCAAAGAAAATAATAATAATAATAATAATAATTATATCTGAAACACTTCTGTCTGTTATGCATGGAAATACAAGTCAACCTCAGCAAGAACCAAGTTAACAGTGCAGAAGCAGCTGTAGGTTTGTTTATGTTATTCCAGTGTGTTTCACTTTGTGTAAAAATCGATTACAACCGTGACTCACTGCTGTATGTAAAACGTGTTTTTATGTCTTCTTTAAACCAGCATCCCTAGATGGAGCACCAGCCCCGGAAAACTCCTCTTATCTAGATTTCAATACGGCTATATGATCTAAGTATGGTTAGAAGGCAAAATTCTGCTGCTTTAATGTTCTTGTCCCTTAGTGGTGGAACAATCTTTGCTTTCAGGCAGTACAATATATTGCTTAGGAATGAACTCAGTTCAGGCTTTAGCAGGACTGAAATCAAAAACTTCTGTGGCATGAAAACGAGCCCTTTAAAAATCAGGAGAAATTTCACTGTGAAAATCTCTGTGACATGGATTCCACAAGACGTCAGAAACAATTGAGATTGTGGTCCATGTTGACAGGATTGCATCATGCATTCCCTGCTGAATGCTCAGGAGCACTTTCATGCTGCAAATCCCCTGTTCTACCCAAAAGGTGTCCAACTGGATTCAGATCCTGTGACTGGTAAAGAACACTGAACTCTATCAGGCACTTAAAACCGGTTTGAGATGACTTCTGCTTTTCTTCTCCCAACGTGTGCCAAGAAAATCTTCTGAACAGTTGGAACTGTTGACACATGGCAGATTTGTACTCTTGGTGCAAAATTCTGACCCTACAGTTTGTGTGCTTCAGCAGAAATCGAGATTCATCAGACCAGACTACACTTTTCTATCAAGTTTTGGAAAGCCAGCAGCTTCAGCTTTCTATTCTTTGGCTGACAGAAGTGGAACCTGACTTGGACGTCTGCTGTTGCAGCCCATCCGCCTCAAGGTTTACATTTTGTATGCTTGTCTGCTCACCACATGAACAGAGCGGTTATCTGAATTACTCTAGTCTTCATGTCAGACCTCTCTGCAGACCCCTCTCATGAACAAGATGTTTCCACCTACAGAACCGCTGCTGAATAAATGTTTTTTTCTTTATTGCACCATCCTCAGTAAACCACCACACTCAAAACAACTGAGATCACCAATTTTTTCTCATTCTGATGTTTGATATGAACATTATCTAAACCTGCTGGACTCTTATCTCCATGATTTTATGCACGGCACTGCTGCCACATGATTGCTTGATTAGATAACTGCATGAAATGACTAGGTGTATATTAGGTTTAAATTTGATTGTATATTGCATATTGCAAATGTAATGTGTTGAACTGTACTGACAGTAAGGAATTTTGTCTATATTTATTTATATTCTCATGCTGGAAATTCTTCTGACATGGCCTTTAAACTTACCTCTTCAGGCCAACTTTGATCTATGCATCTATGGTTGATCTATGGGTTTATGATCTATGGCCACATTCACAAAAACTTTCCTAAGAAAAAACCTACAAAGGATCTGAAGAAGATAAAAAAGGAGAATATCCTTAAATGCTCCAAAAAATCTCCTCAAATATTCTCTTAAGTAAGACTTTCTTAAGGCATTCTTACCTGTTTTCTTATTCAGGCCATTTATAATATAATCTTTAATTTTGTTTTACAAAGAAAGGAAAATGTAAGTCAATCCTTTTGCTGAAACCAAAACCAAAACAGAGATACGATGATACCTTCAATTCGATACCAGTAACAAAACAACACAAGTCAATACCCATGTCATTTTTTTATTCCATCTCATTAGCATTATGCAACTGAAAGTAAAGAACAAAACATGAAAATGGCGTGCAAGTAGTTATGGCTCATTTATTAAACATATGAAACATGAATTATAGCAACCAGTCATCATTCACGACTTGCGTCTTATGTGAAATATCAAAAATAGGCACTGATGTTGTTAGATTTTTTTGGTACTCAGAAGTACCGAGATGTTTTGGTCGGTGTCATTTTAATTTCGATTGTCGATATCCAACCCTAGCCTGAGCTACACAAGTTGTGTGTTTTTGTGCGTTTTGGTCATTGTCTCTTTTTTTCTGTATTAACACAATAATTACATGAGATAGTCACATGACATATGATGATATCTTTATGGAAGGCCTTTGGCTTCTTAAATCTGCAATTACTTGATGCGTACATACTATCAGAAGTTTAATATCTTGATGAAAGTGATGAAGTTGTTATCAACAATTCCCAAACAATTTATTTTTTACTTATTTTTGAATGTGGAGACTTCACAGTCAAGATTTAGAGTAGATTTCTGAACAAAAAAGTTGCAGATTGGTGTCTATAAGTTGAGAATAAAAAAAAATATGACATTGTATAATATAGCTTATTACTGTGACAAAATGTATTTAAAAATTCAAATTCAAGCGGTCTTAATTTTTTGGCTGATTTTGCCTCTTGGATTCATGTCAATCTCTAAAACTGCTTGTCATAGCAGCCGAAAACTTGAAATTATTTGGTCAGGGCCAACTTGACCAACATCTCAGGTAAAACTGCAAAACAGCTTTATTATATTGGATTTTAATAACAGGAGCTTCTAAAAACAGTAATAAATTTTATAAAATATGATTTTCCACAATGAATTACTCTCAGATGCTTCACTGCACTACAAGATAATCACTACTGTTCTGCAGTTTCTATCCGTTTGTGATTTGTGCCGGTGTGTCAAGGAAGTCCGGATTACAAAGCTGAGAACACAAGGTGTGATTCTTGCATGGTGAGGTATATGGTTAATTCAACAATGGTATCGGGTTGGGAATCAGATATCGTCCGATACACAAATGGTTCAGAAAATAGAACCTATTTTTTGAGAATACCAAATTTTCTCAGATTTGGTAAAAAAAGTGAAAAACTAATAAGAAAAATCTGAAGAAATACAATTTATCTTAACATTTTTCATGAAGGTAATGAAAAAAAAAATTTCTAAGAAGAATTCCATATGACACTTTTTTTAATCCAACCCCAGGCCCCTGAGTTGTTTACAGCAATGCAAAGGTCTTTCAGTGCACTTTCTGTATTACTTTGCGTTGTGCAAGCTGCATGTTTGTCGTTTTCATTTTATTAAATGCCTCCCTGGGTAAGTGTGTCTGCCAAATGATTAAGTGTAAAATGTAAATGGCATTATCAAATCACTCCTGAGCACAATTAAGCTGTGGCCCTGCAGGGCTGGACCTTGAGGACTCTGCTCTGGACAGTGAAAAATGGTTCAATATATTCTTGAGCGAATTTCTGTATGGATTACTTCATCAAGATTGGAAGTGGCCAAACTGCAGCATAACACACATGCTAGCAGATTGCATAACAGCTTCCAACAAATCAAATAAGTGGTATCTGTGGAGCTGTTTTATCTGGCCATAAGGCATTAAGCTCTGTCTAAACAAAAAAATTAATCCCCTTTCTGACAAATGGACCTTGTCCACTACAATGTGGACAGAAGAAGTGACAGTGTGCTGCAAATGGCCTTCAGTAGTAAACGTGCACCTTTTATATAAGCTATTTATAGGCCTGCATGTGATGTCACAGGTCCATATGTATGGTGAAACTTATGGGTATGATGTATCTGAGTGAGAGGGAGAGAGATGCTGCTCTGTTCTGCTCTGTGCATGGCAGCACTGCTGCTGTTCTATTAAAGCTCTTCTCTTCAGTCTTTCAGTTCCAGCAGTGGAAGAGAGGGGAAATGCCTCGCTGTCTATAGCAGTGTGTATAGCGGAGAGAGAGAGAGAGAGAAAGAGAGAGAAATGAGAGTGTGTGAGTGAAGGGAAAGCTGTCCTGTGCAGAGCGTGACGTTTCAGTTCTTGTCTACCAGCCTGTGGCGATTGGCTTTTAGTGCAAACTTGTATGTGCACACACACACACACACACACACACACACACACACACACACACACACACACACACACACACACACACACACAAACACATGCACACACCTCTACTGCACAAGTAAGAGACACATCAGGCAGATGAAAGATGCTCCCTACTGTGTTCTAATGTCACATACAGCAGCCGATGGAGGGGGGAGTGAGCGAATGAGTGAGTGAGTGAGGGAGTGAGTTGTTGACTAAATAAATCTGCCTGAAGGTTTTTTGGCACTTGCTCTCCCAGAGTGTCTGAATGCTTAAAGAGCAAGGGAATTCCTCCTCACGACCAGCAATGACACAGACATACACACACATGCAGAGGCCAGGTTCTTTTGGGAATAAGTGCAGACCTTGGCTTTGATGGAGCTAAGAGAGCGATATGGTGAGGCTTGCTGTGTAAAAGGTTTACCCTGAATTTCAATTGAGGGAATTCATTGGCAATCCATTCCGTGTTCAAGCTTGATTTCAACACCGTCAGCAGCAAACAGTGCTTGTTTTTTTAATCAAATCCGAGCCTCTGTATTGCACAGTCATAGAGCATACACACACACACTACTCTACAAAGAGCTGCACACAACATTCATCAGCCATAACATTATGACCTGTGCATTTTTATCAGCTCCGTTTACCATACAGAAGCAATTTGTAGTTGTTTCTCAATGGCTTAGGACCCCCGCAGGACCACCCCAGGTATTATATTGTGGTGGGTCATTCTCAGCACTGCAGTGACTCTGACATAGTGGTGGTGTGTTCGTCTGTGTTGTGCTGGTACGAGTGGATCAGACGCAGCGGTGCTGCTGGAGTGTTTAAACACTGTGCTCATTCAGTGTCCACTCAAATACACGTTCCTACCTAGTTGCTCTACCTTGAAGATGGGAAGTCAGAGACAGGAGCTCATCTGTCGCTGTGTGTTGGTCATCCTCTAGTCCTTCATCAGTGCTCACCATATTTGGTTGGTGGACTATTCTCAGTGCAGCAGTGACACTGGGGGGTTTAAACACTCCAGCAGCACTGCTGTGTGATCCACTCATACCAGTGCAACACACACTAATACACCACCAACATGTGAGTGTCACTGCAGTGCTGAGAATGATCCATCACCTACATAATACCTGCCCTGTGGTGGTCCTGCAGGATCCTGACCACTGAGCAAGAAGGACAAAGAAACAGATGGAGTTTATACTACAAGGTGCTCCTATATGGTATACTGGGGTTGCAATTACACCCTCACTTCTAAAATTCTCAGTATTACAGAATTATTACAGATTAATATCACATATCATTGAACAGCTTCTGATGCAAGTACTATGTTGACACAAACAGCCTGAAAAACACCTGCTGCAAAATCTGTAAGGCCAGTTTGTCTAGGATGGCCAGACCTGGAAATGTACCATGGATGCACAAATAAAGGAGGGCAGAGCGGGGGATATCTCAGCACTAAGCTCAAGAAAGTGCATGGTGGCAAAACCGAACACGGCACTAATAGAGAAACTGTGTTCATCTGCTGGAAAACAGAAGGCATTTTAAGACACAGCTGTTTTCATCACTGATCACTCATTGGTTCTTTCCCTTATGGGATCACAAGATTTGCAATTTTCCAAAAGAGAAAATTTAAAAATGAGGTCCTGGGTAGAAGTGATGGCTTTCATGCTCTCTTTAACAGGTAGGGTTAGGTTCTGCTTCTGTAAGGCTGGCAGAAACAACAGCAGAAAGATTCAGCTGTGTTTAAAGTTACTGTTTAATTAATTTTTTTTCAGCTTAATAATGGCATTATTAATTGATTAACTGTGATTAATGTATCACTTTTCCTCTATTTGATCTTCTCATATATTATGAGCAGAGATGACAGCAGTGCAGAGAACTCACTTGTCTATATCTCCTAATTCTTCTACTGCTTTTAATGCTGCAATTTTCTGAATAAATATGACTGGCAAAAAAAAAAAGCAACACGTAATGCCACATGCTCTTATTGCTAACATCACTTAATATATGTGATGCTGTTTACAAACACCAGACCTGGTCTACCTCAATATACTGGAGGACAAACTGTACAATTCCATTAATATGAACAAATACTCAGTTGTAATTGCAGGACGACATATTCATTACAGTTTAATTATTAGTAAAGTAACAAAGTTTGCTCCTTAAATGACACCTCTGCCTTAAATAACCCCTCCACACATATTGGTATTTACTGTATTTTATTTACTGAGGTCTACTGTACTATTTTGTCTATTGTCCTTGCACATGTCCTTTATCTACTACTGGCTTCGTGATGTTTTGTTGTGCTGTACAACCCTGTGATAATATAATGACAATATATTTGCACTGAATTAAACTGAAGCATACATGGCAAAGTGTATGTCAAAGAAGGCAACTCAGTTAGTCACAAATCACAAAATGCACTTTCACACAAAGCTTGCTCAAAATGCTGCAAATGTGGTTTACATACTGTGCAAGTTTCACAAAGCTCTGCACTCAATTCAAAACAGGCCTAAATTTTCTGTGTACTATGAGAATAGCCACAGTACATGTAGAAGAAAGACAAGCAGACATTTCAGAAGAAAGCTAAGGCCACATTTTCCCTCCAAAAAGATCTTAATTACTGGCAGAAATCAGCCACGGTCTAAAACTACTAATAAAGTATGTGATTTTTTACAAAATGAGCATTACATTTATGCAAATCAGCTGGCTCATCCTGAAACTGCTACGATCACTGGGTTGATTTTCTGAGCTCACACACCGTGCTCCCTCGTTCCAACCATAACACTGTCACTGGATGACCTTGAGCGTGATCTACACATACCTGAGCCACTCACTGACAGTACACAGACATACGTGAACCTGCCTCTTTCGTACCATCACTCCTGCTTTCTGTCTCACCGCCTGTTGTCTGTCTCTGTCTCGGAAAATGTGAAAAGCTAATTAGAAATCGCAGCAGCACGAAAAGATGCCGCTAGAAAACGATCTGGTAATTACATTAGATAGCTCTTCCCCTTAGTACAGAGAAGAATGCACTTAGCCTCCTTCAGCTGTACAGTGTCCTCTCCAAGACAAGACAGAGAGCAGAGAGCAAAGAGAGAGAGACAGAGAGCGAGCGAGCGAGAGAGCGAGAGAAAGAGTCATAGTATGACGAAGGGTTCAGTGCAATGACTGCTGCAGTCCTAACGTGTTTCGACACGCCAGCCGTCTTTAATCAACTAACACCAGGAAAACAGGGGAACACGGAGAAATCCAGCGTGCTTTGCTGTGCCTGTGTGTTCACACCACCGTCCTGCATATCAAGGGAATACAGATCTTTCTTTCCCTCTCACACTCTGTCTTTAAATCTCTCTCTCTCTCTCTCTGTCTCTGTCTCTCTCTCTCTGTCTCTCTCTCTCTCTCTCTCTCTCTCTCTCTCTCTCTCTCTCACTCTCTCTCTCTTTGCTGTCGGCTTGTGTTGGCTGCTCTGGTTTTGTGAGCACTGTGCTGGGGGATTCCTGCTAATTGCTTGCACATTCCCGTCTCTGTATATTAAAGCCAGGCCACCATTCTCTCTTACCATCTACAGTACTGCCATGAGAGAGAGAGAGAGAGAGAGAGAGAGAGAGAGAGAGAGAGAGAGAGAGAGAGAGAATCAGGACAGAGAGAACAAGGAAGGAGAAACAGAGGAAGGAAGAGAAAAAGGAAAGAAAAAGAAAGAATCGGGAGATACAGTGAAGATGCAGCGAGGAGAAGAGAGATGGAGAGAGAGAGAGAGAGAGAGAGAGAGAGATGGATGGAGAGAGGGGGAGAGAGAAGGAGAAGGCAGAGAGAGAGAGAGAGAGAGAGAGAGAGAGAGAAATATCCCTAGTCACTATATTAAACAGTGGATATTGGTGTGCTCTCTGTAAAGCCCAGATTTATGAACACACAGTATGACACACTCTCAGTGGGGAGAGCAGGATTTAAATGAATACAGATAATTAGTTCTAGACTCTAAAAACAATGTGCTAAAAACACATTTTCTGTGCTGTCACTACTGCAACACTTTTATTCAAGTAAGTGTGTCCAGCACAACATCCATTAAGTACAGAAACGTTGATCACCGTGTCGTCAGTCCTCACTACACAATTCTGCCTAAAACAGATTCACTCGTTTTCATTTAAAATGACTGAAGTATCATGGCAAGCACTAGCTAGCTAATTAAACCACTGCTTTGTGGGAGGAGCTTCCTTTCAAGTAAATATGACATGAAAAGAAGAACAAGTAAGCACTCTGTTAGTCAATACATTTTGCTTAGAGTTTAAAGAGTTTAAGATAAAGTTTCTCACCACCAACTCCAACTGACTTATTTTTCCTTCGGTTCGTACTTTTATTATCCTTCAAAAATTAGATACATTTGGAACTTAATCATTTCATAATCATTAATATAATCAGTCCGTTTTTTTTTCTAATATTTGTCTTCATTTATTTTTCAAAACAAACATTATCTTTACAATGAACATAATTATCTGGGTGGTCAGAGGTGAATTATGTTTACTATACAAGTGCTTCATTCTTCACTTGATGCGTGTAATTGATGAAATTCATAAATATACAAATTCAATTTGTGACAGTTAACAAATACAATACACACACACGTACACACACACACACACACACACACACACACACACACACACACACACACATTAACTTTCTAAACAAAAATGTTGACTGGAAACCATATATTTGTGTGGATTTGTGTGTATTTGGTTACAGGAACGATACAATATATGAATTCATTTTGAAATAATTGTACACCAATTATCTGTAGAATGTTTTTGGAGTCTGCTAAGCTTTTTGACATTTATTTACAGTGCATTTTTTTTTAAGTAAGAAACAGTTGCATCTGTGGCTGAAGCTTAGAAGACACACTTGACTGTGTTAAAATGTGAATACTTGTAGCCAGTGGTTAAATAATGTCTTTGTTAAAAGTGTTCGGTGATGAGCTCAATTTGAATGACTGAGTGCTTGTACATGTACTACAGCCTACATGTGTGTGTGCGTGCACGTGTGTGTGTGTGCCCAGTGTGAGGTTTTTCCTCAGGCGCATGGGCAGCCTCGCAATCGAAGGTCGGAATTCAACAACACTAGCATCTCCGACATCATGGAAGCAATCGTAACTTTCACTTTCAGAAATTGGAAGGGAGATTATATGTCTAAGAGTGTGTTTGCATGTGTATTTGTGCACGCATATGTGTATGCTTTTGTGTATGCATGCGTGTTTGTGTGTATGAAAGAATCATGAAGAATGTGATGTGTCAGAGTATGACCAGAAAATGCAAGTAGCAGAGACACAGCCTATTTAGACTGATTTGTGCCTGCGTACTATATTTATTCCATTACAAAGAGGCAGTGGCATGTTATCGCTTTATCTTCAGTGACAGGTGAGACGCTGGTGCATTCCACAGAAGTGTGTTACTCAGCATAAACCAGCACCCCCAATAACACCCCCCAAGACCCTGACTAAAAATCCTCACCCTATACTAATACTTATTTCTTCTTCATGACACCAGATCTCTCTCTTTACGTGTGTGTATGTATGTATGTCTCCTAATTCCATCCTAAAAATGCTCCATCTATCACTCTCGAACAAAGTACATCCGAGAAGCTTCCTCATGGTTTGAGCTACGGAGTGTTTCAGCAAACCGCAGTGAGGAAGAGATGGAAACTATACTACCACCGATCCGAGCGCTTGGCACAGCCAGTTCTTCTGCTTCAGGACCCACGTCTTTGTTTGAGCGGAAATCTGTATGGAAGATTTACGGCGTGCCATAAAAACAGAGCATACACACACATACAGATGTGTATGGCTCCAATTTAGCTCTTAGCACCATCTACACTACTGGATGCTATTGTGATTGTAAGAAGTTGCACTCTGTGAGTCCGACTACAGGGTCCAGTTCCGGTGATGCAGTTAACTGCATGGCTTGATCACCAATTCCAATCATCATGCACTCATGCACACATGCATGCTGCACACACACACACACACACACACACACACACACACACACATGTAAGAGCCCTCCAGAAAGACGTCAGCTATTTCTATTGCACCACCTGTGATTGTAAAAGCGATAAATATCGAAGTTTTAGAGGGGAAACGGTAAACAGAGGAATCCACCAAACAGAATGTCGACCTTTCATAAGGGCGTAATGAGAGACAGCCTGGCAATCACACCGCTTGTTAAAGAAAGACAGTCATAAAGAACAGGGACGTTCCTCATTACACAAGCCTCCACGCATTACTAAAACTAAACAATCTCATTAATCCCATTCTCCTCGGCCACCGACTGCTCCACACAACTCCATCATTTCCAGCGGGAACCTGCCGCCCGTTCCTCAACCATTCATCCACGACCAGGACAAAATGAAACATAATTTTTTCTCGATGGGCCTGGAATACCTACGTGTGTACATGAGTGTGTGAGCACAGACACAGCATATGATGTGTGTGTGTGTGTGTTCCCTTTTGAAAGCTACAGAGATCAAGATCAAGATGTGTTGCCAGACCACCGAACCATTGAGTTGTTTTAGTTGTCAGGACAAAACCACAGTTGTAATTTGCCTCTTTCTGGCTAGCATCATACTGACAAAATGCATGCTGTCTCTCAGCTAGAAACACACACACACACAAACACACACACACACACAGAGCAACTTTTGCTCTTGGTCATAAACAAGCAAGGAAAATCAAAGGAGACATCAGCTGTTCCTTGGCTTTGAACCTGAGGTGAATAGATGCAAAATATGCATGGGCCAATCTTGCTCCTCTGTATGTGTATGTGTGTGTGTGTGTGTGTGTGTGTGTGTGTGTGTTGTGTGTGTGTGTGTGTGTGTGTGTGTGCATGTGTGTGAAAGAGAGAGAGAGACAGAAAAAGAAAGAGAGAGAGAGAGAGACCCAGAGAGAGCATTTTCCAAAACAGAATGAGTGCCTATAGTGTATGTCTGTTTGTTAGATGCCTTCTAAGACAGCAGGTATATCTGAGTGTGTTTCTAAGAAATGGTGACTGCAGAGAGAGATATGTGTGTGTGTGTGTGTGTGTGTGTGTGTGTGTGTGTGTGTGTGTGTGTGTGTGTGTGTGTATGTGTGTGTGTGTGTGTGTGTGTTTTGCAGGCTGCACAAAAGGGTACCCCTCGCAAAGAAATGAGTGAACGGCAGCATCACACCTACAAATAACATCTGCTGTCCCACAGCACCCCCCACTCTTCAGCTCTGCTCTACAGGTATTTAATGTGTGCTCTCTGCTCTTGTGTTCCTGTGTGTGTGCGTGTGTCTGCGCGTGTGAATGCATGTGTCTGTACAGTACTTGTGTGTGCGTGTTTACTGAAAAAAGGTTTTGTTTTCCCCTTTCTCCTTCAATCTTCTTGACAGAGATTAACGGCGTACAAAGTGTTTATGACACATTCCAGAAGACCAGCCTGAAAAAGCCCATCTGCATTCCAGTGTAGTACATGCACCCCCAAAAACACAGCACCAGCTCCGGAGACAAACACTCCGCAGACCTGCAGGATTCAGCCAAGAGAAAACTTACACACACACACACACACGCATGCCCATGGCACATTTTAGGGCACCCGAGATGTTGGGGTTCTAGGGACATCTTATGTTGCATTGTCGTGACAGTGCATGGGTGCATGTGTGTATAAGCGTGTCTGTGTATGCACATGTGTGTGTGTGGGTGTGTGTGTGAGACAGCATGTGTAGATGTGTGTGTGAGTGTGTGACTGGGAGGTTTCTTACCGGATGGCACGAAATGAAGAACTTTGTTTGGTTCCATGATTCCTTCCTCAACCCATCATTTTCCTGTAGTCCAGAGACTAATGAGGGAGAGATCACCTCTGCTCTGCTCTCCTCCTCTCTCACTCACTCTCTCTCTCTCTCCTCCTTTCTCCCCTTCTACCTCTCTCTCTCTCTCTACCTCTCCCCCCCTCTTTTCTCTTGCTCCCTCTCAGACAGATTCAGTGAGTCAGCCTTGCTCTGCCTCCTCAGAGCTCTGTCTCTGGGTCCTAAAGCCTGCCTGGCTGTTTCTGTCTGTTTCTACCTACCTGCTGCCTTCCTGCCTGCCTACACTTCTAAATCATAACCTAAAGAACTCTGCTGCATGTTAATGTGTGTGTGTGTGTGTGTGTGTGTGTGTGTGTGTGTGTGTGTGTGTGTGTGTGTGTGTGTGTGTGTGTGTGTGTGCAGGACTGGGGTTTTGAGGCATGCTTGCCTTGACAGCAGTAACATTATGCATGTCAGTCTAATGTGGGTGAAGCGGTGAGTTTGGGCAGGTCTCGTGCTAAGGGGAAGTAACACATGCGAATGTAAACAGAGGAAAAAAGTTGTATCAGCAATGAAGTTCAAGTACACGCAGGAAACTTTGAATACCTGAGAGTATGATATATACTAAGTATGATACATACACACACACACACACACACACATATATATTTGTTTACACACAGGAAATGTCAGTGCTATACAGACAATTTAGACTTTTATTGTGTTAAAAATTCAAACTTTACTTTTGTTCATAAACTCATTCAAAAAGATAAACTGTCACATTTTTTAATTATTACATCAATGCGACAAAATTAGAACATATTTGTTTTAACGTTGATGCTGTCTGATGAGAAATTTATTCAATGTTAAAAAACATTGTCATGTTATTAAACTTACAAATAACTTGAGAAACTGGATTTCTGATTTTCATGAGCTAAAAGCCATAATGATCAACAGTAAAATAAAATGTAAATGTAATGATCAACACAAAGGAAAAAACCCTGAGGCAAATGTCTGTCTACCCTGAACTGTAAATCATTCTTCCTGGATAAAGGCTTTTAGTTCTGTGAGATTCCTGAATCATCTTGCCTGAATTGTTCTTTTAATGTCTATCCTAAAATTGTCAATTGACATTTAGGTGTGTGGACTGTTGAATGGCCATGTAAAAACCTTCAGCGCGTGCTGAAACTAGCCCATTGTGAATTTTAAGATGCTTTTAGGGTCATTATCCTGCCATCCTTTTTTCACCATCAGTCATTTTTACAACAGCGTGATGTTCATGTCCAGAATTTTGTATTTAACTGAATCCATTCTTCCCTCTACCAGTACAATGTTCCATGTGCCACTGATTGCAACATAAGCCCAAAGCATGATAAATCCGTGTTTAACGGTTGGAGACGTGTTCTTTTCATTAAATTCATTTTTTCCCCCCAAACAGAATTTTCCTTACAGTAGAAAAAGGTATTTTTTAGCTTCTTTACAAAGTGCATCAGGATTCTTTAGATGTTTCTTCTTTAGATGTAAAATGCCTGATGTTGAGGACATGTTTTCTTCTCATGACTCTTCTATCAAGTCTCATATTTGTGCAGAAGAGTACACCACCACTCCAGCATCTAACTCCTCCTGAAGGTAAATCTTTCTGAAGGTTTTATAGTTTTTATGAAGCTTTTAAATTTGCATCACTCTTAATGATGACCGTGAAAAAGCCTTAGCCATAACAAGCTAATTAAGCTCTGAGACCTTGGTAAAAGTTATCTGAAAGCTCAGTTCTCCTGGGACGCTCAAACTTTTGTATGATGTTTCTTTCCTTTTCACTTTTACACATAAGGTTGTACAAACTATAAATATTACATTAATCTCTTTTTATATGTTGAAATGATTGTTGTATTATTAACTTTATGATTTTGGAGATTAAATGATCTTCTATTCAATTAACTACTGACTGTAACTACTGCTGTTGAATGTCTCTGAGGTTTAGACTGCTCTTCTAGTTTCAGAATATCAGCATTATATTTCAAAAGTGTTTGGACACCTAAACCGTGAAACTATTTTTAAATTATGCATATTCAACATCTTTTATTAATTTTATACATTTCCCTTGTGACCTTTATGATGTTTAGGTCCATGTGGATGCATCAAAATCAGATTTTTTTACATTTCCAGTTCACAATATCTCTTTATCTCTTAGAACTGAACAGTATATTTTTGATTCTGACACATGCAAACATGCTCTGCTTTGATTGGCCACAGTGTGTTCTGCCTTGTATAAAAAAAGGAATTTTTACAGCCTGGGTTCCATAAATTAACCATAAGAACATATTATAATAATGTTTATGAGCTATATCAAGCCTGTATATTACTGTGGAATCCTGCATATGGGCCATTTAATATGCACCTATCACTGACACATGCTTTCAATTCCACAAACACAGAGTCTCCATAGAGAAGCACTGGCAATAGGATGCTCTAGAGCCTAAGATGACCGTGCACAATGTCAAATATATAAAGACCCTTTGATCCAGAACTAATCATCCAACAATCCAACCTCATTAGTGGATGAATGCAATCAAATACAGCAATGTTCCACAATCTAGTGCTAAGCCTTCCCAGCAGAATTAATGCTGTAACTGCAGCAAAGGGAGGACACATTCTTTATTAATAACCTAAATTCCAGAACACATCTTGTCTATAAACCTTCAATTCAATCTACAGGTCGATTACAACACTTATGCCATGTGTTTAAATGTATCCAGACACTCTATTTAAAAGAGTGCTACTTTAAGCACACTCATAACTGGCAGAGGCATTTACGCATTTGCATAAATGTATGCAATTGCACATGCACAGCTTGTTTAATCACCAGAGAAAAGCACTGTCTATATAAGAGGACGCCCTATATAAGCAGTCACACATGAGTCAATAGTCACCATGCCCAGTGCCATCCAGCAGATAGAGGGCTATACAGCCCTACAGCACTGGGCTGTGGAGCAGTGGAACAGACTTCTCAAGAGTGCTGGAGCTCCAGCCAATTGCTCTGGGATAAAGTGAGTCATCATTGTTAGTACCTGACCTCAAGACTGCTCTTACAGTTGAATGCCATCAAATTCTTATAGCAATGTAAGCAGAGGCTGTTACTGCAACAAACATCCTCCCTATTATTACTCTTGGAAAAGCAGGTGTCTACACACTTTTGGCCAAAATATTTGGACAGGACTGCATGGCTAATGATGTGTTGGACTGATATTTCCCAGCAGCTTCAGGCTCTCAGTCACTGGATGATTTGATCATGGACACTGAGTTATTAACTTGCGGTTAATTGGCAGACGGTAGTGCTTCTTCCACAGTTTCTTCAAAGGCAGCAGACGCGTTAATAATTTCAAGCTTGTTTGTGAGTGCGGGAAAAGGGGTGGATATGGAGGGCCTGTTTTTTATTCTTGCCCACACTATGAGCCTTATAAAATGAGTGGAACCCTTCTCTGCTCTCTCCATTTAGTTGGCATCAAAGGATCTTTCCATAACACACACCTGTTGGCAGCATGTAAAAGAGTTTTTAGAAGCATGCACGGGGATGTGAGTGAACGTGATGTGCGTGTTCACGGTGGGTCAAGGGATGTTGATCGTTTTAAACATGCCTGAGAGAGATCTTTTGCGAAGAATCAGTTCGGGATTAATGGGGAACACTACAGTCCATATGTAGCTGTGTGTAAGAAAGGCTGCACAGCTACACCACTGTTTTTTATGAATAAAATCAAGACTCCTGTCATCAGGCTAAGGGCATACACAAAAGTCTACAAGGCAGCCGCCAACACCGAAACACACTCACGGTGACATCTACGCTGCACCGCCCAGTCAATTCCGCATCAGCAGATATGTAATGTTATATAATCTGTCTACCTGCCCGCCCACAACAAGCACCTATTAGTCTCAATTTCAGCCATCACAGGTCAACTACAATGATGTCTGGGAACATTGCAATCTCTCTGGAATACAACAGGAGTGGAATCCGGCTTGTTGCGAGGAAACTCCTGCAGTGTGAAAAAGGCAACAGAACTGACAGAGGTGTGTCCTAATGTCCATCTTTTGATGATGGTTTGTGGTATCATACTCGGACAACTCATTCAAAGGTGCTGTATCTCCAAAACAGGAACTTTTCAAGAGAAGGAGAAATATTCCTAGGTTTAGTAATATAGATTGACGTGCCAAAAGTGGGATGGCAGCATGTACTGTAAATAGATTTTTTGATCAGGGGATAGGTTGGGATCAGCCACATCTGTTGTGTGAATGATCATAACGTGTAGCAGGAATAGGTCATTGAAAGTTATAAACATTATGAACACATCTCACAATAAATGGACATGACCTCTATCATTATAATGACCTTAATCATGTTTAATTGCATGTATTTGAGACAGTTGTTCTCCCGTGTGCTGCGTTTGAGGTGAGCACGAGTGGTTCAGCACACTTCAGTCACAGATAAAATACCAAAATTTTACCACAACCCGGAAAATACAGTTGCCATAGTCTGATGTGGATGAATGCCCAATTATTACTACCGTATTTTCTGGACTATAAGCCACTACTTTTTTCCCTCACTTTAAACCATGCAGCTTATAATGAGGGGCAGCTTTTTCTTCGTATATATGTTATATTCCAGGGTGCGGCTTATAGTCTGGAAAATACGGTAGCTTGAAATACAATAATGATTTCTAATCACCTCAATTACCTTGTTTTTACCGTCATATTATATGATTTAGACTCCAAACATCCTACATATACTTCTGCTGGAATCATTTTCAGATATGGTTCTGATAGCCTACTGAAATAGCCCATCTACAGTCTCTTTAGGCAGCTTTACCTTTAAATACATAGTAGCATGCTTGCATGTCTTTTAATTATGCAGGGTATTTAACCATTTTATGTATGATAATGATTTAATATTCTTGATTGCTATTTACAAGGATATAACTGCCTTATTATGATATTATCACAACATGGCATAAATGGATATAAAGTGACAATATTATTTTTAATCACTTTTATTTCTAGGACAGTTTATCACCCCAAAAAATAGTTATCGTGACAGGCTTAGGCATTGTCACCTATACTGGACCTCGCAGTGGCAGTGGCCATGGATGCTTAATGATAATGACCGGCAGCTTCTTGCTAAGCCTGTCAGTGTAAACAGGCGTGACTGGCAGAAATCACATCTACATTCAATGCAGGTGCCCCACACATATAACCCACAGGCAGTGCTGTGTTCTTTTGCTTGTATTGGAAATGGGAACGAGACAGAATCAGAAAAACCCAGTCCCCCACAACGGCCTCTGCTAATGTTTGCAGCATGTTGCAGCCACTGCTAATGAAGCACACAGGTAAACCAGGGATTCACCGCCAAAGCTGAAACTTAATACTGTGAAATAGAGTTGAACAGCCTGTGTAGTTCTTCACACAGGGTACACCAACATTAAATGCATAATGTTGGAAATGCATAATCCAACGCAAGACACGTCAATCATACGATCATACGACCTCAAACAAACATTGAGATGTGAAAAGATTCCAAGGGTTCATAACTGCATTGGATTTTGCTGCTATTATAAGTTCTGAAATTAGGTTATGGTACTGGTACCATATTGACTCAAATGTGAAAGGTACTCAAACTTACTGCTATCACATGACTTTTTACCTGAAGTATAAAATGCTGCTATTGTTTTCCAATGGTGTGAATAAAATCTCCAAAATTATATATATGTAGACTGTTTCAAGTGAATATTCATGAGTGTAGGAAGTGACACACTCCTAATAAAGGTTCTGTAAACAGCGTTCAAAACAATAGGTAGTATCTGCAGCTGCTTCACTTATTTTGTGTGACTTTTAGGTTGATTTATTAAATGGTTGTGGAAATTAAAAGTAGGACCATGTTGTTACGTTGTTGGCTGGTCCCTAAGGCCAGTAACAAACTCGCTTTAAGAAATTAAAGTCTACCGATTTCCCAAAGACAGCACGCAATGAAACTGTTGGATCGCAGCTGTTCCACAGCCACACAAACTGCTGAAACGGCAAACCTTCACTAATCCAAGAAACATTTAAAAGCAGAGGTCAATGCAAGTGGTTCACTGTACTTTGAACAAATTAATACACATGCTTTCGTTAGTCAAACTGCGAGATAACTCACCTTGCATTCACATACAGTGTCTGCTCACTACATGCCCCTTTCAGAGTCATAGTAGATTATGCAATATCCATCACAAACTACGTAACTAGAGATCATACTCTACAAGACTTTCAGAGTCATGTTTGAAATGCTCCGGCTGGTCTCTGCCCCTCACACACTCGATTCTCACTCCAACTGTCCAGACTGATGAAAACATCTGCAGAATAGAGTCAACCAGCACAGACACAGCTAGACTGGCAATAAAAAATATAAAAAATCATGTATTTTAAGCAGAGTATGTTTTAGTGTTTGGCTTGCTCCATACTTCACCATTACTGATGCCCTCCGCACTACAGGAACAAATATTCCCAACTTTTCCATCAAGTGAGTAGTTGTATGCATCCAAACTGCCTCTCTGGTGTATACCTTGGAAAATTAAAGGACCAGACTTGGCAGTAGCTTTGCTATTGTTTACCTCGTTGAAATGGTCTATACATACATTATGTCCAACCAAAATATACAATAATAACCAAAGTGACTGTAGCAGTGCTGTGTGCCAGCTGTACACTGCATTAAAGGGCCAATGTTGAACATTTTTCTTCCACTTTATGGATCATTTTCACCTCTTTAACTCTTTTACGCATTTAAGACTGATACGTGTATACATTTTTAACCTTTAATATTAGTTCATATTTCCATACTACACCAAAGCAGGGGACATTTGTTTTTCCATGAAATGGGCCCTTTAATTATCTCCAAAAACACATCAATGAGACTTTAAAATGCATTCATTATGGTTTATGGCATTTAAATAGTTAACTTATGGTGTGGGCACAGGATGCAGTGGGCACAAAGAGTGAAAGCTCACCCGCGACTCTGACCTCTCCATTGTCCTTCAGTTGGACACAGTTGTCCTGAGATGTCAAAAACACAGACATTTTACAAAGAGGTGCGCACACGCGCATGCATGCACGCACACACGCACATGCACACACACACACACACACACACACACACACACACACACACACACACAGACAAATGTTGAGATGAGGAGCACTGTATGTTAAAGAGGTTCAGGATGATGCGCTGCCCCCTAGTGATGTTTTCAATAGTCTACAAGCCCATCTGCTCCAAACAGCTACATCGCTCAAGGTTTCTGACACACCCATTTATTATTGTTTATTACTTCTCCCATAAAAAACACACCATCACACACACATCTTGACTAGTGTGTGTCATTAATGGGTCCTCTGACCTCACTTCCTGCCAGTGTTAGACAGTGATAGTCCAATCACAAGCTTAAGAGGAAATGTTTGTTGTCTTTCTATTCGCTCAGTGGATTTATGGGCAATGGATGCTGACTGGGCCAGTTTGGGCAAACCTCAGAAAGGACCAGAAAACCAAGTTTCGTTCATTCTTTTTCTCTCTTTCCACTCAAAAAGTCATTAAAAATGAATTATTGATTGTGTCATTTTTTTCCTGTCATTCCCCCTCTCTCTCTCTCTCTCTCTCTCTCTCTCTCTCACACACACACACAGACACACACACACACACACACACACACACACAATGTTGCACTACAGCTGCAGGAAGAGCCAAGGGTCAGAATTACAGAACAACACAGGGTGGACCTTCCTTCCCCTGGACGATCACCTCCAAGTAATATGTCTGTGTGTGTGTGTGTGTGTGTGTGTGTGTGTGTGTGTGTGTGTGTGTGTGTGTGTGTGTGTGTGTGTGTGTGTATGTGTGTGTGTGTGACACATTCAGTAAGAGAGAGCACATAGATAGCAGAGACCTAGCATTTATTATCTAACATTTGAACGTCTGACATCCCTAAAACCATGCTGATGTTTCAGTCACAGAAGTACCATGATAAATGGCAATCCACACTATTCTATTGGCAGTTTGTCAAATATCAAAGTAAACTTCTTACCAAACACATGACAATTCAACGTTCTGCAGTCGGCAGGCCAAATTTGAGCCCTTTTACTGTGTTACATCATACAGAGATCATCTTAAACCCTTTATCTAAAACTGCACACCACAACTAATCTCTAAACCTCCAAACTCCATCAAGGCCAGGACAGTGTGTGGGAGCCAACAGCATTTTCATGTTGTGTCTGTGTATGTCTTCATGGAATTTTCCACTTGCTAACGATGAAGATACCAAAAAAAGCAAGAACAGTGTTCAGATTTGCACAGGTAGACTGCAACATCTCTGACCTAAATATATAATTACCTCTTTGTAAATGTCATGAAGTGTTCTTAATTGAGTATACCTAGAATGGCGACTTTAATCTATGTGTGTGAGAGAGAGAGAGATGTGTCTGAAACTTGGGGATTAAGCTTTAGATGCTTCAGCACCCTGACAGCTGAGAGACGGATCAATTGAAAGATAGGATAGTCATCCTACAGTCTCACTTTCATTCTTCTTAAAATATGAGCCAGGACAGCTTAAGCTCATCTCTTTTGTGTAGCCCAGCGAGGTGAGAAGGATGCTCATTCTTTCCCTATTCACATTTCTCAGTGGGAAATAGATATTCCCAGTTCTGGGACATATAAAAATTCATTTAAGTTTGGGCGATATACTGTCTGTACAAGTCTACCAATAATTGTGTCACACAATTTTACGTATTTTATACATTTGTTTTTATTACTATGATACTTTACACCTAAGATTTTTACTCATACTTCCACCTGTGTAACGTGATGTGACAGTAAATTTAGAGATTAGAGGTTAGATTTAATTTGATAACAAGCATCATGTATTCATTCATTCATCTTCTTATCCAGTAATCTGTTTGTGGTGGGTCCAGAGCTTACCTGGAGTCATTAGGCACAAGGCAGGAATACCCCTGGACAGGGTACCAGTCCATCACACAGCATCACATATTGTCACTGTCCAATGAAAAACAAGTGTCTCCCAAAAAGCAACTTTACAGGAGACGGCAAAAATGTTAATAAATTTGAATAGAAGTGAATGTAAAATGAGTAATTATCTATTGTAATTTCTATTGGTCCACTCATTTGGAGCTGTTTATATGGTGTACAGAGCAGCATCAAGCAAATCAAAAACAGAAAAGAATGGAAATACCTGCGTTTTTCTGGACAGCAGCAAAATATTAGCTGCTAAAATATTACATTATTAAATGTATATGATATTTTGTATGGCATTACTTTATATGTGTGTCCTTACAGCAAAGAGGAGTTTAGTTAATTAACATTATATTATTAAATATATATTTGTTTATTAAATACATATTTTTATTTATTTTAATATTGAATTGAACACAGTGGACAGTTTCATTGGACAGCAGCGACACATTAGCTTTATTGTATAATATATTTTTTATGTGTCCTTAATACTAAGAGGACTTGGAAAGTTTCATTGGATAGCAGCGACATAGCTTTAATTAATAATATTATTATGAAAAATTATTTTTATAAATAATTAATAATAAATTATTAACTATATTATCAATAACATTATATATTATATATAATATTTTGTATGGTATTATTTTATATTTGTGTCCTTTAAGGGGATTTTAACTATATATTTTAATATAATTTTTTTTTTAACATATATTGATTTATTTACATATTGAACACATTGTCCTGTCAGTACTCTCTCTCTCTCTCTCTCTCTCTCTCTCTCTCTCTCTACCTTTTCACAAGTGAATGTAAACAGTGAAGGCTGTAACTGTAATTCAGAGTGCAGAGCGGATATGTGTGGTTTATTTGCTTCACTGTTCACCACTGTAGTGAGCAGTAGTGAGCTGGAAGTTCCAGCTTACCTTCAGCGCAGCTGTTCATTGTCCCTCCCCTCGTCTCCCCTCCGTCCCTGTCCGTTTTCATCTCCTCCGAAACTTTGGGATTTAAATAAAAATCACATCCAGGTCCTGTTCTTCAGTCCCCGCCGTCCTCCTCAGACCATCTCCGGGCTGGACTAGCAGTGTGAGCGGAGCAGCGCTCGGGTCCCAGAAGAAGAGCAGAACTTACAGGAGCTGTTACAGCAACGCGCCACTTAAACGAGCGCGCGCGGGTCCTGCAGGTGCGCATGACAGCTCTGCACTTCAGCCAATCACAGAGTCAGAGAGAGAGAGAGAGAGAGAGAGAGAGAGAGAGAGAGAGAGACTCACATTTACACTGTAATTCCCCATTGTAATCAATTAACCACATACAGTTCCACACTGGAGGAGGTTTAAGAATACCAATGAGCACTGTGCACTCTTTAAACCATCGCAGAGGTGTGTGAACGCATACACACACGCTCGGGTGGTTCCTGACACTCTGTTATTTATACAAACGACCAAACAGACAGAATACAGACTTCAGGATGGCCGACATGGCTGTTTACTCAGCTACACTGATCGGGAATGTTCTTATTGGACTTTCAGCATCTTTCCAATAAAGGAAATGAACAGCATTAATCACTCCTCTACTTCAAAACAGGGATAAAAGACTAATCCCGCTGACAAACACCGGACGCTGAGCAGCTTTACAATGAGAATGGAAGCAGGTTGTTTCATATAGAAAGAAACATGTCGCTTCCATGACTTGAGACACCTTAAGGTTTTTTCAACCTGTGGGCCAGGGGGCAACCAGTAGGCTGTGAAGCACTTCCTAGTGGTCCGCCGAGCCACGCTTGGGGGGAGAGTACTTTTACATGTACATTTTTGGGATTTAGCAGACGCCCCTTATCCAGAGCAACTTACAAAAGTGCTTTGCTGTTCACTCAGAAAATATTCATAGCTAGTATACAAGACTAGAATCCAGAGATTCCTTAAGCTTAAATGCTGTTGAAAACAAATGTCAGATTGGGGACTAAAAAGATTCACTATAAATCTTTAAGGAGTTAAATACTTTTGAAAGAGATGGTCTTCAGTCTGCATTTGAAGACAGCGAGGGACTCCGAGGGGAAATTCGTTCCACCGTTTTGGTGCCAGAAGAGAAAAGAGTCTGGATGCTTGCCTTGCAGTGGACCATGGAGTAGTTCATAGTGGGCCAGTAACAGCTTTAAATTATGGAAGTCTGCATGGAAAAATTATTTAGTTTTAGGTAAAAACCGCAAGACTAATCCTGTTCAAACAATGTATCAGTTTGAGACAAGGCAGCCGCAGGCATCTGATGCAGACAGCCACCCAAAGATGTAGAAGTTTCTTAAATAACATTGAACCCCATCTGAGAAGAATCTGGAGCTCCCCTGCCACCAGTTCACATTGGCTGCCCAGCTACTGTGTCCACCTGCCATGACCAACTATGTAGAAATTTACACAGACCCTAATGATCTGCTACTCTTATTGTTATGTCCACCAGCGAACTTACATTACTTCAGTACATCTGAGTATTACAGCAGACATGTGGGGGTCCAGTGTCCCCTAAATAACTATGTATAAGTAGTTTGACCAGAGGAGGGTGGGTTATCTTATCCATTGTTTATGTGTTGTTCACCTTTCAGTTGTAAAAAAAACACTATACAAATTGTTGATGGATTGTTCACATGAGGTCTGACAGAGACAGCTTAACACCAAATTAAAGAAGACCACATTGTGTAGAGATCTATTTTTTTTTTTTTAATTAATTTTACTTAAAAACATTGAGTTTTTTTTCTTGTCAGCAGTTGGGCAGTTATACACAGGTTGGCTCAGAGGTGGAAAAGTTAAGAACCCCTGCTGTATAGAACTATTGTCATTAAGTAAATGACCTTGAAGAACATTTCAATAGGAGTATGCAAGAACTTTCTATTTCTAGCTGTTAATAATACAGTTTTATGCATACATAAACAAATGTCTACCCAACTATATTTAGAGTCTGAGCAAAAATGCACATTTTATGCCACTTTACTATTACTGTGACTTCTAAAATACCAAACACTATATGCACACTCATGTACATTGTTCCTGTATGTTTCTACATCTGTATTGACCATATTTTCAAAGTGCAGGTTGAGAGCATTTCACAAATGTCAAATCATGTTAAACTATTATAGTTCAGCAAAATGTCAAATTAACAGTATTTATCAATTATTTAGTGCAGAACAGGAGATAATAGACTAGTGTTGCTAACAAACACCAGACTATGGCAAAATCATTATGTACTTGTTGGAAAAATCAAAAAGTCATGCAGATGAGTAAAACAACACATATAGACCTAATTTCAATATTTAATGCAGCTTTATCCAAGGATTGACATTTCTCCCTCTTCATGGACTCCCCCTACAGTTGGCAAGTGTACTTTACACTTTGAACCACCCCTAAAGGACATGCTGTACATATGCTTTTCTTGACAAGCTGAGGTACACCCTTCACTTAAAGAAGCATGTGGACTAACATGGTACAGTTTATATTACTTATATATTCATTTACATTACATCATTTATAATATATATATTATATATTATATTTTACTTCACTGTGACTCAGGATATGCAGAGTAATGCAGTTCTCATGAGTGTAGTCCTGCCCACTTCACCAGAGTTACATAGTGCAGTGAGCAGCACTTAAAAGCCAGGAATTGAGCCATGTTACTGCTCTGATGCATTCTCTTCAGTTACGGTATCTCTGGATTCTAGCCTCTAGAATAACTAGTGAAGGATATTTTCTGAGTGAACAACAAAGCACTGATGTAAGTCGCCCTGGATAAGGGAGTCTGTCACATGCCATAAATGTAAATGTAAATGTAAAGGAGCAGATAGAAAGATAGTTAGAAGAAGATAGAAGAGTAAGAAGATAGAAAAACTGTTCTCCCTGTTACAAGTTAGTGGAGCAATGAAATTGAAACTAAAATTCCATATATTTGTGCAAATTATCTGGACATGCTTTCAGTTGGATGACATGACATTATAATCCTAGCATAACCCATTCTAAACTAAAAGAGTAAACTTTCGATGTCCTGGCTACTACTACATACTAATTAGATTAGATTTTTGACAAAATATTCCTTTAAGTAAAATCACCACATCATGGGGTGAACAAATGATCAATTTAAAAGAAACAAATTAAATCACAAACTATTGTAGCTATATTTTCTGACTGTTGATTTAGTATTACTATGAGTCAATCACTTTTCTTTTGCTTGCATATCCTTTCAACTAACATTCAAATGAAGCTCCACCAAAGATTCTTATTTATGAAGATGGACATTTACATTTACAGGCCTCGAGGTGACTGATCTTTGATGCACAGTGAGAAATCGTTTATGCCAGATATCTGGGATTTTGGAATATACCACAGGCTATGTTTACATTTACATTTACATTTACAGCATTTAGGAGACACCCCTATACAAAAGCTGTTCACTCAGAAAATATGAACGTGGAAATCTGCTACTTGGATATCCCAACAGTAAGCAACTATAATGACCACTCCTATGGACGATCTTTATGCTAAATATTCCTATGAATCTATGAAACTGGAAACTTCATAAAAATGTACATCCTCACTGAGAGCTTCAAACCTGTGCAGACGCAAAAATGAGCACCACAGAGCACACAAGTGCATGAGGTGGTTCATATGAAGCAGCAGGAGAGCCCAGCTTGTGTGTATAATGCAGGACAGAGGTGGGCGAAGGCTGCTGCAAGAGTGGGAGGGGAAAGCTAAATAAATAAATACCTCACTGTGGCTGGCCTTATGTTGGCAGGCTGCCGGCGGGTAATTGGTCAGTGGTAATTTGGGCTTCTAGAGCACAGTATGTGAGAAGACCCTTGAGGACCTCAGGCAGCCTATCTGACACAGTGCCCGGGCCAATGAGGATGTTTTTTGGGAGCATGGGCTCTATGTATGGAAGTAAGAGCTCCCTTGTTTTCCTGTGCATAGCGACAGTATCCACCAAGGTCTGGACCATGGTTGTGATTTCATTTACAGATAGACAGTAATTAGAAAAGTGAATCAAATATGTTTAAGCAAGCCAGCAGGCAAAACAATATCACACAGGTTGCATTGTGTGTGCGTGTGTGTTTGTTTGTTTGTTTGTTTGTTTGCATGTGTATATTTGCATTGGACTTGCCTGCTTCTGTATCACCTCAAATCATAATTTGACTTTGTTGAGGCTCATAATACATTATGGTGTAGTACATACTGTATTCATAGGTTTATATGGTTGCTCCTTTACATACATACTTGTAACCTCCTACCACTGTTGTCACTCTCCATTCCAGCATCTGCTCCCAGCCCCCTCTTTAGCTTATTGGCTGTCCAGTTGAGTCCAAATATATTTTTAGGCTGTTATCCCCTCCAAAGGGCGGATACGGCGAGTCAGAGAATAGATATATTCAGATCCCCCACAATACAGAGCAAACATCGCTTTCAAATGCTCTCTTGTTCTATGTTCTAGCAACCCGACCTGTAATGACTGGCAATTGAGGAATTAAGAAATCTACAGACTATCCTGGGGACAAGTCTTTTTCAAAGTAAGATTCTCAGACTTCTCCATCAAATCATCTGTTTTTTGGTGTTTTACATGCATGTTTATGAACAATACTGTATCAGTGAACATGTGAAGGTTTTACCAAGTTGAGCAATTACCTCAAGTGTTCCTGACTTGGGAAGCTTTGTGTTTGTGCATTTTATATACATGGAACCAGCAAGATGACTGACGTCTTGGTTCAGAAGTTCTCCTTCCCTCTTACCTGCTCACCATGTCACAACCAACCCAATCAACAGCCAATCACAGAGGAGAAGCATCATCCTGGCATCCAGCCTGGAAATCTCACAATGAGACTTGAAGACTTGAAGACATCAGAAAGAGATAAGAAGCCAACACACAAGGACCCACAATCCCCTGACTACAAAAGTACCATTAAAGCCCAAATAACAACCAAGAAAGAGGGAGGAGAAGCCCAATCAATAGGGTGTGGAACTTCTAAGCCCTGGCCTGTTAATTCAGTATTGTCACACAAGGCTGTGTTTGAGAAATGGGAAAGCTTGCAGTGTGAAGAACAACGGCCAAGCACGAAGCGGCAACTGTCTGCAGAGAGTGCAGCAAAGTGTGTGAGTGTGAGGAAGAGGAGCACTATGACGAGCAGCAGAGAAGAGCCACTGAAACCTCTCTCACCCACTGATCCTGGCAGGCAGCCCGGGAAAGCCTGTCTGCCCATAAGCTCCTCCTCTCAGAGGAAGCCAAGAAGACAGCTGTTCAGCAGCACTGGGGTCTTCCACAAAGTGGACACACATGCAATTAGTGCAGGGAGAGAGGTGACACACACACACACACACACACACACACACACAAACACACACAGATTGAAGAATATCCTGAAAACTGAAAATACATTAGGATAAAAGATTGTAAAGAGAACTGCTTATGACAAGGCTACTTTATTACAAATTAAACTGAAGTCTAGCTATGATGATGCAGAATTCATCAATGTTTTAACCTCATAGGCTCTGTAATGTAAGCCTACACTTTAGTTCTTTACATATAACTAGATTGTGATCATATTTAACACCAGTTTCCAAGGGCCTAAAATAGAGCCCTGTGGGAATCCACAAAATATGCAAAGTGAAAAATGTTTGCCAAAAAAATTTTGTTGGATGTTTTCATAGTTTGATGCACTTGACACACCACACATGGCGGATGTTATTTTCAGGAGATCCTAGGCTACTCAAATTTCTCTTTATTTGAGATGTAAAAATTAACAGAATTAAATTATTTGATCATATTTTGATAAAAAACTTGCTTGCATTATTTTTATTTTATTTAATTTTATTTAATCCTGTTGAACATTGGTCATTCAGAGTGTTTTTGAGCTGAAAATGCAAGAATTTCGATGAGTAATTTGTAATGATTAGACTGACAATATTGACAAATATTTATTCTGAAATGTGAACACTATGTTAGCAAAAGCAGTTCCTTTCTTCTCACTGATGTCATTAGCCCTGCCCCGTCTTGTTGATCAGTCTGAGTCTATATGCAGGTTGAGCATGTACATATAGACACAGCAAAAAAAATCATTTGGAAGTCTCCTTTGGCATTTGAACTGGGATTTAATTCACTTTCCTAGCTGGATTACTTATGGATATTTCATCAAACAATTCCCCCTGAGATAGGGTACGTCTGGCAATTTGTTATGATATGTGTATCATGTCTGTAGGTTAATATAACTGCCTGCAATATGCGGATCTCTGGTTGTTAGAGTTAATTTATACTGACTAATAAACCTAGTGTTCAAGAGATTATACTCTTAAAAACAACAACACTTCAAATTACTCTTGAATCCAATTGGGACCATGAAAAACCCTTAAACTGGAAAAGAACCTTTATGTCAAGTGTCACAGTTCAAAGAACCTTTTGAAGCAATTTTTTAGAGATTCCATAAAAAATACTGCTTCCACATTATCTTCACCTTTGATTTTAGTTGGATTCTAGTTTGAAGTCTAATTACATTTCTCTATACAGGAAAATATATTATTATGTAATGTTCATGGACCATATGTGTATGTTTCAGCTGAAGGAACAGGGAGTATTCTCAGCTCAAAGCATTGCTCGCGCAATCACACAGGGGGCCAGAAATGAGCTCGAGAAACTCAGGGCCATATGGGTCTGGCTCTGTCATAATATTGGTGAGCATACACACACAATTACATATGTGAATCTGAACCATCAGGACTGCCTAACTTAGCAAATATTAAAACCTGCACATCAAATGTTGCATTTAATGACTGTTTGCAATGTTATAGAGTATAGTAACATACAAACAAATCAGAATAGGAGATATTAGAGTGTAGATCATATCTATTTCTTAACTGAAGTTGTTACAGGCTCTTTTGCAACTTGCAATTTTGTCAGCATGTATAAACAGAATACTCATACATTTGTTTATATCTGCAGAGTATGATTTGGAAGGCTATCTGGGTCTTTCTCCAAAGCTCTGCACCCCAGAAGAAGTTATCAAGCAAGGACGAGGAGTATGCAGTGGGTTTTCCAGCATCTGTTTAGAGATGTGCAGGTACCCATTTAGATATATCCATAAACAAAAACCAAGAACAATGCATACAAGTGCACTTCATTTACATACATTGGCATAAAAGGTTTGCGCTCGTTGGTCAAAACTTCTGTTTATGTGAATAGCTAAGTGAAGTAAAAAGGCAACATTACTCCTTTAACTGAAATTTCAGTATTTAATAATGCCCCCTTTGGCTTTTGGTATCATAGCTTTGAAATGCATTTTGTCACCAGCATAATAATTACTAGATGTAATTTTATTAATTTTGATGATATGTATAGATTGGGGGTCTATGAGGGCCATGGCAAAACATTCACCCTGTGCCTCCTAAAGTCACCCATTGAGGATTTTGAGATGTGTTTTAGATGTATAAAATAATGATGTAGAAAACACTATCTACGGACAGTATGGTGTTTGATACCCTGTAAAATGTAAATGATCCACTGGCTGCAACACAAGTTCAATGCACAATTTATCCACCCCGGTAGTTAACAGTTGGATAGGTTTTCTTTTTATGAAATTCTCGAGATTTTCCTCCAAACATATCTTTGCATTTTGTGGCTATAAAGTTGTATTTTAAAATCATCAGTCCACAGGACTTGTTTCAGATCTGAATCACACTTGTTTAAATGTTCCTTTGAAAATGTCTGATGCTGTATATTGTGGTGAGGACAGAGGAAACATTTTGCTATCTTCTTACTCTCCTGTTTTTCAGAGTTCTAGACAACTCTTTATTGAAGCCCATAATTGTTTTAGTTTGAACAAGGCTTGAGAAGTCCTGGTATTTATAAATCTTTGAAATCACCTAGATTTTTTTAAAATTATGACTATGAACAATCCATTGCCCTAACAAGCTAATCAAGGTGCAGGACCTTTTCAGGGTATTCCTTTCCCTTTTCACTATAAACTGCACAATACAAAAAGTATCCACTAATTTAGCTAAAAATGTTGAAAATAATATTCCATCTTTAACTTTCTACCTTTTCAAGGTTATTTCATCCCCTTCTCAACTATTTCCATAACAAGACTGGGGTGCCCAAATGTTTGAATGCCACTGTATATGCTACTGCTTTAGTGGCTGATGTTGTGATCTGTGCTTCCTTCCTCTGCTGTGTAGGGAGGTTGGTGTTCAATGCGAGGAGGTGAGTGGCTATAGTAAGGGTATTGGGCACTTGCCTGGATGCAAGTTGGCACAAAAGTGCTCAGACCACAGTTGGAATGCGGTGTGGGTGAAGGGGCAATGGGGACTGTTGGACGCCTGTTGGGGAGCTGGCACTGTCAACATGGAAACCAAAATGTTTGTCAAGAGGTTAGAATCCTGGTAGAAATCACACCATTCACATATATGAGCCAAAGAACAGAGTGTGCACAAACAAGCACAGAAACTATATGCAGATGTAATGTGTTGGCAATTAACTTCATGGCATATTTATGTCTTAGGTTTGATGACTTTTACTTCCTGACGGAACCAAGTGAATTTATCAACTCTCACTTCCCCGATGACCAGCACTGGCAACTCTTGGACACTCCAATCTCACTAGAGATGTTTGAACTGAGACCACTAAAGACCTCAGCATTTTACACTCTGGGTTTAACCCTTGTAAAACCAACACAATACAAAATAATCACAGGTAACACATCCACACAGAAAATTATACTTTATTTTTGCTAACAAGTTCTTTTCCAGGCCTTTACTACAGCGAGCTTAGTTTGCTTGATTGTGGCTCTTTCTGTCTTCAGCTTTGTCTTCACTAAGTGAAAAACCTGCTCAATTAAGCTGAGGTCAACTGACAGACTGACCACTAAAGAACATTCCATTTCTTTGCATTAGAGAGCTCTTGGTTTGCTTTTGGGGTATGTTTTGGTTCATTAACTATGCTTTAAATGTTACAGTGCTTTTACAGACAGTATTCCTCTATACACACAAGAATTCAAACTGCTACTTCTTTCAGGAGTCACTAAACATAAATAAACACAAATGCAAATTCAACACTTCACCTTTCAACTCTACACCTTTTTATTATTAAAACATTTATTATGAATACTGAAGCAACAGGCCACATGTAATGTGAATATGTGAAAGTCTGTGAAAAGGTGTACAGGGCAAAAATGTGCCACTCTACAAATACATATGGACCTCACTGTATACATAAGCTATATAATGCCAGAGATAGGACAGACTGGTCCACTTGGGAAATTCAAAAATTCAAACCTTCCAATAGCCAATCTTGTCCTCAGACAATTGGTATAGTGTGTTGTGCCAGGTGGGAAATCAAACTCTAGTCAGGCAGCAGTGTTACTCACTATACCAAACATATACAGTGGTGCTTGAAAGTTTGTGAGCCCTTTAGAATTTTGTATTTAAAAATAAATGTGACCTAAACCTTGACAAAACCTAGAGAGATTCAAATCAAACAAATTAGACAAAAATATTAAGCTTAATTATTTACAGATCCATTGTTAAATGATCCATTATAACATATCTGTGAATCGCAACAACCATTATTACCCTCACAAGGAGTGGTCTACCAACAAACAGCACACCAAAACCAAGGTGTCCAATAGTCCTTGAGGTCATAAAGGAATGCAAGGGAACTTCTAAGCATCTAAAGGTTTTTCTCATTTTCTCGTGACTCCACCCTTGGTGAAAACTGAACAACAATTGTGTGCATTGCAGGGTTGCAAAAAGCTGTTGCTCTCAAAAAAGAACATTGCTGTCTGTCTGCAGTTTGCTAAAGATCACATGGTCAAGCCAAAGGCTATTAGAACAATGTTTTGTGGATGGGTTTGTTCTGGAGGAAAAAGAGAACACTACATTCCAATGAAAAAACCTACCCCATTTGTAAAATTGAGTGGTGGTATGAGGGTTTGGGCCTGTTTCGCTGCATTTGGGCCAGGATGGCTTTTTATCATTGATGGAACAATTAATTTTGAATTATACCAGTAAGCTCTAAAGGAAAATTTCAGGACATCTGTCCATGAGCTGTACCTCAAGACAACAAGGGTCATGCAGCAAGACACTGACTTGCCCAGTCAATGTCCTGGCATTAATCAAAGAGAAATGATATGGAAGGGCCTGAGGCAAGCAGTGCATCGAAGGAAACTCACCAGTATAACCAGTATAAGAGGGAAAGCTGTTGTGTATGGAGAAATGGTTAATAGTTAGTGCAGGATTCATCAACAGTTACAGGAAATATTTAGCTGCAGTTACTGCTGGATAGGGGAGTCACACCTGATACTAAACATAAAGATTCACATACTCACAAATACTGTATGTAATATTGAATCATTTGTTTGATTTGGTTCTCCTTATCATGGCACGGTGGCGCAGTGGGTAGCGCTGTTGCCTCACAGCAAAAATGACCTGGGTTTGATCCCTGGGTGTTCTCCCTGTGTTCTTGTGGGTTTCTTCTGGGTACTCTGGTTTCCCCCCCACAGTCCAAAGACATGTATGGTAGGTGAATTGGTGATTCTAAAGTGGCCCTTAGTGTGTCTGAATGTTTGTGTGTGCCCTATGATGGACTAGGGTTGTTTCCTGCCCTTGCGCTCAGAGTTGCCGGCTGGGCACCGGCTCCCCCGTGACCCTATTCAGGAACAAGCAGTATAGAAAATGGATGGTTCTCCTTATCTTCCTTTAGGACTATGAATATTTGGTCTTAGGTCAAATTTATGCATAAATATGGACAATTTATAAAGACTTTAAAATTTTCAAGCACAAATGTATGTCCCATTAATTTCTGACCATTAATATTTTGGGTATTATCATTCAATTATACATTGAATGATGAATAAATATCAGATACAGTGGTGATGCTAGAATAAGAATGGTCAACTACATAAGAATATTCAGACAGGTCTTGTCTTCAATTTGCTGCAGTGCTGTGGACAGTCCTGGAGTAACTGATTCCTGCCCAGTTTGGTAATATTCCTACTCAAGCACATCTCTATTCACTTTCAAATTCAACTCAGCCTGGTTTACCTAGGGTGTTAAAGCAGTGAAAATGCAAAATACTAGCCCTCAGTTCCCCACCCTGGCTGTATGTTTTCTGACTGCTGATGATGGTCTAGGGCAGGGTTGCACAGTCATATTCATAAAGAATTGGTTTGACTGCATTCTAAACGAGCAAATATCTATTTGCTACCAAACAGGCTCTTTGAAGACAAGACTGGGCACCCCTGGGCTACAGGAAGGTCAGCACAAATTCTGTATGGCAACAGATGGGCTGCAATCTCTGTACACCAATAATGTTCCCCTGTGAACTTGGTATGGCTAAGAAAGATGCCAGTCAGTGTAAACCCTTACAGTCAAATGGATTCATAAAAAATGCGCAGTTGCAGAATCATAGGCAGAAAATCAGTCCCAGGTACACACACACATAGACTGTAGAGTGAGGTAATATTTGGCTCCTGCCATTATCTTATGTTCCAAGGCTCAGGAATAACAGATCTGAGAGGCCCAAAATAACTTATTCTTATTCACTGTTTATGAAGTTATTGTGTGCTTGAAAGATTAGGGCGTCTCAGGGGAAAGAAGGCCAGTGTGTTATTGTTACTGAGATTTCCTGAACTGGAGCAAGGGAATACCCTCTGCAGACAGCACTGCAGTAGATGGATACAAACACACATACATAGAAATGGAAAGATTAAAAGTGAAAACAGCAACTTCCTTAACAAAACCACAGGTAAAAGTCTGGGCACTCACGCTGAAGATGAGGCATGTAAAATGTATTGTAACATTTTGTCAAATCTTAATGTGCTCCATAGAAGATGGTGAAGCAACTGTGTCCATGACCTCATCCAGACCACTGACCTTTGCCTACGAACTGAGGCAGCGGGATGTCCAGACAGGAGTTCCAGGCCAGAGGGAGGTTGACAGCTCCTGTGGCCTGCTGTCAGTGACCCGTCAAGGAATGAGTCTCCGCATGCTGCCCCCGGACCCAGGAGATTACGAACTGAAGCTTTTTGCTAGGGCAGAGGGCAACTCTGGGGCACTGGACTGGGTCTGCACTCTGGAGCTGGAGTGTCCAGCCATCCAGCAGAGTCAGCCACTGCCTGCTAACCCCTACATGAGCTGGGGTTTAGGGGCCGGGGCAGGGGTGCTGGGGGTGAAAGGTTGCAGCCTGCCAAATGAAGAGCCTTTGGAAGTGGGTGAGGGAGGAGAATGTGAAGTGATTCTGAACACCACTCGACCATTGATGATGGTTTGTGAGCTGACACACCCCTTGCTTGACCCTGCTTTGGCCAAGCGTTGTCTGGCATTGCAAATAGCAGCTGAAAGGCTGGTGTGCCACGTGCTCTGCCCCTACAAAGGCTTCTACCGACTCTCCATGTTTGTGCAGGACTACAATGAAGGAAGCAGGACCTTTCAGAATGCAGGCAACTTCCTTCTGCACTGTGAGGGTCAAAGAGCAAACCTTGACCAGTTGTATCCCCCTGACCTTGGTCCGTGGTGTGGCCCAGGCATGCGCACTGAGGCGTCTGGACTTTCCCACTTCAGTCACCTGGGGGCATTGGTGAATGCATCTCAGGGGCGCTGCAATATCACCTTCCATCGCACCTCACCGGAGCTGCAAATACATGCAGTCCTCAGCAAAAACATGAGTCAGAAGAACCAAGACAAGTCTAAGCAGGGCCTCGATGCAGAACAGAATCAGAAGAACCAAGCCACTTCTAAGCAGGACCTCAATGCAGAGCAGAATCAGGAGAACCAAGCCACTTCTAAGCAGGGCATCAGCACAGAGCACAAAGAGGCCCTCTTTTCGCTCTCTCGGTATGTCCTGCTCACGTTCACGGACAGCAAAGTGACTGTCAGTGTTTCCGCACCCACTGCTGGGGTGTATCGCCTGGGCTTGTATGGACGCATGCCACCTCAACAGGAATACTCCCCACTGTGTGACTACATTATGCGAAGCACATGTGAAAGACCTGGAGATCCCTTCCCTTGTGTGTATACAGCATGGGGGAAAGGGTGTGTGCTTCTGGAGCCACGATCAGGTCTGCTGGCTCCATGGAGCTGGATGTGTTTCCGAGTGCGTGTACCGTCAGCACGGAGAGTAAGTGTGCTGGCTGAAGAGCGAGTAGAGCTGAAGATGAATAAGAGCAGGGTGTGGGAGGGCGAGGCCTACACAGGAAGTTCCAGGCAAATCAAACTGACCGCTGCCACCTCAGAGGCCAGTGACATGGCTGTTCTCATGACCTTTGATGTCCTTGATCTGGAGAATGAGCCCTGATAAAGGAGATGGATGTGTAGTGCATTTCAGTGCAGAATCAATTATTTTGTTAACAACTCAGCACACTACACAGGGAGCAAAGGGCCCTTTGGGATTCAGCCAAAGAGTGTGTTTGTGTCACTTAGAGAGAGAGAGTGCATAAAGAAAGCTTAATAGACAAAATAATGCTCAAAATGGTCAGCTGTTTTTGGTAAACTTACTGTCTTGTCCATCACTAGACATATATTTCTTAATGTTTTCTCTTGTGTTTGACTGAATGCATATTGTAATGTTGTAGTTATTGCAAAGTTATTGTAATGATTCAGCACTTATCATTTGAGCACTTCTTAAATACAGTGACCTCTAACATGAACATTTTATAAATCTGTATCTGTGTTTTGTGCTGAACACAGCTGTATATCAGCTATGTTAGGTGTGCATCATGTTCTCTGTGGCTGTCAAAGCTGATAAATTTGTAAAGTGGGTGTGATACAGTGATACAGAACTAGAAAGGGCAGATAGGCCCTTAAGACTTGGGTTATATAGGATAAAGTCTGGAATACATGGCTCACAGGTGAGTAAATGGGTGAGTTACATATCATATTGCTTTAAATACAGTATGTGTGTTGTTAAATGTATTAAATATTAATGATGCTCAAGCCCAAAGATGTGTAATTGTGTCAATCGAGCCCGTTTACACTGAGAATCCAGTCCTCAAAGTGAGTTAAAGATAGCCCCAAATGGAATTTAGTCTGGCATCGTTAAATGTGTTTGGTACGTGTGCATCATTGGGAAGCCAGGAAAGCAAGCAGGAGCTTGGTTAAAACATAACCCAGCAACTTTACTACATTCTCTTCTAGAGAATGAAAACTGCACACCAGAAGACAGGAACACTATCTGAAGACTTGGAAATGATTACAAAAAAATAATGACATTAAAGTGAGTGTGTTTACATGCACTCAACAATCTAATATTATTCAGATTTCTGCAGTTATCTGATTGTTCAAGTGGTCACGTAAACAGCATACTCTGAATTCTGAGCTCTAGGTTGCGAAATCTGATCCAGAAATTCGATAGAGCTGGATTTCAGCACAGTAATCAGATATCTCAGGTGCATGTATATTCTTGACCTTGATTTCTTTTGTTTTTCTCAGCTAGTTTTCAAAGTAGAAATGTGATTGTAATCAATCAATCAATCAATCAATCAATCAATCAAAGTTTATTCATATAGCACTTTTTACAACAAAGGATTTTATTGACTAATGTAAACCCAGAGTTTTCCCATTATTTTATTACCCATATACAAGTAAACATGTTGATCAGATTACTGACATCTTGTAACTCTGCAAATGTATGCTAGGCCATAGACATGTATACCTAAATGCTGCATTTACTGCCGGATCAGGGGTCAACATTTCTGCCATGTGGGTCCAGGCAACTTTTCATAACTCTCACTAGTACTGGAAAGAAAAGATTCCTGATTTGTCTGCAGCTTGGGGATCATAGTCTTATTATACAGTCCAATGTACAAAACATTGTACAGTCTAAAGCAGACTGGACAATTTGGTTGTATTAGGCCATTCTAATATTACATCCGAGAGCTTAAATTAGTTAGTGACCAGAGTCAAATTATTAATTAAATCTAAAGTTACTAGCAATTTTGTCCAAACCAATTTTTATGACAAGGTTGAGTCAGCTGAGCCAGACATATGATTCTGTCTGTAGTTGGCTGATTAGATTTGCATTTGCTGTTTTTTCTTTTCACTACTTTCACATCAATTCTTCCAACATGAAGATGCATTATTTCAACATTTCTATAATATTTGAATGAATGAACTGTGTTTGGAGCTGGACACAAGGAAAGCTAAATGATGGGATATATACAGAAAAATGTATAGACACGTTTTCATGTGTATTAACCAAAGAAAATCCTCTAAATCCAGGCTCATACGTAGGTTTTTACAGCTCCAGTTTACAGCTCTAGTTTAGGCCTAATTCATATACAAACTCCTCTCTGTCATGATTCAATGTAAGGAGACATTCTTCATTCCAGTCAGTCATATGCTTATTACATATATACATTAAATTTTTTTTAATTGCCCAGAGATGCATTAAATGCCACTTCTAAACAAAAAAGCAAAATGAGAAAAATCTTATTCTTTTAAAACAACAAAAATGGCAGCACTCAGTATGTATTTTTCCATGTGGCTATATCTTGAATAAAAAGTGCAAGTCTTATTTTTTCCCAAACTGGAATCAGGCCTGGTGTCCGACTGGCACTGTGGTCTACTGTAGAAAGCCTGCAGGGACACACAGAACAGGGTATTTTTCACATGCTGCAGTCAAAACAAATCGGGCTTCAGAATGAGCTTGGATCACAGATCCCTGCTCACTGAGGAGGAAACAGAGGCCTGGTATGTGTGTGTATGCTGGGTGCTGCCTCTAGGGAGAGGTGAAGTGCTGCTGATATAAGGTGACAGTAATGCAGGGTGTTGTATCTGTGGAGTGGAGAAGTGTTTTGGATCGGTGTGCGAGGTGCTGATACTGTGTAATAATGTCTAGGGAATTGTTTGGCACGTGTGCGTGGACATACACGAGGGAATGTCAGATCTGATTACCTTTACATAAAAAACAGAATGCTTAGTGTGTGTGTATGTGTATGTGTGTTTGGATCTGGACCAAAAGTGCGAGCCAGGAAAGGGATGTGTACAGCAGGGCTGAGTGAATATCAGATAAACATACAGCTCTATTACAGCTGTGCGCGCGCGCACAAACACACACACACACACACAAACACACTGTAATAAATAGCCACAGTAATGGCAAGCTCTTGAGGTTCGTGTTGATGCAAGGTTTGGCATTTTCAAAGATGTTATCACCATGTGATGAATCCACTGTTGAGTGTATAAACACAAACATCACCCACACTAACAAACACCAGTCACTCACTGGAGCGCTCCTAGGCCGAGACTTTGCAGAGAACTCACCTATCAAATGAAATGAAATGAAGAAGCACATCAGCTGAGTAGGCTTATAAATAGTTTAATGAATTATTCATTATTCATAAATACAACATAGAGATTAGAAAAAGCATCAGTCACAGGAGAAAACAAGAGTTACAGTAGTTTTGTGCAAATTCTCAATTACTCCAAATTTCATACACTTTAGTGAACCCCTTAAAAAGTAAGAACAGAAAAACAGACAAACATTTTGGCACTTTTCAAGTAGGACCTTCTGAAATCATTTTTAGTTTAAAAAATTCAGAACACCAATCACATTAGCCATTCTGATTCTGAGGTAAAGGCTTTGGGAATTCATTCACATCTACCAAAATTATTCCCATCTGGAAATAAAAGTTTCAGTAATATCCCACACTCCTCATGGGTGCGTGTTTAGCTTTGTGCAAACAATACCATGTTGGTGATTTATAGTTTTAGCTTCGGAATTCTTTACCTCAGTCTTGTTCCCAACCAAATATTTTCAGCAGCAATTAAAATCCATTAGCCCTTTAACTCTTCCTTTTCTAATGGGACGTCAGTCTTTTTAGCACCTTCTGCAACCTGATAATCCAAAAAAAGGGAAATCATCTGGTGAGTATGTTAATAAAAAGCAGCATCATGACTGTACAGCCAAATCTGCTCAAAAACATCCTCCGATTGGCCCTTCTGGCTTTAGTCATAAACAACTTCAACAGACATCAACAGCCTTCAGACTTGTTGGGACGGTTAACAGACAGAAGAAAGACACTTTGGTCAGGAACAAGGTTTCCTTATCTACAGCAAGTTTAAGATATTGCTGTAACAATGTTATTATTATTATTATTATTATTCATTTAGAGGCCAAAGTGGAACCATTTCTGATTATGGTCTCCAAAAAGTGCTTTACTTTGAAGGAATGGCCTCGAAACTTGGCTGCCAATATTCAGCTTCTAACAAAACTCAAAGACTAAAATAAACAACTTCAAAAAATCCCTTTGAGTTGAAACAACAGTGAAAATCTCTAATCTAAAATCAATTCTCATACAGAAAAGGCAAATTCTTTCTCTTGGACACCAAACTCTGTTTTAGTCCTCTAACCTTAGCTCCACAAGTATGATGGCCAGGGGAGTATCTGGCAGGCAGAAACAGGGTCAGCCTGGAGGGCCTCACTGAAGTCCTCTCCTTGACAATGAGGAGAACAAGGAGGACCCCATAGCCAAATCTGTGTTCTTCCACCTACCTTGCTAAATAACTCTGGCATAGGGCTGCTGTCTTTTAAAGAGCACCTACCATGGCCACTTACTCCAAACTCAGGCTTTGCCTTGACACTTGGTGGTCTTTGTCTAGAGTTTTGCTCTGCTGCCCTCCAGTGCCCTCCTGCCAGCCAGCATTCCCCCTGACCCTTCACATATAAAACAAAGACTCTGCTTATCCTTTCACCAACACTGGCGCTCGGCCTCTCGTTCCTCTCGGCCAAGGCACTGCTGTGGCAGCTTCCTCTGAAGCCTCTTGTTTATATAGGAGCAGCACTCGCTCCTAATTGAATCTGTTTTTTGGGTTTTTTTTTTTTGCATTTTAAATCCACAGCCTTATAAAAATACATTTCCTCTCCTCTCAAGGTAATTCACTGCTCTTCAGATATGCAAAATAGACAGAATTTTCTCTTTGTAGTACCAGCTTGGTGAAAGGCATTTGTGTTATAAATAGACCTTTAGTAAGACATCTTAACACATGCAGATAGTATGTGCTAAAATTACCGCTACTTTCAACTACAGATTATATAAGTGTTACGTAGCCCTGCACCCTTTAAGGACAGCTGCTTGCTGTGTAGAGCCTGGCTCTGACAATTTCACCGCTCTGGTAAGGTGCGTTAAGGATTGTGTAACTCCACTCTGAACAACTGCACAGCATAAGGGCTCTGTCAGTCAGCGGCGGGTGAGCTGGCTCGCCTTTACTCCTTTATGCTTTTTTAGTTTAGAGGGGGGACACATCCTTGCAGCATGCAGTCCTTTCAGAGTTCGCCATAACAGGGGCTGTGCTATCTTGGGGCAAACTGCATTTGCTTGCTAACAAGGTACAAAGTCACAAGTCTCCATGGCGATGGCAGCAAGTTTACCATATTGTGAATCTCCATAGCAACAGTGACAAGTGTGGACGGCGACAGCAACACATCTCCCTAGCATATCAATGACCACGGCAACTGTGACATACTCCTATACTGCATATGGCTTGGTGAGAGAAACGCTAGCCCACACATCGTGCTTCACACGTGTATGGAATTCCACTACTATACGTCTTTTTTTTATACTTGCAGCACAGAGGAGAGCAGCAGTGTCTGAGTTTCTTTGGAAGTGTACCCAACCCCCACCCCCTTCATATCTAACACTTTAGTAGTGCCGTAATCACTTTAGAAGCATTGCACTTTTAGCTTCTTAACACTCGTCTTACAGACAACGCAAGGTCAAATATGAGAGTGTATGCACGACGGTGACATTGCTGCTCCCCTGCTGTCTGTATTTATGAGTAAACATGCATAGAGAATCGAGACCGAGACCCCAAAAAGAGCTAAATCTGCCTGCAAAATGGCACAGCACAGATTAGATGCACTCCTACAGGCTCTAATAAACACATATTAATCCCACTTCAGCGAGCACTAGTTATTATATGACCCTCCCCAGCCCATCAAAGCCTCAGCTAACCCAAGTCATAGCCTGAGGTAACAAGCTTTAACAAGACACCTTTCAAACCGAGTTCGTGTAAGTTAAGAGGATAAGCCAATCCAATCCTCAACCCTACAACCACTGGGACTTAGCTTAAGCAATAATGGGAGGTGGGGGGGAAGGGGATGGGGCAACGCAACAAATTAATTCTACCCCATCTATAACCCAACTGTCACTCAGCTGAAAAGCCAGATTCCTATAATTCTGTGATCATCGTCCCACTGTCCCCAACCCTACCTGTTCCCCATCATGAATGGAATGACTTCTGTGTATGTGGTCACAGCGCCTGCTTTAATGACCACTTCAGAGTGACTCAATGCCGCTGCATGAGTCAGTGGCACAGTAGATGAGAGATGATCACCTCAGCTCCACAGCTGGAGTTGACAGACTAATCGAGCATCACATCTGTCTCCCCATCTGCACTCCCTGGATGTGGACATCAGAGCCTTCTCCTTTTCAAGCAGATTCAACCCTGTTGACACAGCCTATTAACATCCACATATGATCCTAGCTCTGATGATTTGGGCACAGGACACTGGAATTGGAGTGGAACCAGTGGCTGCTGTCATCTCTAGCGGTGGTATATTAGCACTATATACAGGGGATTCTAGGGAATAACAGGTGATAACTTGAACCTAGAAACAATATGGTTAATGTGCCCTTAAGAGCTTTGCTTTTTAGAGTGCTGGTGAGCTGTGTGAAGATCTCTCATCATCTACACTGATGTAGTTTTCCCTGATTTTAAGATGAAGGTGTTAACCCTTCTCTTCATTAGTGCTTTAGTCTATCATGTGGACAGAAAATGTAACAACTGATTGATTGGACGGCTGCTGGTAATGGTCCCAAAGTGAATCTCAGTGAATCCCCCCCACCCCCCACACTCTTCAACAGAACTGGACAGTTCTAGTCAAAGAGATCAGTGTGCGCATACAGGTCCACCTCTCTGTTGAAACGCTCTATCTCTTTATTGACCTCCTGTAGATACTCCTCAATGAACTGGTCCATCACTGAATGCACACATGTAAGGAAAAGACAAGCACATTTCTTAGTTCCAGCAGCTCAGTGGAAGTAAGTGGAAAGAAGACATGTTGTACTTGTAGTGAAGGATACAAGGGTGGAAAATCTGCTTCTCTCCAAAGAAACTGACAAATTGATTTCCATTATAAAAGTAACCAGGAGGGAGCGGTTCTAGGTGCCTCTTTGCCTATGAACAAATATAATAGAATCAATCATTATTTTTAGTTGGAAGTCCAGTAATGGTGACATTTGTAATGTAGCTGAGCATTTACAGTAAAAAGGGACTGAAAGAGAGGTAAATGTACTTTATTAAGATTGATGAATGTTAAAACCATCTAGATCATAGAAAATCAAGACTAAATTATATGAAAAAGAAACAAATTTAAGATTTAATGACTAAGAGAGATTTTTTAAATTAAATAAAATTGATTAATTAACAGAAATAAGCCAAAGTAACCGAAATGCTGGATGTTTTAGAAAATTTTAATAAAATTTGAAAACAAACAGAAAGTAAAAACAGTCAAAAGTAAAAACAAATAAAGGTCAAATTTAACAAAACGTAAGGAAATTAAAATAAAACTAATCTAAATTAAATGACTGAAATAATGGTAAAAAACAAAATGCTAATAAAAAGATTAAATATTAGCAGGCTATGATAATTAGTTACTATATAAATGTTTCCATAATTAAATATATATTAAGATTTCAGGAATTATGATATCAGGAAGTTCATTTTTGTCCATAATTTAATTAATAAAGTTAAACTATTAATTTTATACTCATTACATGTATTTCATACTGTATGAATAGCAAGAGTATATAATTTCAAGATTAAATAAATGAACAATTTGAAATGCTGGATGTCTGATCTCACAACTTATAGGCCATAAGAGTAAAACAACAAGGCTTGAAAGATTTCATTTGACATGTAATTAATCTAAGATATTAGAGCTTTGAACAAGTCTTTCACAATATTTTAATTCTTGAGCTGAACTAGTATGACCATAGAGAACATAAAATTAAAATAGGCATAACAGTAATGTGATAAATATATTTATATTATAATTATGTAAAACAGTTACAAAGTGAGGAATGAAGTTGAGTCCTTTGACAATAGCTGTTTTCTACTTCTATGCTGTGTTCTGTGTGTGTGTGTGTGTGTGTGTGTGTGTGTGTGTGTGTGTGTGTTTGTGTGTGTGTGTGTGTGTGAGAGACTTACGTGGATGTTTCTGATCTCCTGTGGTGTAAGAGTCCTCTTGGTCTTCTTAACTTTCTTTGGCACTCTCTGTTAGAGTGAATGGGCATACCCAGACATTAGAACGTGTTTAACTGACAAGGGTATTTGAATGTATCGTGCAGACCCTAAATAATCTGCCAGTGTGTTTTTGTTGTTCTGGCTCTGTATTCCAGCACACTGGATTTGAAAGGGAAAAATGTGACATGTGAGCTGAGTAAAGCATAAAGGAATCAGCCCATGTTATTTATGCACCCCATTTCAGAGAACCTGAAATAACTTGGCTAATTAACAATTTGAAATAAATTGTCATGTTTAATGCTTGGCTGCAAATCATTTATATTTGATGACTACCTGAAGTGATGACTCACAAACATCACCAGACAGTGGATTTCCTCCCTGGTGATGTCCTGCCAGGCTCTGCTGTAATGTAGCATGCTGTCCAGTGAGCTTGGAAGCACTCGGGTGGATCTGAGCAGTTAAGATGCTTTTGTATACTTCAGCCTTCATCATATCACCAATTAAGGCAGGCAACTCAATTCTGCTGACAACCACAGACTCCCATTCACTGTGTTAAGAAATCTGATAGTAATTTTACTTGGTCACGGCCTTATTTAAAATCCAATGTGCTAAACAGAGATGCAAATCAAATAAATAATTTATATTAAACAGAAGGTGCCTCCTGGAAGGTGTTTCACAAAACAGAATTTCTCTATTACACATTTAACTTATCTCAAAGTGGAAATTTCTATTGGACAGTCCTCATATTTGGGTTTATATATATATATATATATATATATATATATATATATATATATAATGACTCCTTTCTCAATCTCCACAAATTTTCAGATCTCTTTTTAATGTAGTTCATTTGTCTCTGTGTACAGTAACTAACCAACATTGACTCTTCCCCTTGAGTTCACATCTCTCTCCCTCTCCCTCTCAGTATAGTACACTGGATCAGACGCATATTCAATAAAATACATTATTGTTAAAAATGTCACTTTTGCACTCAGAAGAAACAAAGCCAAAATCACAAAAAATGACACTGCTCTAACACACCAATCAACCATAACATTATGACCACCTACTGGTTTCTACATTCAATTTTATCAGCTCCACTGATCATACAGGAACACTTTGTAGTTACAGACTGTAGTCCATCTGTCTCCTTTAACACTGGTTTTCAATGGGGAGCTAATGTGACATTCAATGACATTCGAACTTCGACAATGTTTTAGGGCCAATTTTCATCGAATGCGGATTTGAAATCGTAGATGGTATATAAAACAGAACCATTCATACAGTCAGGACCAGACAGAGCGACACACAATCAGATATAAACAGCACTTTAATGGGGATAAATGTGAAAAACAGAGTCAAACAGTCCAAGTCAATAACAGACAGGAGAGACAAAACCAGAAAGGACAAACCAGGGACGATGTCGAAAAACAGGTGAAGATGAATAACCGGTAGAATAAATACAGGAAGAGACGAAAGGCAGGAGTCAGGAAACAGAAACGGCTCAAACACGGACAGACTGATAACGATAAACACCGGTAGCGCGCTGAAGGTTTCGAGGCAAAGCTAGACACTGAACAGGCTGAAAGACTATATTAAACAGTCTCAGAACCAGGTGAATACAATCAGAACTCTGGTGATCGGAACATAAGTGAGTCACATCATCAGTCAGGTGACAAACTGAAGGATTTTGGGAATTGGATTCCGAAGAGCCTGAGGGGTGCATGACACATACACGTTGATTTCCGCCCTGCAGGTCACCTTTTAGAGACCACCAATGTTCATCTGAATTTAATGGTGAATGTTATTTGCTTTATACTTCCGCTTGACATAAATAATGAAAATGGCCGAATGTGGTAAGAAAACAAGTGTAAAACACAAAACAGTAGTAAACACGAACAGTTCTACACTACTGTTGATGTGTCTTCTTTGTGTAAGAATGCATAATTAGTTAATTACATGATAATAATAATAAATAATAATAATAAATGATTGATAATTTTATGATTCAGTGTCATTTAAATAGCATGATGAATTGTTTACAGTACACCGTGAGTCTGGGACTACCTGTGGCTGATGGCGTGTTTAAGCATCATGTATTCATGTTAAAAAAATACATGCAGAAATGGGCTTATCAGGGTTTCTCGGGTGTTCTTGGCCTCGTTTTTACCAAAACCGCATTCGCATTCAAATTCGAATTCGACGGATTTGTAGCTAAAAAATTTGAATCCAACGGATGCGGATTTTCCTCAGCTCCATCACATCCCTAGGCAGGACCACCAGAGTGCAAGTATTATGTGGGTGGTGGGCTATTCTCAGTTTAGCAGTGACACTAAGGGGTTTAAACTCCCCAGCAGTACTGCTGTGGATGATTCTCTTGTATCAGCGTGACACACTCTAACACACTGGGACCGTGACTGTGTCACTGCATTGCTGAGAATGACCCACCACCTACATAATACCCTGTGGTGTTCCTGACAATGGAAGAAGTGGGTGAAAGGGTCAAAGTATGCAGAGTAACAAATGAAGTGCAGTCTGTAGTTGCAGAATAACAAATTGTTCCTGTTTGGTAGGAGCTGATAACATGGACAGTGAATGTAGAAACAAGGAAGTGGTCATAATATTATGGTTGTTTGGTATTTGTGTGTGTGCCGATGAAAATACCTGTTTAGTACTCAGCCTGAGCCACTCCTTCAGGCCTTCCTGGGTGAGCCCCACCCCATGGATCAGCAGGTAGCATGTGTATGTAGAGCTATGGGTGGACCACTGATCAGGGGCCACAGTCACACTTCCACTGACAGAGTTACAGCTCACCTCCATTAACTTGTTACTGTCTGCTCACACATCACACACACACACAGACACACACACACACACACACACACACACACACACACACACACACACACACACACACACACACACACACACACACACAGACAGACACAGATACACACACACACACACACACACACACGTTAACATGACCAGCAAATACAAAAATCTGTATGTGACATGCTTCACAAAGAATCATAAACAGGGACGTGCTTCACACAGCTATGTCCAGCACGGCGTGCTTACAATCACACATCCCACTCTCACTACCTCTCTCGCAACATTACCAACTCTGAACAGCACTGGACACACAGGCAGAAATTTAAACCAGGGTCAAAACAACTGAAATAATGCAAATTCAAATTAAATCATCACAACGGTCTGACAGACACTACGCTAAAAGAGATACCAAAAATCATAAGTACTTAATGCAAAACAGATGATACATGGTCATAACTGAGCATTACAGATGGTGTTAAGACTTTATGAGCTCCTTTCAGGTGAAAACAAATGGACTACACTATCCGGTGTGTTGTTATGGTGCTCAAACTTAGAAACAAACTACTAAAATCAACTCATATTAAATTAACTCATCCCAACCACTCAAAAACAGCCTTTCAGACCTTGGCATTCTACTCACTCTCTCCATGCACCTACACCACAGAAGGTCACAAGGACAAATAAAGGACAGGCTTAAAGACCTTTCCATAAAACAACTAAGAAAAATGAGTGAAAACAGAGGAGAACTGAGATGAGTGGAGCAGGCCACACCACTGAGACTTTAGAGGTGAAAGTCCTACCGTCCAGAAGTAGCCCAGAGGGCTCCTGCCTACCACTTCCCAAAGGCATGTCATTCATTTATCACACACAGAGGTTTAAAACAGACAAAGCCACAGCAAGAGGCATCCTGCTGTTGAGTTTAATACATGTTAGGAAATGCATGAAGTGCAGCTGAAAGCAAAATGCATTACTGATAGACAACACAGGTCTGGACAGTTTAAAGCACAATTATTGCTTATTTGATCTATACAGTTCAATTTAATATATTGAAATAAAAATCACTAAATGTTGCATGTACAATAAATAAGGACATCCCATATAAACCTTTGTATTTGTTTTTTTAAATATGGATATTTTAGAGATATAGAGAATATACATTCATCATTACAAAAGTAGTTGCACACAGGAATCAACTGATAGCAATGCATGACTGCAATAGTGTGGTGTCACTTAGAATGTGAGTGGGAGAGTCCCACTTGTGTTTTGGTCAGTGCCAAGATCAATGATTTGTTGTCATGCGTCACATATCCCGAAGGCCTGGTGTCATTGTGTGGGGTGCAATTTTGTACAATGCACATCATCTTTGGTCTTCATGACAGGCACTTAATGAGGTTCTGCAACCAGTGGCTCTACTTTTTCTAAACGCACACACCCTGCTGTGCTGTTCCAAAAGAACAACACTCATCCACATACTGCTACCATCTCAAGATCTTGCCTTGAAGACACAGATACTATGCCATGGCCAGTCACATCACCAGACCCATCACAGATTGAAAGGATGCTACTAGACATGTTATCAATACTGCAAAATCTGCAGGAACTGAGTGAGAATATTCACGCTGCATGGGATTGCCATTATCAGTCATTAGCTTTATTAATTTATCGTCACTGGTAACCTTTATCTTCCCTCTGAATAGCATTGCAATCCCAGACTTCCTTCTTAGTGCAACTATTTATGCAATTCTTTTTTAACCAAACAAATGAAACTGAAGTGGTTCTTCAGTTTAACCTGAATTTCTGCTCTAAAAATGAAAGGAAAATTTGTTTGTTTCCTATAGAGTGCTTTTTAACTGCCACTCAGAACATTAACAAAAGGCAACATTTAAACATAGGCACTGCAGATTGTTTACATACAACCTACAGAAACAGCACAGAATGTAGCAGACATTTTAGGAGTAAAGAGAGATGGAACTGTAGCACTTTACCAGAGAACAGCACTTTCCCACTGATGTGATAGACATTTCCCATGTAGGGGCTACCTCTGAGAGAAGACTTCAGTCCTGGGAATGGAGGAGTGAGGAGGAGACGAGAGAAAGAGATAGAGAGATAGAGAGACAGAGAAGCCAGAGTTACGCCACATAGCCGGATCAGCTTTCATCACTCTGCTTGGTATCTTCAGCAGATCTCTGAGCAGCATGTTCACACAGTCCTGTGACACACTGCTAACACCTTCGAGTCAGATTACGCCATCTTCATTTTCTATTACCAAGCAGGATGAAAGAATTTCTCACAAATGCACACACACTCACCTTTGCAGTGTTGTAGGAATAGGGCTCTCTCTAGAGGGCGGCTGAACTGCAAATAGTGTTGAGACATGGAGACAGATCCACAGCCAGACACAAACCTGCCCTCCCACCTACAACACAACAGACATTACAGCATTAAAATGACTCACATATACATGTATTCACATAGGCTCTCTCACTATCACATAAGAAAAGACGACAGAGGGGCTCACCAGCCAGGATAGAGCAGGTACCGGGCCCTGATCATCTGAGGCTGGGAGAAATTGCTATCACTCAGAATGAGACGCATATCTTCAGTTCTGTGATAAAAACATCAGAAGCAAACAAACAAAGCATGAATCTCTACGACACACCTAAATCACAGCTGCTCCCATGCTGATATATAACTGTAAGGTATAACAAATTTTTACTATTATGATTCTGGATGTATATCAACTATGTGTGTGCAATTGGACTTGCTGACCTGGTCACAGCTCCTCTCTCGGCTAGGATGAATGCAGCATTGGGATTGGCTGAGTGGATGAGCTCTTGCATGTATTTCATGAGAGGGTGCTTTTGGTCCGTGGTCAAACCCGTGAACACCACGTTATTGACAGCTCCTATAGTGCACACACAAACAATTTGATACAAATGCTGCATAAATAACTGCAAAAATCATCACAGTCATGCAAATAATGTCTATAGGCTTTATGCCAACTTTACAGGAGAAGCAAACAACCATGTTTAGCTTTCAATGGAAGTTAATGTACAAAGAATTTCGAGTTTGCTCGTCATGATATTTTGGAAAAGGTGGAGATAAAACAGCAACAATATACATGTAAGCACAATGTAATTATCTTACCCTGACTGCACTGTTCCAAGAGTTTGGGGAAAAGAAGCCTAGAAAAAAAGATGGATACACAATACACTCAGTCATGTATTCACTGTTGTGTGAATCTTATAATGACATGATGGGGCACTAATGGGGCATTAGTTTATGGGAGAAGGTGGCCTTCTTACCTGTGTTCCATAAAGGAAGTTAGAGGATTGACACAAGCTGTCACAGCACCCACACTCACTCTGCTCTGAACTTTTTGGTCTGGATGAGATACGATAGTTTGAACAACATCCAACACATCAGTGTACCTATATAACACACACATACACACACACACACACACACACACTTACACTTTAAGTACCACTTGTTATGAAGCATTTTATCTTTAAATAACAGTTTCAAAGTCATTATGAATAAAAAAAAGGTCCCACTCTAGTCCACATGTTTCTTTCGCTTCAGTAGATCTGAATCTTTATGACTGTAGGGGGAGCCCAGGAGCAAGAATGCCAATTCTCATATAATGTAGCTTTAATGTCATAAAAATGAATTGTCAACTATTACTCAATGCATTTGCACATCTTACCCTGGTGTGAGCAGTAACACTCTTGGTTTATTGACATCGGTCTCACTCAGCTTAGTTACAAGGCTGCTCAAGAACCGCTGGAGATGAGGCACACAAAGATCTTTTGAATCCTGGTCAGGGCAGTACACTTCCAATCTGTCAATAAATGAAAAACAAAAAGTGGACAAGAGTTCATATGGAAGCTCAACATCTGCTGTATGTGCTGACATGATGGCTAATGAGCACTCACCTGCCACACTCCTGATTCACTTCAGCCAAGAAATCACACAGACTCTCTTTATAACTGCCTGGCAATCCTGAAATGATGGAAAGGACAACCTACACACACACACACACACACACAAATATTAATCAAGAACACAATGCTAACATGACCTTTTATATGCCTGCAAGGCCATATGCATATATGAGCATGTTATTCAGCTGGCTGACCTTTCTCTCTGACTCAGAAGGAGCTGGTTTAGGGTGGGCGTTTGGAAATAGAGCTGCTAGGTGGTCACTGCAGACAGACTCCTCACAAACACTGCTGCTGATAGTAAAATGCTTCAGAAACCTGGGGAGCACAACACATACACTCCCATTAATACTGCTGAAACTCAACGTGGAAGCACTCTACCCTGCAAATGGTCACTAGGTAAATGTGTGCTACCTGTCCAACTCCGGCAGCTCTGGGTAAGCAGTTCTCAGAACTGCTCTGGGGTTTGCTGTGGATGAACCGTGTGGCTCATGAAGCTTCAGTAATCTGGAGTACCTGCCAGAATCAGCAGAATCATACACACAAGCTCTGTCAAAGCTAAAGATCAAACAAATAATACAATGCAGTGCTGTAGCATTGTGCTAATGCTGGTGCATGTGTAGGTCAGACTGACTCACATGTTTTTCTGGTCCAAACTCAGCTGGTCCTGGTCCACATGCTGCACCCAGAGCCCAGAATCAGGCTTATTCCAAATCTGTAGGACCTGAGATACAAACACATTTTATTTTGTAAACAAAAACAAAAGCCATAAATGCTTAATTCCAAACCACTGCAGAGAAAACAAAACAAAACAAAAAATAGGCTGATCGTGCCTGTCTGTTTACCTGGGAGTAAAAGCTTTTATATCCCTTGGTTCTAGGACTCAGAGTGATAGCCAAGCAGCAATCAGCGCTATGCAGATGAAATGGGAGGTGGGGTAGCAGAGAGCTCTCATACTCTATGAACAGCACTGCTATAGCAGAGGCAGAGTCCTGCAAAAACATTGACATTCACACTGCATTTACAATGACATACTGTACTTCATATAGAACATGAGCTATCAGTTTCAAAGGATGACTGTTTAGTATCTGCTAGTATCTTCTCTTAAGAAGACTGTTGATAAGTGATGTTACAAAACTACAATGTAATATGGGAATATGTCAGAGAGGCCACTGACCCCATCATTGATTTTGATGGTGCTGATGTGGTTCTTGGAGAGGGTGATGGTGCCATAACGTGCATGGACAAACAGCAGACCCTCAGAGAAAAACACCAGCTTCCCTAGAACACAATGTCCACATGAACATACTAACCCACACCCAACCTCCCTGTACCACAGTACAATGTTACAATATAATAAATACCTTCCTCAGGTGTGCAAAGAAGACTGCTGGAGAACACATGGGCGGAGTCTTTTGTTGTTAGAGGAATGCCTAAACATGTGCCATTTTCTTCCTATTCTCTCAACACATATACACACAAAAGGAAAGAAGCAAAAGCCAGAGAACAAAAGATGAGCATGTAAAATGCACTAATCATAAAACTTGCTGAAAGAGGTACTCCAATTTATTTCACCTTCAGCAGATGCAGAGCCTGCTCAGATAATCTCACATCAGACTCATCCACCTACAAACAAAAGAAACAGTCAATTAATCAATTAATACTAATATTAAGTTCATCAGTTTTAAACAGAGCATTCTGTAATTTAAGAAACTCACATAAGCTGTGACTGAAATCAATCCCTATTCCCTCATTAGTATTGCACTATATACAGTAAGTAGTGGTAGAAACACAGATGAATTCAGACACTTCAGCAACATGCGTCTGAGTCGTATTTAACACACAAACTGAATTCTGAATTAAAGTTAGTAAAGATCTGTGTTGTTCATGGAATAATTCTTGATTATGTTCCTTACAAACATAAGCCTCCCATTAATGAACTAACATTACATGGGAAAAAATCTAAACTTCAAAGTGTCCAGTGGCACATAACCATCATTGGCTCAGCTATAAGCACAAACCTCATCAGCACCATTCATTTTTTGTGCTTACTATTGAGACACACCGTTTCAGTAAAATACTCAAAAGCTCAATGTTATTAATATACAGGGAATTACATTTCAAACACAGAAATTAGTATAAAAGAAATTGTATCATAGCAGTAAAAAAGGTGGTTGTTTTACACTTATATTGCTATAATACTTACCGTATTTTCCGGACTATAAGCCGCACCCACAACGTTTTTTTTTTTGTTAATGGAAAATAACATATGTAAGAAGAAAAAGCTGCACCTCATTATAACCCGCATGGTTTAAAGAGTGGGAAAAAAGTAGCGGCTTATATTCCAAAAAATACGGTACATATAATACATATTTCCAATAATTATTTGTGGTCTAACATGTTAACTTTGCGTGAATTCATCAACTTGTTTTTATTTCTGTTTTCTTTTAATCACTCACAATACAGCAAGACAAATCAGGGCATATCACACTGTTATCCCAGGCACATCAGGGAATGTCAGAGGAACAATGTGTCTTTAGCCTTATTGAGATGGAATTACTTTTAGGTGGGATAAGAGATTTTTACAGACTGTGTGCTCCTGCATTATAAAGATCCCGGCACCTTTTACCTTGTGTGAAATGAGTCATAAAAATAAATTTATATCAAATTATATTTGTCCCATGCAAATATTGTCATATCCTGTGGAAAAGGAGTTAACATTTGTTTTGGGTGTGGAAGTGCTAGGGGCTTAGAGCATGGCATAGACACATTGAGCCATTCAAGTTTGTGGCAAACGTTCATAACTACTCTGGCTTAGTTGCAGCCACGCACCGAGGTTGATTTCAAAGGCTTTACGTGTACTGGTTCATGCCTAGTGTGGACGAGGTACATAATACATGTTATAGGGCCGTGCTATCCACACTGACCCACGTAGCATAGCATGCAGCCACTCCCACTCTCATTATTTAGTTTTTCAGTCATATGTTTTTCAGATGTCATGCAGTAAAATTACATTACTCCACCTCCCAAAGTAAAACTAATACTGTCCAAATAGGGCTGTTAACATTCAAAGAACCTAACAGCAAAAAGGTTCAAAAAGCAAGCGCTCCACCCCTACCCCTGGTGTACAAGTAAATAAAATTCATTTTGCTGTTAGAACTGAACAGAAGTATTGTAGCAGAAAGGACATCAAAAATAAACCATATATTTTTCTGCCCAATCTTCCCATTCTATTTTAACCTTTCTGCCAGAACGCACTTACTAGTAAGTTCCCTGAAGTACCCAAGAAAACATTATGTGAAACAATGATAAAAGAAAAAGCATGACTGAATTATATATGGTTTTAAAGTAGTTGAAAGAAGTTGACTATTTTGATTAAGTCTGGTATGGCATTCTAAACTGTACCAAATAAAAAGAACTGGACAGAGAAATATAGACAGCTAATTGGACAGCTGGAACTTATTTCTCTCCTTATTAATTTTTATTTAACATTTATTATTTTAGAAATAGCTTGCACGCTCTCAAAACAGAGAGGTAAACAAAATCACCAAGAAGACAATATCAGTCCATTATGTCAAGCACAAAACATCTGAAAAAACATTTTTATTAGAGTGCTGTGCGCATCCTAAATGCCTTGTGTGGATGTGTAGGCATGCCCATCACAGCCTATGTAATACGCTCATTAACTCTATGTAAACAGCTCATACTTTTGCATACTCATATAATGCTATTTTAAAGTCATTCTTTTGTTTTACTTTTTTAATCTAAAGTGTTTATTAATGTTTCTTCAAAATATTAATATAGCAAATGATGTGTGAGAGAGACTGTGAAAACAGCGTACCAGCCAGCACATATGGCGTGGGACTGAAGAAGTAAGCACAGTGAAGCAGCTGTCTGTGGAAAGAGCTCCATCTGCAGAACAAGATACACATTACACACGAGACCATATGCTATGCAGCCATTTTTCCCCTCATGTTCTTTTATGACTATCCCAGAATGTTTAACTGTATAAGCTTTAACTCTGCTTTCCTTCAGCCTAATCATATTCATTTATGCAAATGATTATAAACAGTTACCACATTTCTGGATTAATTTCTGAAGAATTTCAATGGGACATATTATTCCAAACAGATTTTAATTTTCTCAAACAGCCTAATACCACTGTCCGTTTTATGGCTCCCTGTATCCTGAATTCTTTCTGTCTCATAGTTTAGCAACATAACTTCATGTGAATAGTAATCTTAGACCAAGGCACCAATGACTGCCATCACTGCTGCTTCCCATTTAAAAAAAACTACAACACTGCACACCATGTTTTATTTAGCACATATGCTAAAGTAGTCAGAATATGTAAAATATGTGCCTGAAACATGGCAAATGGCTAGATATATATCTATATATGTGTCTCAGAAACTTCTAAAGCTGTTTATCTACAGTCAGCCTGTCTTAATGTTCAAACAAGGACACAGAGTCACTGACGCAAAGCACCCAAAGCTATTTGAGTACTAACAAAGCTCCCTTGTGGCCAACAATCCTGCTAAACATGAGTAAGAGAGTGAGGTACAAGCCAAGTCCATGAGGAGCTTCACATCATAAAAGAGTAAGTTTCAACATTGACAGCAAGTCTAGGCTTGGCAGGTCATAGAAGAAAAACACTGAACAATGATTGAAGCTATGCTATTAATAGCAAACATCAGTATCAACACTACAGCAGTATCAGTACCAGGAACAGCTATTAGTGTGAATGCGTCTACTTTATGAATTGCATTTAAATATTTCACTGCTATCAAAACATCTACCACACTAAAACTATGCAACAGTAGTTTAAAGGCCTTGGTAGTGAAGTGATTATTAGGATGAAATCTCACCCCTGTCTTGAATGTAGATACCAGACTCCAGGAAGGACTCGGAGAAAACCACAGATCCAAGGTTACTCCCCCCCCACTGGAGATCTGGGATATCATAGACCACCATGGAAGCCTAAGGAAGATAGTGGAAAGTGCCGATATGCATTTAATGGACACAAATATCAGCAACTTCGTAGAAAGAATGCAGGATAAAGTTAAAAACTCATTATTGAACATTCTGTGGATAATTAGAGGAACATCTGCAATACTTACAGTTTTGATCAAAAAGCGACTGCGTTCATCACTCAGAGGTATAACTCTGAAACAGGGAGTTTTTAAAAACAGTGTCCACAAAATAATTAGAATAATATCAGTACAAGTAAATATTCATATAAACAACTACTGGCATTGAGCAAATATTTAGATTTTGCTGACATTTCATTTTAATATTAAAGTTAATTACATTAATTTTACTCTGGTACAGAAAACATAAGGCTATTATAGAAATAGATTTGTTATGCATAATGCTAATCTAGTCTCAACTTCTTGATTTATACATACATGCAGAATAGTACTATAATGGAATCTGCCCATAGCCATGTGCTGTGCATGATTATGTAGACCCACCTGCCCTCATTGTTCACAGCTTGGACACTGAACACAGCTTTGGACCTGAATAACAACACAAGCAACAGTCAGAAAAGCTTCCCAAATAAAAGATTTGTAAGTAAGTAAATATCCCAAGTAATCAATCAAATGAACATCATTGTAATTTATGCAAAAAAAAAAACATCCTATTTGTGTATTGTATGTGTAAATGAAAGAGTGACACAAAGAGACCTGAGGGCATTCCGGTACTGAAGCAAACCAAAAGTGTCCAAGGCCAGCTGAAATGTTTGCTCTGCGACATCCTTTGCCTAGGAAATGGACAATGTCATGAAAGATGTGGCCTACATTTCGCACAGTTATTATTTTATGACAGACAAACACACAGTGTAATGCTCTTATATCTGATTTTTGTTCACAAATGATCAACATTCATCAACACAAAAATTCAATAGATTACTACAGATCAGGGCTTTGTATAACAATAGAGGTGTTAATCAATATATTGATTATATTCACCATATTCAGTACACAGCATACTTTGATTGTGATATAGGCCTTTTTTTAAAACAAATTTAGCACTAAAACAGACCATCATAAGTATCAAGTTTACTTTTTTTATGAAACAGAACAACACTGCTGTCTAAACATCAGAAGTTTAAACATAAAATGAACCACTGTCTGCCATCAAGCTTTGCATGCAAACTAAAAAATTAAAAAACAATAAATACATTATTGCAAAACATGATATTTCAATACTTTCAATATCAGTACTTTCTAACATCCCTACTGCCCTTTACTAAATTCTGTCCTATTTTGCTGCTCTGGGAAGATCACTGAATTGACAACAGTAAAATATAGGAGTCAACCCCATTCAAGTGCGCACATCTTGTACAAATGTGCTCAGGTCAGGATTAAGTTTGTACCTTGCTAGCACTGGAATTGATGGAGAAGCATTTTATTCCTGCCAGCACAGCCTGAACTGTAGCTGAGTAGATCTGAGAAAGCAGCCTGTAAAAAATACACAAAATAAATTCTGCTTTACCTTCAATTACAACAAAATATACCAAATCACACACATGTACAATGTGTCAGCACTTACAGGAGCTCACTCTTCATCTGCTGAGTATTGTCATGTGCTAAGAGAGAGAAGGAAATACAGTTCATATCTGTCCACAGTAAATCAATTTGAAAGAATAAGGCTAGAAGGCTTTAATGCAGTGGTGGGGACCTCATATTGGAGAGCCCATCTCTTGCACAGCTCAATGATTGTCCTGATCAAACAAACTACTTCAGCTTATTCATTAACTGTAAGTTTTAGTGGGTTTGTCAGAGCAAATAAATCAACTGTGCTGGACTGCCACTCTACTGACTTCTGCTCATACCACAAACTCACCTAGGTAGGGGACATGAGTGTTGCCAAAGAAATAGGTTCTTGAACAGGCCAGTGGGCCCTTAGGAGCCACACACTGAAGTAGCTGAAAAACAGAGACAATTAAGTGAGGAAACACTATGCATAGGGCTGGGTAATATGAACAAGAAAACAAAATCATATACCAAAATATTTTAGCTGAATGACTATATATAGTGCCTTGCAAAAGTATTCACCCTTGGGTTTTTACCTATTTTTTTTTAAGGTCGTGAAATGTTGGTGATAAAACTGAAAGACCAAGGAGACCTCCAACCAAAGTCAGGGACAAAGTTAGGGTTTATTTGTAAAAAATATCCAAATCTCTGATGATCCCACAGAGCACCATTAAATCCACTTGTCAAATGTAAAAGAACATGGTACCACAACAAACCTACCAAGAGAAAGTTCCCAAGCAGAGACTGGAGTATCTTTCCATTTGACTACAATAAGTTGTACACTCCATAGAGCTGGACTTTATTGAAAAAAAGACTTTACTCGCAGACAAACATTGGAAGGCTCATTTTGAGTTTGACAAAAGCCATGTGGGAAATTCCCCAAATGTATGGAGGAAGGTGCTCTGGTCAGAAGAAACCAAAATTTAACTTTTCAGCACCACCAAGGAAAATGCAATGTCTGATGCAAAACCAACATCTCATCACCCAAAGAACACCATCCCTACAGTGAAACGAGTTGCGGGGAGATGGATGGTGCTAAATACAGGGATATTCTTAAGCAAAACTGGTTTGTCAAAGTTTTGGTCGGTCAGTGATTTGAGCCTGGAATGGAGGTTCACCTTCCAACAGGACAATGACCCAACCATGCTGCTACAGCAACACTCAAATGGATGAAAGGGAAATGCGCAAGAAAAGTAAAGCCCAGACCTTAATTCATCTCAGAATTATGTTTGCACTTCTGGGTAGATTCTAACTGCATTTTGTTATATGTACTGAATAATGACAAAGTTGTATGTATCTATCTGTCTATGTTATTTTGTCCTATTAGTTGTTTGCTTCACATTAAAAACATTAAATGTTAAAAATTGTAGGCACGTTCAATAAATAAAATGATGCAAAACTTTAAATAATCAATTTAAAGGGGTGGGGTGGGGGGGTGTGGTTTGAATACTTTCGCAAGCCACTGTACAACATATGTTGCGATATATAATAAATACAATGTGAAATACTTGTTTCTGCAAGACTGAAATGTTATTTAAAACTCAATAGAAACAATATTGCCTCAGCCCATATCTAATTGTTTATACCGTCCAGCCCTACTATGCACTATTTTGACTGTTGTCTGTGTCTTCTTACCATGTGTTTAGCAGAGCCCCCATGAGGTCCTGTGTTACGGACCTGGTGTCCCTCAGAAGGGAAAGTAAAGCAATAGTTGTCCAGGTCCTCTTTAGATGAGTGATTCCCAAACAAAACGAAAGGCTGTCGGCTTTTACTGATAGAGGTACACAGACACCATTTCATGAGTTTCTTTATATTCTTCACACAGGCTGACACAAAAATGATCAGATAAAATGTCTAGATCAAGAAGAATGTTCATTATTACCTGTTATCTGTGATATTGCTGGATATGAGACCATGAGAATAATATGTCCTGAATGGCTGCATAAATAGAGTAGAGATGAGCTAAAAGTGCAACCCTTCCATAACCTTCAACTTAGAGATAGCCAGTAAGTATAACAGTAAATGCAAATGTGTACCTCGGCAGTCTGAGCCTCAGACAATTCCAGCATGGACAGTGCAGTCTCTAAGTCCATACTGGAGAACAAGTAGCTCCACTGCTTCTCAAATGTTAGCAAATCCTGTAAAAGAGCTCCACATTAACGTGGCACGTTGTGGGTTGATATTTATGTGCTTTATATAACAAGGCAATGATGATTTACCTCACTGAGCAAACAGTCCAAAGATACTGGGTCCAGTCTTGTATAAATCTGCCAAAGCTGCTCACTCACATCAACCAACTAAAAAGATGTGTTACATGTTAGACTGGCTAAAAATGAAAAATAAAATGATGTGGTTTCAGTACACAGATTTGTTCCAAGTAATACTCTACCTTATATTTCATGGTGAAAAACCCTCCAGCTCCGATTCCTTCTAGAGCAAATGCTTGAATAATGGGCCACTTCTCCAACATGAACACATCAAACTTCTGAACATGGCCTAAAGACAACAATATTCAAAACATCAAGCAGCAGTGGAAAAAAAATAATCAGTTAATTTCCATGCATGAATGTTTGGGCTTACTATGAGAGCTGTAGGGGATTCCAATACAAGTGCAGTCCTCAACCATGGACACAAAGCTGGAGATTTTAAATTCTTCTGCTGCTTCTTCATCCTCATACTGAGAGAGAAAAAGAAATGGAGAGAGAGAATGGTCAGAACATTGCATGACTCTTCTGTAAAAAACTGTTAGAGTCATTCATTTAGTAGCTCCAGTGAGGGTTGTGGAAAGACTGCAATCTGTGGATTCTGTAAATTTCAACTCACATTTTACTACATATTTTATCCATAACTGATCCTTGTCCATAACTAATCCTAGTCTAACTGCTGAGTGAGTTTTTATTTTTACTCCAACAGTGAAGAAACACTCAAATACTAGAAACTGCTCTGATATTAAATATTAATTTAAATGTGACACTTGGCTGAAGAAAAATCAATGTTAATAACACTGCTGGCTTAATACAAAAACCTTGACTGCTTCAAGTATACTTTGACTTTGACTCACTGGATCAACTGATTATCAATCCCTTCTTAAGATTGACCAGTTTTAGTTACAATCGTGCACAGCTGTGGGTCATTAGCATGTGTAAGAAACACTGCCAAGAGAATCAACAGTACCAGTGTCACAGTAGATGTGAACATGCCTCTCAGTGTAAACAAATATAAAGCTACCAGTGGTATCAGCCTACATTTTTCAATAAAGGTCACATATTACATATTAGCTTTTTGGGGAAACAGCGAAACCAACTTTCTGTAACATTTAACAGCATAACAAAAGACAAATGATTGAATGAGAGCTGGTGTGGCAACAGAGAGAACAGGAGGAATGGTACCATATTATTTTTACAGTCTACTGTTGTGTATGAATTTTTCTAACATAATTAAAAGAAGATTGATTCAGCTTGTGTTTTCTTTCCCTATATTTCACTCTTATTGTTTTAAACCTTCTTCAAACCTATAAATCTGTGCGCCTCTTTCATCACTCTGTACAGACTCAAGAGTAAAACAGGATACAGTCACATACAAACAAAAACACTCTCATGGTGTCCTTCATTATTCCTTTCTATATTAAAAAAAGGACTCACACAACCAATCAGTGGAACCAACTTTCATTGACATTCTGTGCAAATCTTTTTGAAAACATTGTTTCTGGTCATATACAGAGTTTCTATTTTAAAGGTTTATCTGTATTAGCTGTGTTGAAATATGTTAATGATTGTGTGACTGTATATCATCTTTCTTGCCAGGACCAGACTACACAACATTTTACTACAATGGTACAATGTTAAATTATTGTGGCCCAAGATCACCTGGATGTTCCACAGTGCATCTTGGAAAATGTTCTATGGACAAATGAGACAGAAGTGAAACTGTTTAACACAAATGCACAAACGGAAAACTGCACTGCAACACCAAAAACCTCATCCAAACTTTGAAGCTTGATGGAAGGGGCACCATGGTTTAGGGCTGCTTTTCTGCCTCAGGTAATTTGCACACATGGCATCCCAGAAAAACTAATGAACTGATTTTAAGTCTAGAATTGTGACTTACAATCAGACAATGATCAATGCAGAAATCTTGCTCATTTCAAAGGATGTGTTCACTTACTTTTTCTTGCTACTGTACATTATCTTTTCATCTCCTATCCTGCCCTAGAGAACTTCCTTCCTACTGACTTTGCATTCAACTCAGATCCATTCCACCTGATCCAACTAATTACTGCCTTCAGAAATCCTTAATTGGCTGACTAGGGGGTTTTAAATTTGGGTTGGAGTTGAAATCTGCAGGAAGGTAGCTGCTCAGGAGGAGTGTTGAAGACCACACTGTGTACTATACGGCAAACTGGACACTTCAGATATATTTTCAGTCTGTTTTAAAATTACCTCTGCTTCAGTCATGCAGTGCAGGTGCAGATTCCTCCAGTGGGAAACATAAGGCAGCAGGTAGCGGTAATTCACTGGGTTGCAATACAGATGCACACTCTCTGCCTTTATAAGTATGATCACATCTGCAGAAAAGCAAAGTTCACAGTATAATAGCAGAGAACAAAGCTGTAGGACAGCACAGCTTTTAGAAATCAGAGAAAATCACTTCCTTCAGAGAATCACTCAGGGAAATACAGTGGGGAAAATAAGTATTTAGTCAGTCACCAATTGTGCAAGTTCTCCCACTTAAAAAGATGAGAGAGGCCTGTAATTGACATCATAGGTAGACCTCAACTATGAGAGACAAAATGTGAAAAAAAATTGAGAAAATAATTTTGTCTGACTTTTAAAGAATTTATTTGCAAATAATGGTGGAAAATAAGTATTTGGTCACCTACAAACAAGCAAGATTTCTGGCTGTCACAGACCTATAACTTCTTATTTAAGAGGCTCCTCTTTCCCCCACTCATTACCTGTGTTAATGGCACCTGTTTGAAGTCGTTAACAGTATAAAAGACACCTGCCCACAACCTCAAACAGTCACACTCCAAACTCCACTATGGTGAAGACGAAAGAGCTGTCGGAGGACACCAGAAACCGAATTGTAGACCTGCACCAGGCTGGGAAGACTGAATCTGCAATAGGCAAGCAGCTTGGTGTGAAGAAATCTACTGTGGGAGCAATAATTAGAAAATGGAAGACCTACAAGACCACTACTAATCTCCCTCGATCTGGGGCTCCACGCAAGATCTCAGCCCGTGGGGTCAAAATGATCACAAGAACGGTGAGGAAAAATCCCAGAACCACAAGGGGGGATCTAGTGAATGACCTGCAGAAAGCTGGGACCAACGTTACAAAGGCTACCATCAGCAACACACTACGACGCCAGGGACTCAGATCTTGCAGTGCCAGACGTGTCCCCCTGCTTAAGCCAGTCCATATCCAGGCACGTCTGAAGTTTGCTAGAGAGCATTTGGATGTTCCAGAAGAGTCTTGGGAGAATGTCATATGGTCAGATGAAACCAAAGTAGAACTATTTGGTAAAAACACAACTCGTCGTGTTTGGAGGACAGTGAATGCGGAGTTGCATCCAAAGAACACCATACCAACTGTGAAGCATGGGGGTGGCAACATCATGTTTTGGGGCTGTTTCTCTGCAAAGGGACCAGGACGACTGGTCCGTGTACATGAAAGAATGAATGGGGCCATGTATTGTGAGATTTTGGGTGCAAACCTCCTTCCATCAGCAAGGGCAATGAAGATGAAACGTGGCTGGGTCTTTCAGCATGACAATGATCCCAAGCACACTGCCAGGGCAACAAAGGAGTGGCTTCGTAAGAAACATTTCAAAGTCCTGGAGTGGCCTAGCCAGTCTCCCGATCTCAACCCCATCGAAAACCTTTGGAGGGAGTTAAAAGTCCGTGTTGCCCGCCGACAGCCCCAAAACATCACTGCTCTAGAGGAGATCTGCATGGAGGAATGGGCCAACATACCAGCAACAGTGTGTGCCAACCTTGTGAAGACTTACAGAAAACGTTTGACCTCTGTCATTGCCAACAGAGGATATACAACAAAGTATTGAGATGAACTTTTGTTATTGACCAAATACTTATTTTCCACCATTATTTGCAAATAAATTCTTTAAAAGTCAGACAAAATGATTTTCTCAATTTTTTTAGTTGACCTCATAGTTGAGGTCTACCTATGATGTCAATTAACGGCCTCTCTCATCTTTTTAAGTGGGAGAACTTGCACAATTGGTGACTGACTAAATACTTATTTTCCCCACTGTATCTGACAAGTCAGACATCTTATATCCAGCTGTTTTTAAAGGAAATAAAAAATAAATAAATAACCTACAATGACATGTCTTAAAATTGTCACCCATGGCTCTTACTACAGTTTCAATGACAGATAGTCAACATACAATTAGGGCAGGGCCATATTACCTAAAATAACTCATATCTTGATATGCTTAAGAGTAATAGCAATATGATATGATGAAAACCTTGTTAAAATAGGCACGGTTTCTACTAAGACTCTTCTACTACTTTTTATTCTACAAAGATGATTATTGGTGCAACAGATGCAATATTATAATAATATTGTACAAAATATATCTCAATATGTCTACTGGTACAATATATTGCTCAGCCCTACTCTAACTTGAAACTATCCTGTGAAGCAAATGCCGTATTTCTTACTGTATGGTCATTTTTTCTATCTTGTACAAAACAGTGAGTACAGACTTCTTAAAAAATCATTGGAAATATTAAGGAATTTGTCTTCCATTTATGGCAGTAACAGTTCCTACTCTTATGAGAAGTAGGATTCTGATGTTAGATGTTACTGATGTTACTTCTGGATCACAAAAAACACCCCCCAACTCATTTCTATGACATTAGATGGAGCTCTTTCTCTCCCGAGAATGTAGTTCCACTACTCCATTGCATAGTGCTGGGCGTTTGTGAACGTAAAATGATACACACATTAGTTTTACAAAACTGCATGTGATTATGAGATGTCCATCTCAGAAATGATGGAAAATTCTTAATGGCATCCAAAAAAACACCAGAAGTGGGGGCCATTATGTTCATGATTCAGCACAGACAAGCTACCAGTGCTCACAAACCTAGAGATAAGCTTATAATAAAATGTGGCAAATGAGTTGGGTCGTACCATCCAGCATCTCTTCAGGGAAGTCTTCAGGGATCTGCTCCTGGTTGTGTTTATACAAACCAAAGAAAAGGTAGCTGGCCAGGTCACTGCAGCCCTCGTTATAGCGGCTGTCAATACCTGATAAATCCGCACAGTAATAAACATGAAATAAATTATTTACTACAACTGGTTGGTTTGATTGCATTAGATTCTAAAAACCACTAACATCTCTCCATGATACATCACATCTACAGTGCATCTGGAAAGTATTCACAGCACTTCACTTCTTAATTTTTCCCCCTCAAAATTCTACAGACAATACCCCATGATGACTAAGTGGGAAAATGAGTAATTAAGAATTACTTTATTAATGCCAGAGGGAAAATGATGCTTGGCATTCAGTCCAAAAAGTTCAATCTTTTTGTTTCTCATGGTCTGAGAGTCCTGCCTTTTGGGAAACTCCAGATGGGATGTCATGTGCCTTTTACTGAGGAGTGGCTTCCATCTGGTCACTCTACCATACATGCCTGATTAGTGGAGTGCTGCAGAAATGGTTGTCCTTCTGGAGGGTTTTCCTCTGTCCACAGAGAAACGCTGGAGCTCTGTTAGAGTGAACATTGGGTCATATCCCTGACTAAGGCCCTTCTACCACAATCACTCAGTTTAGCTGGGCTGCCAGCTCCAGGAAGAGTTCTGGTGGTTCCAAGCTTTTTCCACTTACAGATGATGGAGGCCAATGTGCTCAAGGTCAATACAAACCTTGGAGGTCTACAGACTTTTAATAAATTTGCAAAAATTTCAAATAAAATGTTCTCACTGTCATCGAGGGATAATGTGAGTAAAATTATGAGGAGAATAAATTAATTTTATTCATTTTGGAATAAGACTGTAACATAAAATGTGCAAGAAGTGAAGCACTGGATGCACTGTAGTACTATTAGGACAGTAAAAATAAGCATTTGGCATGTATGCCTAATGGGCATTTAATAAATGTGCTAATTGTACATGTGAGTGAAAGTCAATGAGTGCTTTCATGGAGCAAAAGGACAAACTCACCTAGCGAGCAGAGGATGCCATCTGGAGCTGTGTTGCCACCATCCTTCAGCAGGGCCTGGACTTGTCGCAGACGTGAGCAGCTGCAAACATAATATTTCATCTTTGCTTTAACACTGCACAGCCAAAAAGATGACAATATACCAAAGAGTCTAATCAGGTGGAAAACGTTATTTGTCAAAGTGAAAGAATTTTTAATTGGTATCACAGATGTTAAGAATGCTCTGTGTAATTGTTTGCTTCGTAGTGCTCAAATTATTTGCCATTACAAGCAGCTTCTATTTGCTTACTCCTGATAATACCAGATTAAGGTAGTTCTATCTCTACAAGTGAACTATAAGAATTGGGCAAAATTAGGCAAGAAACGTTTAGTTTATTACTTGTCTAAGCACTGCTACACACAATGCCGGTCTAGCTCTGATTCCAGTGGTGTCGGAAACTAGGAAATATGGTTTGTATATATTATTGTTGGTATATACCACTTGTTAATTGCACTTGAACAGACAATGAAGTCATATTTACAAGCTCTGGAAACCTTTGATTCCAGGTGATACACAAGTTTAAGAGATTGACAAACTAGTGTCTCAAAAAATTTGAATACTGTAAAAAGAAGAAGCCCTTGAAGGGAAGTTTTTTTAATTATTTAACAGTTAACCATCTTGCATATAAAATTGGGCAAAGTATTGATTCAATTCCATTTCAGAAGGTCCCAGTTCGATTTTACTAACAATAAAACAGCTCCATGAACTACAATACTAAAACACGCAACTGAACAAGCTAGTATTCAAGCTAATCAGCACTATTCACGCTGTTCATTACAAAATGAGTGAAAATGGATCCTCTTTGGGATCAAATCAACTGAAAATGAAGCTCTTCTATCTCAACAGTTTTCTCCAGAAGGAGCCACTGCTGTGCTGTGTATACTTGAAAACAACCCTTATAGTAAAACAGGTGTTTTTACATGTTTTCTTGCCTCATAATCCCCACTAAGAGCTGCCAAACCATTGTTATTATACAAACATCTGAATTTGATTGGACCAACAAGGCTTGCACTCTAACTGACAGACTGAAACATGTCTCGTTACTTCTGTTACTTTCACAACAATCTAAAAATATATTTTGTTTCTGTTCAAGGTTTCTGATGCTGTTATTACGCTCTTGTTATGTTTGTAGAACAAAACTCCATTATTCAAGTGTTTCGATTACATTTCTGTTTTTCAATCTTGGCTTTATATTAACTGTTATCAGATTATTCAAAGGAAGATCAATTTGAATCAAAAACTGATGTTTTAAACCCACCCCTAATATAAACCTTTCAATGAGCATGCAAGTTTCTAACTGGACAGTGTGCACCACACCATTGACTTCACCAACTGGCTTAATTATGTTGGCATCATCTACAAATACTCATATACATTTTAACACAACTTTATTTTTATTATTTTAATATCTTCTTCTATGCACTGTCTTTGTCTTGTGCAATACTGTCGTTAATGCCTCACTTCCAAAATAAAAGGAATAAAAGCTGAGCTAGCATCTTAGCATAGCTAAAGCTCAAAAAGGTTGAGGACCACTCTTCTGCTTTGTGCTGTCCCCACAAATCAACTCACACAGTGTTTTCAACTAATAGTTATATCAATCACTGACTTTAACGACTATCATATCTAAATACCTACTGCTATTACTACATATATTAACAATCACAGCTAAGACCAGACTAATCAATCAAAGTTTATTTATAGAGTTCTTTTACAAAAAAGGAGTTGTCACAAAGCAGCTTTACAGAAATCCAGGTCCAAACGTCAATTGAGCGAACCAGTGAGCAATAGTGGCAAGGAAAAACTCAAAGCTCGAGAGGAACCCATCCTCCTCTAGTTGACAATGGATTGCACAGACATAAGACACAAAAAGTTGTAGAACAATAAAGAAGTGTATCTAACAGTGGGAGCTGTGTAAATGGGTGAGGAGTTAACCGAGAATGCAACTGAGAGTAGGATACAAGCTCAGTGTTAACATGGAAATCCATGCAGGTTAAACATTCGAAGCTGGCAGTGGAGTCTCAGATATGGGATGATGAGTGGGCATCTAGGTAGATCCGACAGGATAAGGACGGTATCATGAGTGGGCGTGAACCACATGTTGCTAACAGACACTGTACTATCACCAATCAAAGTCATTTTACTTAATCAGTGTTTTAACTAATTTACGTAGCTAGTTGATAGATTTTTATATCAAATAAACAAAATATGTATTTACACAGATGAGAGTCTAGTGTTAGCAATGTTAGGGTAACATCTCCTGCTGTAAAGTATAAATTGATATCATGAATCAGAAATCATCAGATATGAAGCATCTTGAAGAAATGACCATTTGTGTTCAGTTATTTATTAACCTAGTCCTTTAAGACCCTGACCAGGTGATGCATCCTGGTCTCCAACTAATACATCTCATCAGTTTGCTGTTTTCATTATTGATTAGATGAATGTGGTGTGTAAGGATTGGGCTGGATGCTTGAGTGCTTGATAGTTTTTTCAAGGACTGGGCGATATGGATAATAAAAAAAACAACAACAACATATCCACATATATCTGAATGGCAATATACGATGAGATACATGATGTGAAGATGTAGGACACCCCATGAAATCCTTTATCTCAAACTATATTTAAACATATTAATTGACCATTTGTTATTGATACAAACTAGGTCTTATGCCCCTCCTTGGTGTGTATATGAGAGAGCGGATGGGAGCGGAGGCCAGAAGAATAGAGGAGGAGCTGAGGGCAGGGGGCAGAGCATAACAAGGGAGCAGAAAAAGGTTTCCTGCAAGATTGAAACAGAATGTTATTTAAAATGACAAATCTTGATATGAACAATATCACCTCAACCTATACCATACAGCCTTTGCATCTTGATTTTGATATATCGATATATTGCACCGCCCTACTTAACCCCCATTAAATCAGCTTGAAATGTAATAAGAGATGGTTATTTACTACCCTGCTGTATCAATGCCACTATCATACTGTAATAATGCTTTATAATTTTTATACACCATATCAACCTATGCTCTGGCAGAACCTGTGATCTATCCCATGATGGGAGCTACAGATTACTTTGAGATGAGCCTGAAATCCATTAAAGATTCATAAATAATATGTTTTCTTTCTAGAACTTACAGTCAATCTCCCCTGGCCTTCTACAACCATTCCCCAAAGTGCGATTAAAAGGGGAGGGAGAGAACATGATGAATATCAGTTGTTTCTGGGCCTGGATTTCTCCCCTCTGCTCAGTGTTTATGTGGTCATTATGTCAAACAGCATCACTAACAGCTAATAATGTTAGCTGCAGGAGCTCGTGTGTAATGATTACCAGCTATGACCTCCTGCCTCAGCAACTCAAGGCTCAGGTCTTAATATTTAGAGCCTCATCCAGCAAAACAACACAACAAGGCCATCAAGAGACGCTGACTGTAGAGAGCGTCTTAGTGGAGAGGACGCCGCCTGTGGACAGTACTGTTCACTAACACGTTCAAGAAAACAGCCCCGCGAGATTTTACAAACAGACCATCTGTCTTCACTTGTGTTTTATCGATTGCTTGGCCACATTAATCGCGCCGACGCTGGAGAACACTGCATAACAAGTCCAGACATGTTACCCCATCAACCGTCATCTCACTCGAACGAAAACAGCCCCCACACACACTGTATTCACCTGACTGCCGAGCCCACCAAAGAACACCTTCCGCTTGTTCTGTTTATACCAGCCATAACGGCGACGACGCCTCAGAGAGCGAGAAAGTGAGGTTTGAGAAGCCGTTACGGGGTTATTTTCAGCCCTGCATTTCCTCAGTCAACAGCCGCCGCTGGAGAAGACGAGCATAGTAACCGACCGTACCATCTCAAAAACGGGGGAGGGGGGCAGTGCCCTGTCGACTGATACACAACATATACGTATATTATGTCACGATACGTCGTATTTTCTGAGACAAATGTGATAGAAAAGTGTTTCTCGCTCCAATATATTCGTTAGAAAAATGAACTCCTATAATGGTCCTCCTTATCAGGTACCCTGAAGTGGTATATTCCTTCTTACAGCGGCTAACGCAATCCCCTAACAATGCCTCAGTCTTCAGCTGGACCTGGAGCGAGGAGGGCCTTCAGGGTTACACACAGAAAGGGCTGCTCTCAACTTGTTGTTTACAGTCGTTAAGGCCACTGCACACCACCCGTATTCTGGCTTTCATCGGAAATATGGCTATTTTAAATATTTCATAAATATTGTAGTTATTTTAAACCCCAGTGTAGACTCTCCACATCTGCTACTGTCTTGCTCATTAGGATCAGCATATAGAAATGAAGCAGGCTCTCCATAGTCAGATGTCTTTGACTTCTGTTCTTTTGAAGATATAATGGAGCCTCTGTGTGGTTGTCATGAAAGAAAAACATGTGATATTTGTTGTACTTTGAAAACGTATTCACCAAATAAATAAACCAGTGGATTTACAGAGAGAGCAGCTTGTTAATCTTTACAGAGACAGCTCGAACCGGATGCTAACGTGGACCTGCGGGGCTTCACTGTATGCCTAATGTGAACGAGGCATACAGCGTCACACCTGGTCCACCTTCAGCCAAAGTACACCCCCATGGTCCAAAGATAGCCTGCAACCACCAGAACCATCAGGAGGTGGTGTCCAGAAATGGAAGAAACTCTCAGGGACTGCTATGACACCACTGACTGGGATGTGCTGCTTAGCCCACGTTGTGAGGACATCGAGGGGATGACACACTGCCTGACAGATTATCTCAACTTCTGTGCAGACGTGGTCTCCCCCGCCAAGACGGTACGGTGTTACCCCAACAAGGAGCCATGGGTAGCACAGAAAGTCAAGGCTACCCTCAACATGAAGAAGGCTGCCTTCCAGAGCAGGGACAGGGAGGTGATAAGAGCAGCACAGCTAGAGGTGAAATGCTGCTTGAAGGAATCCAAGGACAACTACAGGAGGAAGGTGGAACTTCTGAATGTGGCACAGCTCTGAGTTGTAGCAGAAGTCTGCTGTGTACAGGGTGAAGAGAAGAGGGGCCAGCACTGTGCCCTGGGGTACTCCAGTGCTGTTTATCACAGTGTCAGACGTGGTGTCCTTCAGCCTTACATACTGTGTGGCCTGTCTGTGAGGTAGCTGGATATGCAAAAAATTTTGCAAGCCTCGAGCCCTGTATGGGGAGAGGTGAGGCATGCTGGATGGAAGTGAATGGAGTGAAAGGCATGGCAGATGTGTGGCACTTGTGTAGCTCCAAGGGCTATAGTGGGGGTGACCGCTGAGTCTGTGCACACTACAGCTGCTCCTGTGTCTGTGGTACCCAATGCATCATATTCAGCGATGGACACAACAAATAAACTGTAACTGTTCTTCAAAAAAGACTTGCATGTTTTCTCACATGGCTCAATGTATCCCACCACCTGGATCATCTAACATGGGGCCATAAGCCCACTTTTTTTTTGTTTTACTATTTGAGTCAGGGACACTGCAAAGGTTCTGGTTAATGCCACACATACTTAAATGTTTGTATGTGTATGTAGTGTGTTTTATTCTTCTGTCATCTCTAGATATGCATAGAGTGAAGTATAAGCAGCTCACCTTGCCCCACTTTCCCTTACAAGTTTATCTAGTAGTTCATATTGGGAATTGATGGTAAGCTCACTCATCATCGCATCTTGGGGTTTATACAGCTGGTGCTAATCATAAGAAGTACAACGCAATGTCTAAACATGACACAAACCTGTTATATGTTTGCTAGTTCATTTGTTTGCAAGTTACATTAGGAAAGGAGTGGCCTAAGTTTGTGGTGAATGCCTTGCCTTCCTTGTGATTACTGTGTATGGAATATCAGTATTCTGTGGAATGCAGCAACTTGCTGGAACACAAAGTTGGAATGTCCTGAGAAGAGGGATTGCACAGAGAAAATATCTTTAATATTTGTATGCATAAACTGTTTTTGATTAGACTTGAACAGTATTGCATAACAGCAAGTATAAGTAAAATAAACAAGAATGATTGCATAACAGTTTTGTTTATATGAAAATTCAGCTTTGAGATCATCAGTTCATGAAGAAAATATGGAACATTTTGACAAAGTCAAAAGACAAGCCTTTGCTTTAATACATTTGCTTTGAAGAGCATGCAGCATGTTTTAGGTAATGTGATCATAACAAATGAAAAATACAACAAAACATATTGATAAAGCCTGACATGCTATTTTGCCATAGTGTCAGTAATCCAGGTCTTGTAGTGAGAAATGATAGTGTAGATCCCAGGCTTCTTGGTGGAACCACAACTCTTTCCTCCATTGGAAGTGATCCCCACAACAATGCCATTGTAGAGCAGGGGGCCACCAGAGTCACCCTGTAAAAGACAAATTGTAGAGAGATGAGGGAAAGAGTAACTCTAGCATTAGAGCTACTATTTTTATACTTAGTAAACATATAAAAACAAAATAAGTACAAAAAGAAGAATTCCATCAGAGATTAACTGGCAGGCAGAAATAGAAATGATAAGAAATGCAAACCCACATCACAGGTGTCCATGCGTGGTTTGGAAGAACAGAACATGTTTTTGGTGAAGGATGCACCATAGCTGTTACAGCGCCATCTGGGTAGAATGGAAACTGTCAGTTCCTGCAGTTTGTCTGGCCGATGACCCCAGTGGTTTGAGCCCCATCCAGCAGTGTCAACTTCAGCATTTGTTACAGGGTTACCCTCATCTTCTTGCTGGAACTTCACTGTCTTCACTGCGGCACTCTCTGTGACTGGCTGACTTAGCTGCCAATTATGGAGAACACAATGCATAAATGACATTTAACATACAGAGTGCAACATATACACCTCCTTAATTTCCCTGAGGGAGCCCTCCCCAAGGGATCAGTAAAGTTCTATCTAATCTAATCTTTCTACTGCTCAATTATATATAATCAGCATACTTTACCTTGACCAAAGCAATGTCATTGTCATAGTTCTTGGGGTTGAAGTCAGGGTGTTTATAGTAGGTGGCGATGTCGAAGGTTTGTTTGGTGTCCTCTTGCTCAGACAGTGAATGAGCACCTAACACTATCTTAAAGCCTGTGCTGCAGCGACAAATAAGATATTAAATGTATGCTGTACAATTTGAACTGCTGATACGTTTACTGCTGCAAGTTAGAACCTGTAAAGAGTGACATATATAAAGCAACTTCATAAAGCAAAGATTTCACAAGAGCAGAGCTTAACTACTAGTTAACAGGTTATGTATCAGGCTAACTCTATGACTTTAATGCAGTTGGTCCTGAACTTACTCAGCCTGGAAGCAGTGTGCAGCACTCATGAGCCACTCGCTGGAGATTAGGAATCCACCACACTGGTGTTTGCCTCCCAGCTGCAGCGAGGCCATATAGGGACGAGAGTGTGCTGCAGCCTCTTTACCTCCTGTGATGCATTCACCTTCTGAGGAAAACAAAGGAGAATATAATCTAATCAATATTCAAGACTGAAGAAAAGTCTTGAAATTATTTTGTTTCAATTACATTTTTGTTTTTGAAAATAGAAATCATCATGTACAGGCTGCTTCATCTCATTACACAAAGCACATGGGGTGCATGCAAATAGTGATGCACTCTATTTCTTTCTGCAAGGACTATTGTGCTCCAACGTTCTGGCGGGGGTCATTTTTCCCAAGATCAAAAGTTTTGCATGACAAAATTCAAAATGTGAACCTTGAATCCTTAACATTGGCATTGGCGAATGCAGATTAATTGTGTCATAGAAAAGAAACATGACATACCTCCCCGAGATTTGATTTGAACATAGAAATGAAAATGTAAAGATCTATAAATAATATGTTGTACTCACCAGGTAGAAGTGATGCATAAAGTAAAATTGAGGTAAAGATCACCTGCAGAAAATCCATATTGATCAGCTGCTTTCTGCCTCCTTTGGAGATACAAGACCTTGGCTTTATATAGACAGGTTTTAAGGCAGGGGCTGGGGCTGGGTGAAGACCTCTAGCTGTACTGGAAATTTCTGATTTCTTGTAAATCATTACTTTTCTCCTCCCACGTCAAGGAGAATGTGAGCAGGGACTTGCCCTCCATCATTATTATTTTTCCACTCCCCATCACTCCTCTTACAATTTTTATTTTTTCATTGCTCATAACATTCATTAAATTATGCCAAGTTGAATGCTGAAACATGTGTAGTGTTTATAGTTATTGTGCGCGCACACACACACACACACACACACACACAAATAAGAACATATATAGAGAGAAAGTCTTGGGAAGTTTTTAGGCCAGTGTCAACATGTTCTTGTAGGAGCTGTTTAGAATCCTTTCGTTATCTAGATTGGCAAGTATTTTGGGATAGGTTTTAGCTTGTTTACTTTGATTGTCATGTTTTCAATCTCATGAAAACCTTACAAAAGTTAGGTATAGTTGTGACTGTGTAGTAATAGCCAGTAATAGGTTCTAGAGTCCAAACTACCAGAAAATCCAGCTTTAAGTTATAGAAATGGAAATTTCCACTGGTGGACTACAGTATCATTGCGCTTGTGTTGTTCCTGTTTGATCAATTCTGTTTTGTCAACCCTCTTGGTGGCCCACGCCCATAGCAGCCAACTGGGATTTTTCCCAGTTCTCCTGATGGTAAATCCACCACTGGCAGGGGTTAACCCTAATAATGCACTAACACTATGATCTGTCCATTGCAGATTTCAATGAATTTGAAACCACCAAAAACACAGAAACAAATACCTGGTTTGGCCAAAAAAGACTACAGGTTTAACTGGATTTATATTCTCACAAGAGATTTGAGCCAATAAGATATAGTCTCACCCAAAAGTTGGGCCCTTTTGGTTTATAAGAAATCAAAATTATTAGTGTGGCCTGTGCAAAAGTTTGGACAAAAGCTCAATTATTTTCTTAGATATGGGTTCAGCAAATCAGTAAATCAGGCCTGAGGCATGTCATCAACTGTAATTAGAAACAATCAGCTAAACCATATTTGCAAGGTTTATCTCCACATCTCCAGTCTCCACACCTCTCCACAACTCTCATCAATCACTAGCTCTTCTAAGCAATGAGTTCAATGCTGCCAGGCACAGGAGGGCTATCAGAAGAACAAGAATTTTTCAGATTGCAATTTCTACAGTGTGGAATGTAATCAAGACATGACAGGTCAGGGGAGCTGTAGAGATGAGCTTTTGAAAACCGGGAAAACTGCACATATGCTGATTAAATGGAATGCATATCAATGCACAACAATAATCCTCATAAAAGACTGACAGTAAGAAAACTTTACTTGTGACCATCACAAAACTCAATGTTAGAAGTATGCTACAGAATATCTAGGCAAGAAGAGAAATGAGATGTAATAAGTGCTGATGAACAATGAAGATCTGTGCATAACAAGTATATCTCAGAGCTCTAACTACATCATCATGTTTGCTGAGGACCCAACCATGTTCCTCTGTGGTCATATTGCAGAGTCTCACATGGTCCCTCAACACCAGCTGCATACCCAAGAGGCATGGCTATGGGCTGTGGAAAAAACCCCTGAGCAGCAATCCTGCAGAGTGAGGACAGCTAAGAAGATCTTTAGGGAATCTCTCCCATCCGTTACACATACACTTTGTTCACACTCACCATATACACTTACACTTACATGCCCACAACAGCACACACAAATATCTCACACTCACATACACGTTTCTGCTTAAATACTGTGTTCTTCTGAAGTACTGTATTCTTCTGCCTCATTGACTGCTGTGTTCATTTATGTAAGCTGACTGTGTATACCTATATATCACAGCATGTTCCTTCTGCAGTTTATCCTCACCAGACACATTGAGTAATGAGTATTGTCTTTGCTACACTGCCATGTCCAGTGTCTAATGTCTGTCATAATTAATGTATTTATTTTTGTGTTCTGGTTGTATGTTTTACATTTATGTTTGCATGCTACCCAATCCGACTCCTCATTACCCCTCTGCCCTCTGTGACGCTGTCCATTTTGAGATCCTTGTATTGGCTGACTTAAACCACACTAATGCCACACTAAGGACTGCACTTATGAGCATATTGCTGTTGTCCAATGTTTTCTTCATCGTTTAAACCATGTTGCTCTACAGTGCGTAAATAATTCTGGATAAATAGACCCTAGATATTGTCTAAATTACTGTTCATTATGGTTATTTTACATTAGCTTCCATATAGAGTTTAGAGCATTTCTACTCTACTTCTACTCTAAAGTGGCCATTTTGGAGATACATGTTGTTCATTGGACAGTAGTGATATGATTGTTTAATCTGCATGGGCATTCACATTAACACTGAACCTGTATCCTACACTCTCTCACATTCTCTCACACTCACACTCGCCCTTACACAGCCTGCTTTTCCAGTGTAAACCATAGGTTCCCCTTTTGAGTCTGGACATCAACGTTTCAAGAGCTACCTGTAAGTCTGGTGATGACAGGGGTGATGCATTACTGTAATCATACCCTGGCGATTTGGTTTTGTCCCTGGGTGTTAATATAGATGACTCTTAGAGAGATAGATAAATCTCTTCCTCAAACCTGGGCAATCTCAGATCATTACTTAATTTCATATGAGCTTAAAACCTCCCAGACTTACTGACACTGTGAAGCACTACCTCCCCATGAGGATGGGCCTACAGACAAATAGAGAATGCTTCAAGGACCACTTGTCGTCCCTGGCCCACAGGTTGAGGAACCCTCATATAGAGAAAAGGCTGGAAACATTTCACCAACTTCTGGAGCTAGAACTTAAGAAAATTATTTACTTAGCAAATCTGCAAGCTGTTCTCTTCATGCAATTCCATCAAAATGATGTACTGCAAGCTATAATTAAACCTCTTTCAGCAATAGTGAACTCTTATCTCAGCCTAGGTCAAATAACTAAAGCAGTTATCAGACCACAGAAACCAAATCTGAGTGTACTGTTTCATTAGAAACCTATTTCTAACCTACCATTTAGATCTTAGACAGAAATGTTGCCCATCAACTTTGCTCATATATAAACAGTCATTGGGATGGCTAGCTGACCTTTCCCACTGATTGTATGTGGTTGCTGAACTCAGGTGGGTTTCAGGTGGGTTTTACTCACATATTTTATTATGTTGTCACGTCTATGTCAAGTTATCTGAAATCTTGTGTTCACAACATGTATTTGTATGCTGCAACATTGATAAGCATTCTAGTGTAGCCATCCTTTACTGCTAGTGATATTTTCAGGTTTCATCACTAAGTGATCGCAATCTATTTACTTTTCGGTGCTGTCCACTACGGAGAAAATATTAAAAGTTTAATGTGATAGCAATTTTCATGTGATATGTGACTGTTTATGTGTAGCTTAATGTGTAGTTCTTATTCCATAAGGATAGAAGTAACTAATTTAGAGTGCAGTAATACATTCATGTGTAATCTTTATTATATATAAGAATAAATCTATTTATTTATGCATCTATAATGCTGTGTGTGTGTGTGTGTGTGTGTGTGTGTGTGTGTGTGTGTGCGTGCGTGTGCTATATGTTCATCATAGACTGCATATCCCTGCTGTAGTCTGGCTAGCTGACCTTTCATTCATTGCACTCATTATAAATGGTTGCTGAACTGAAGATTAATAAAAGCCCTTCATCCACTAACCAGGTGTCAATGACTTGGCTGGGATGGAGCTCAGAGGTCGCTGTGAGGTCTTCTGGAGTCACTAGCCACAGTCTGGTAATGTTTACGTTCTCTGTTCTCTATAAATCTGAACACAATTCCATCTTGCTACTTTTCCCAAGTTAATGACTTTGATGGAAGGCTAACCTTACACCTTCAGAGGCTGTCCTCAGGCTCCCCTACCACCACATTAGATCAGTTGCCTGCTACTGAACTTGTAGCCGCAGCCCATCCTGCCTTGGACTAGCTGCCCACCTGCCATCACTTCAGAACACATGAGCATTAAAGGAGAAGTGGAGGCGCAGTGTTTCCTTGTCAATTACCTTAGTTTGGACAGAGAAGGATGAGTCCCCTTCTAAGCATAACATATGCATGTTCATAATAGCAATATCATTACTTCATCAGAAGATCATTCACAGGCATTCATTGATGTCTTTATCCTGACAAAAATGCATCCTATTACAGAATATAATGGACAACAGGGCACCTATCACCAGTCTTGAGTCTTTTATGTAGCCCTCCTTGAGCCCTGCCAGAATGTGATCAGCTGCTGTGGGGAGCTAAGGGTTGTGATCACCCTTTGAAGTTTGTCCCGTTTATAGCTGCTTCTAAAATACTCATTAAATTGGGAGGGATCAGGAGGAGTAGAAGGCAAAAAATGTATTTTTTTAGGCAGGTGCCCACATATGCATCCTCTATGTTTAATGGCTTTATGTCTTTCAAAGTCTCAGTGAGGTTCTCTTGTAAGTCATCAGAGAAGAGGTAACACATCCTTAGCAGGTATGCTCGATAGTAGTCCTCAATGTACAATTTCTTAGGCATGTACCACTTTGATGTTGGGTCCCAGATGACTGTCTGTTCCCTCATAACATGCCCAGTTAAGGTATGTAGTTTTCTCTGGGTTTGTCAGGTGCAAGAGGCAAATTCATTATATTTTCCAAATTCAAGAACATGTCTGAGTCAACCTTCATTGTGTAGGTTGCCTGGGGGCAACAGGTTGCCAGCCAGTTCATGACCACCATAGTCTTTATGGTCAAATTAAGATAGTTGTCCATGAAGTTGCTCTGCATCAGGTTATAATACATCTGGCTCTCCAGGTTCAGCTCTTTCATTTTTCTTAAATTCCAGGCAGACCAAATGAGAACATGACCCTGACAGTTTTGCCATGAACCATACACTTGTTTCCCCACATAAGCCACAGGGACAATGAGAATCAGAATTGGGTGTTCCTGTTTACACTTATTGGGCTCATCTAAAATAAAGTTGTGGTTGTGTGGGAAAACATTGTAGTTATTGCTGCAAAAGGGGGTCACATCAGATTCTTAAAGCAAAGGTTCAGATATTTTACCACTCACAGATATTTAATATTGGATAATTATGGTCCAATCTCCCCACTGTACAATATTTGGGCTTCAGGTTTGTAGATGGGGAGAGGTTGCACCTGGCTCCTGGCTCCAGGCTCACACCAATTATGGTTTACATGGATGACACGACCACATTGACTACTACTCTCTCATATATCCAGCAGCTACTGGAAAAATTAAATCAATATATTAGAATGGCAAGCATTGTAACAGAGACAGGGGATAGGGCAAGATGGAGGCAGATGATCCGCTGTGGCGACCCCTAAATGGAGCGGCCGAAAGAAGAAGAAGAAGAAGAAGAAGAAGAAGAAGAAGAAGAAGAAGAAGAAGAAGAAGAAGAAGAAGAAGAAGAAGAAGAAGAAGAAGTATGGCAAGCATAAATTGTCAGTTCTGAAAGGGAAACGTGTGCAAGAAGGGTATGTGATGGAGGCAGAAGCAATACCACACACCAAACCCCTCACAGACAGATGTGAACCCACAACTGCTGCCCAAGGGCCCTGGAGCTGTGTGACACATGCACTACTTGCGGCACCTCTGACTGTAGCATATTGCAGATTTTGAATGATTCATTGGAAGGTTGTTACCATTGATGACCATCCATCCATCCGTCCTTCATCTGCTGCTTATCCAGTGTCAGGGTTGCGGGGGCTGCCGCCTAAGAAAAGATTGGCACTTCTTGCTTTATCCCTGCATGATACAGAAAAATGAATACATGCCTTTATTACTTCAAGGCTACACCATCAAGTCTGACACACTAAATGTGTTTTCAAAGTTATATATTATATATATATTAATGTTTTCTCCAGGCATTGGGCCTATTTTCAAGTCATGTACTTGAAAGAATAACTACTAACTAGAATAACTAGATTACAGTTTCTAAAAAAGTTGGGCTTGGGAATAGCCACACCTATATAAGTTGTGAGGTGTTATCTTATGAGTGGTGTGAACACTGGCTTCCATGCTCATTACAGATGTGAATTATTGAACTTTGAGTGAGGCCTGATAGTGGCTGCCAGGTGGATGAGACATTCCATTTCTGAAGTTATGTTTGCATTTTACATTGCTCAATCCACGTGAAATACAAATGTATACTGTGTCATGTGTGTACCAGGAATATGTCAAAGCATTAACATTTTTTTTTTGGAAAAACAGAACAATAAGAAGAAAAATCCTGGCAAATCCAATATGGTTCCAGCACCAAAAACAGCTTCAAAATCATGTTGATGAATCTTGCTCCACTGTCTTGAAATAAAAAGAATGGCTCAAACACTGCTACAACACTATTTAACTGTGTACAAATGATATTTGTGTTAGGTTCTGTAATATTTCTTCACTGTGTCAGTCTGCATGCTTTTTGTCCCATTTCAGATGCCACTTCATAATGCATATGGGTCACATAAGATGGAAAAGATTGGATTTTAAACACTATTACCTTGAACACAGCTTATGTTAATAATCAGTAATACATTTATTCATTTACCAAGACTAAGAAATTGCCCTAATAGTTTGTATTGCTTAGACATCTACTTTAATTTAAATTAAAACAATCAAAAACACAAACAACTAAACCAATCCAAAACAAAACAAGAGTTATTGACTAGCTAAAATATCTAAAAACAATGAAAACCACCCATCTGCTCAATACAGATTGGGTAGTAATGCCGCAGTATATGGTACATCATGCACTCATGTAGCCTATTGTGTTCTGCTTTGTCTACATCAGTCAGTGACTGACACTGTAAAGAATGAATATCAAAATACTAGAAAGATTACTATTCTTAACATTATTACTGTTATTGAAATTTTGAAATTGAATATCCCAGGCCTAAGTGGATTATACTTACTAATTTAGCCCATCCACACACAGTGATACACACTAGTGAATTCACACACTAGGGGGAAGTGCATCCGAGGAGAATCTGGGGTGTTAAGAACCTTGCTCAAGGGCACTTCAGTCATGTCCTGCCAGTTCAAGGATTTGAACCAGCAACCTTCCAACCTTCACTAACCACCAGGCCATGGCTGCCCCAGTATGTTGTTCCATTTGATGATAATGGATTTGATGGTGCTCCAGAGGATCAGAGATTTTGATATTTTTTTATAACCCCTGACTTGTTCTTCTCAAACACTTTGTCCCTGACTTGTTTATAGAGATCCTTGGTCTTAATGGTGTTGTTTGGTTAGTGGTGCCTCTTGCTTAATGGTGTTGCATATATATATATATATATATATATATATATTTAGATTATTTTGTGCAGATGCATACAATTCAATGCATATAAACCAAAATATTTAAACGCAGGTTGTAATGTAACAAAATAGGTAAAAAAAGTCAAGGGGTGAATACTTTCACAAGGTACTGTACATAGCTGTACGTTTTCAGTTCTGCAGTGTGTAATTCAGTTTGTTCAGTTTAGTCAAGAAATATTGACTTCAGATAAGTATATAATGTTGGTCCTAAGCAGCGTAATGGCTTCTGTTTTAGTGTAAAGCATTCTAATGTTTTGACAACCCATGTCCATTTTGAAAATGACTTACTTTCCCACTAATTATATGTTTGTCTTTCTTTCTTTTCTTCTTTCAGGTAGGAGTTATCATGGTTGCCTTCCTTGGGAAAGTGGAGCAGCACAGCTCTTTTGTCTTTGTGGAGAAAAGTACAGCAGTATCTGAAAGCCATTCCCTGTGAGGTAAAGACAACTACTGGAGCTTTCGACAAACTCTTCAAGACACACTTTGTGTTTTCTGTGTCCTAAGATGAGGCTTTGTGCAAATACTTCATGTTCATCCAACCACAGTGTCCGGCATTGGTGTAGGGAAGGCTAATGAGTGCAGAGGTCAAAGAAATTTCAACGTGACTTATTCACATTTGTGCACTGAGCAATATTTAAATGTTCCATTTGCCACTTGAAGTTTACTATGAAACCTATTACTGCTTCCACCCTAAATATAACCCTTGGTGTAATACACTGCCTGACGCAGCATTATTTTGTGATATATCACAAAATCCCTTGTTAAGAAATCTAAAGATTTTTCAGTTGGATAATTTCTATATCAGAAGGTTTCAATCAGTTTTGATCAGTAGTCTAGAGGGCAGTGAATCATTAAGAGATGTACTGAATATGCCAGCTCTTTGGTCACTTCTAGGTGGATGAAAAAATATAGATCAAAATATCAGATTTGAATGTTTGCACAAATTAAATCAAATATCAAAGTTTAACCAGATTGACAATATAATTATTGAAAATAGTTTGAGAGTCTCATATCATAAGCATATATCTCTGTCTTACAGCACAGAAACAGGATTTTTCAGGCAGGCTTGTCTCATTAGTAAAGGTCTTCTTAATGCTCATCTATCTTATCTTCTTCAAGTTTTGTGTCTTATGGTATATTCAAAGACATGATAGTTCTTAATATAGACAGAATAGAGGCCAAAAATTAGTTTTCAAATGTGCTGTTTTGCCAGTGAAATGTATGGGAATGGGTGATGGTACACATCATATTGCACACCAGCCAGCAGAGATGCTAAACCTGACAATTGTAGTCAGATGACATTGGGCAGATTCTTTGTATTGATGGAAAATATTTTATAGATGATTCTATATGGACCTACAAATGATTCTACAGAGCACCAAAAAGCTTCCACTGTTATCACAAGTCCAATAATCTTTATCCTGCACAATTTTGGTGGACAGTATGTAGTTTGAAACTTTGAACACCAGGAGGAAGCAGAGTGCCTTGGTGCAAAGTATCTTGGTGCGTGTGGTTATGTATGTGTATGTGTGTGTGTATTTTCCCCTTAACAATGTAACATTGGCCATCCTTATTTACTGCAAAAGTTATTCATTCTCACAGACAGTAATTACAGGCTCTCTTTACATTCATCAGAGGATAGAAGAAAGTAAGACACTTTTCCTTGCAGAGCTGAAAGTCAGAAGGAACTGATGACTCTGATAGGGGTCAAAGGTCAATGTGCCTCACTTAGGATTCTTTGGGAGTGATTGACAGGAGGAAGTATCTTGTAACACAGTGGCGGAAGAAACGTTAGCTCCATCAACACAGTGAAGATGCTCTCTGGTTCCTGCTCAGCACCTCCAGCCTTTCTGTCTCTGTGCTTCAAAGACCTTCCTTTTAGCATTTGTCTCAAGCTGCAGTTGGCCTTTGTATTACTTCTAATATCTCTCAAAACTTCTAAAATGGGACAATTTATCAATATGTTTCTCTGGAAAACATCATACAAAGCTAGGCTACTTCAACTTCTCCATCAGAAATGGCATAAAGTGACCCAACAGCAGTTTGACATGGAGGGCATTCCCAGACAGCTGTGATTAAAAATCAAACTTATTTCACCAAATTGTGACCTCTAAATTCTTTCAAAGTTAAACCTGTTGTATTTTTTGTAGACCTGAATAGTATTTTGAGCATTTCCCATTTGTGCAAATAAATGCTGTAAATTCTTCTTCTTCTTTCGGCTGCTCCCTTTAGGGGTTGCCACAGCGGATCATCATATTTATGATCTGCATTAAAGTTTTTGCACCGTTTTAAAGTTTTACGCCAGATGCCCTTCCTGATGTAACCCTCACCATTTATGCGGGCTTGGGAACGACACCAGAAGTGCACAAACTACACCCCTAATGCTATAAATCTTGTTCTTTTTTAATTGATTGGAAATGGGGTCAATTCTTTATTAAACAATTTTAAATGTTAATTTGACTCAAACATGCCTGTATAGTAAGTCCAGAGAAACTGGTCCAAATCTTAATCTTAAGAAAGTAAGAGTTATTTCAAATATAAAATATAAATTTTTATAAACATTTCAGTTATGAACCTTTAACTTCTAGAACCAGAGAGACTCACTTTGCATGCAGAGCAACCTACGTACATGATACTACATTTTAGGCTAAGCAATTACTTACTCCATCTAACCATGGTGGTCCTGTAATTGTGTTATGAATGATCAGTGAGTAATCCAGTTTGGTATCCGGTAATCCAGTTGGTAAAGCAGCTAAAATTCACTTGTTTCCAAATGAATTAATTCTGAGTTTAAATGCCAAAGCAGCTTTCCAGTGCATGTTTACTGCTCAGCCCTTGTGTACATGCTCAACCTGCATGCAGACTCCAACTGATTAACAAGGTTTATGATGTCACTAACTCTTATACTGAGTTAGAGAGGAAAATGACAAGAGAGGGATTTTTGCTCTATGGAAGAATAACACTGATAGATACTTAAATGATACATTTTTTTTAAGACAAAGACAAGACTTTTTTTTTTTGGACCACCGTCAAGTAAAACGAACAAATTATTTGTGTACATATCTATGCTTAGTAGCCAAAGATCTCCTGGAAATAACATCTGTTATTTGTGACTGTTATTTTGGCAAATATGTCAAACTATGAAATAACAAAATTAGCTTAGGCTTCTAAAGGTTAAACAGGAACACACCAACTAATTAACTAAATAAATATATGTATTTGTTTTATTTAAAGTTTATTAATTTTACATGAATAGAAAAACATGTAAACTGAAGAAACAATATCTGATGTACAAAAGTATTGGAATTTATTTGATTTATTTGTCTAGCTATGGATCCATCCTCCCCTTGATGCAGCATATGGTGTGTATGTGGAGCTGTCACTCAGCACTGCCCCTTCCACCCACACTGCATAGCCCACCCACCACTACACTTCCCACTCCTCTATCAGGTGATGATGGTTTTAAGGAAGCAGTGAAGTATTCTTTGTGGAATCAATCAATTATATTTATGCTGCTGTTTGGTCTTTTTACTCACAGTGTGTCTGAATACAACACTGTGTATGCAAGTGAACCAGTATGAGTGTGAAATCTATTTTATATTGGGTTATATGGGCTATTACATGGGTAACAACACTAATTAGTTATGTTTTATTACCCCTTTAGTACCTGAACTAATGTGGGTTTGAAAGACACCCTCTGGTCAGCCTAAATGGGGAGGTGGACGGGTCATGTATGGGTCATACCCTAGGGTCAAGACCAGACTCTGTCTGTGAGTCTAATCTGCCACTACACACTGTCTTAATAATCCAACAGAGTGTTGGAGATTAGAGGAAACTGAGTTTTACCATATCAGAGCTCAGATTGAAAGATCTGTGGAGAGGTGGAGGAGGGTGGCCTAATAATCTATTGATAGCCTCGCAGGACAGTTTTTCAGGGCTTGGGGGTGTCATTAGTGAGCAGACTGATGAGAGAGTGGCATTGTGTTACTCCCACTCTGCTCACATTTCCTGCCAAGCATCGAGGCGTTTGGAAGCAGTGAAGCTGAAAACATCCCAAGTTTCTGCCACAGGGCAAAAAGCACTTTACTCAAAAAAAAAACAACACCCATCTCAACATCAGCACCTCTAACAGATACACAGGGATTAGGGTTACCACCCTGCTTTTGTCCACTGAATTAACCTTTATCTTTTGCACTCGATGTGTTTACCTCCCTGGCCCTCAGGACTGGAGGCCATAATCACTCCTGCACCACATCTACTGACTGAGATTTGATGCTTAAATAACAGCATCCTGGCCTGCTGATGATTTAGCAGGAAAACAGAGTTGCAGTGTTTAATCGCCATTAAGCATAACAAAAAATAATTTGTAGGACTCATTTGCACACTTCTGAGAGTGTTGTTCTTCACTCTCATTATTAATATACTTACATAATTTAAATATAGAATGCACCAGAAAAGTTTTCACAGCACTTCACTTCCTGCACATTTGGTTATGTTACAGCCTTATTTCAAAAGTGATTAAATAACCACCCCTCCAATAAAACAAAAATATAACATGAGTATTCACATCCTTTGGTCAGTACTTTGTTGAACATTTAGCAGCAATTACAGCCTCAAGTCTTTTTGAGGCTTTTTGATGCTACAAGCTTGGCACACTTGTTTTTCGGAAGTTTCTCCCATTCTTCTTTGCAGAACCTCTCAAGCTCCATCAGATTGGATGGGGAGTGTCAGTGCACAGCCATTTTTAGATATCTCCAGAGATGTTCAATTGGGTTCAAGTCATGAAGCCACTCCCTTGTTATCTTGACTGTGTGCTTAGAGTTGTTGTCCTGTTGGTAGATAAACCTTCATCCCAGTTTAAGGTCCAGAGTGCACAAAGTGAAGTATTGGGAATTCTTTCTGGATGCTCTATTTCAGAATAGTTATAAAATAGTTTTTCATTTTAAATGGCCTGTTGCTGCTATACAATGCATTTATTGAGTATTTTAAATTGTTGTATAATGTGTATATTGTGCATATATGTGTATGTATTTTATGTCAGGGCAAATAAATAAATAAATAAATAAAATTGCCAGATGTGATTTTACAAGCGTATTTTAAACTTTGATGATCTCTGCTCTGACTGGCTGAATTTTTGTTTAATTATTTCTTTACCAGACAGTTTTGTTGTCTAGTCATCCAGAGTGTTAGATTTTAGCCTAGTATTGTCCTAGCACCCACTACCTTCTTCACCATTTGCTTTATTCTGCTGTGCTTTCAAGCTGCTGCTCTGTGGTCATGAGGTCTGGTTTGCATAGAGAACTGTGTTCCCCTAGCTAGCTCAGTTGGAGGTATCAACAGCACGATTTTTCCAAAGTGGTTATTATGTTTTACTGCTTTGCCAACTTATTTAGGTTTATTAGGGTTATATATACTGTATATAGGGTTATTAGGGTTTTTGCTAGTGGGGCGAATGTTCTTGAGGGTCAGACATATAACAAGTCAAGAATGTTACTGTTACCGTGCAGTTGTTGAGTTTTGGAGTTGGTTGATTTTCTTTTTAATGAAGAGACAATAGTGGTTAAGTACCATATGGCACTTCCATATGTAGTTTTTCCATTCTAGGTTACCTTAAAGACAGCTGTCTATAGTCCTTTATGGATTTACATCAAAAAGTGATAAGTAGTGATCTTTTATTATTATTATTATTATTATTATTATTATTATTAGTAGTAGTAGTAGTAGTAGTAGTAGTAGTAGTAGTAGTAGTAGTAGTAGTAGTAGTAGCAGTAGTAGTATTTTGATATAACATCTGAGGTAATAAGGAGTATTCAGAAATCTATAATAAAAATAAATAATCATTTCTTCTCAATAATAATATAATAATCATTTTGTCTCTCCAATATGGTGACTCTAACAGAAAAGGCACAATTGTTCTTAGCTTTGAGTGGAAGTTACAGTAGAATAATTAAAAGTTTTAGAGCATTTAGGTTCAGAGCATTTCTATTGGTCTATTGAGGCAGAATTGTTTGCACAGTTTAAAGAGCAGCTACAGGGTTCAACGATGAACAAAACAAACAAAAATGGCGATACATTTTTCACTGGACTGCAGAACTATGCTTGTTTTCATCTAAACTCTAAAAACATTTCTTTTTATTACTATGCCATTCTATTCCTAGTTCTAAACTTAGAAAAAACCCAGAAACATAAAAACCTTTAAGCTCCTGAAGGTTCCTTTGTGACTCATGGTTCTCTGTACTCCTTTAAAAAATTGTGCCACCACTACAATGCTGCAAAGAATTCAAAAAGCTTTGCACTGTGGTTCTTAAATGCCTTGTGTCATAACAGGATAAAGTCTCTGAAATTATTCTATTTTATAAAGAACTCTAGGATCATTATTGTGGATCATGGTGAACTAAACTGGGCTTTATGTGTCACACAAAGCTGAGCATGCGTTTCACTGGCTATTACCTAGTTACTCCCTCATATAGTCTTCAGATAAAGCTGACATAAATCAACATTCAGCTAACAATCCACCCAGATGTGTGACTTGGCTGCACTTCTGGTAGACTGCACAATTCACCATTTTCACTGGTTTACCTTTTCTAATGTATCTCACTATACAATTAAGAGCTTAACAAGTGTTAACAATCAGGGATTTGTGAAATATTGGCAAAAGAGTTTGAATCTGTTTTACATTATAGACCTCAAATGAGTTTAGAAAAGTCATTCTAAGAAGTTGACCAGCAGTATAATGTGATTATTTTTAACCTCAGTCCTGCCCCCTACTGGCTTCAGACAAACAGAAGAGTTTGTAAAGTTTTTTGTGAGAAGTCATACATATGAGAGCACCACAAAGACCTATGTGAGCTCAATGGCTAAACAGTGTTTAACCATTAAGAATAAATAGTCTTTTAGTAAATGTATGTAGGGGATTAAAAAAACTTTAAATAAAAATACTGGAATAAAATGATAAAATAAATAATAAAATAAAATATGGCTAATTAATTGTCCAGCCCATATATTTCTGGTGTATGCATAAAAACCTATTTCACTGAAAGCACTTATTGAAGTATAGGGCATTCAAAATCCAAACCAGCTTCTTTTGAGTACGTGTATGTTTACATATCTGTCCCTTATCCTATTTAAACTGTGTTTAAGGAATCAAAATAAAAGCCTACACTTTACTTAAGAGCTCCAGCATTCTTTTTTTGCTGATTATTTCATGATGATCAAAGATTATATAGTAATGTATTGAAAATTAAGACTGTATTTAGTATTCATGGGTTCTGACAGTGACAGTATGCACAAAAACAGCTGACAGGCTTTTTACATATCAGTCAGCATCTTCCCAGTGATCATGGATGACACTGTACGTTGCTATGGTTTCCATGCTGAGGCTGGAAGAACTCTGTCTGCACCTGTGCCCCACGGCAGTATGGGAAAAAAGGATGTTCTTGGCAATAATGGGTTAGACTTGAAGCGAGTCAGACCCTCAAGACCACACACAGGTGTGTGTGTGTGTGTGTGTGTGTGTGTGTGTGCGTGTGTGTGTGTGTGTGTGTGTGTGTGTGTGTGAGAGAGAGAGAGAGAGAGAGAGAGAGAGAGAGAGAGACAGAGTGTACATGTGTGTATGTGTGCGTGCATGTCTGTGTGTGGTCTGGCATAGCTACAGTTATCAAAAGTGGGAGTTTCTGTGCCTAAAGAGATATTGTTGCATGCGTGTGTATGTGTATGTGTGTGTGTGTGTGTGTGTTTCTGAAGTGTAAAGCCCCTGCCCCTCAATCTGTGGGTGTCATGCCCAGCTGCCCCCACCCCATTGTGTCTCGTGTTCAGAGCTGGACTGATGCCAGTGGAAGGGATTATTGTTAAACTCATATAATCTCCTGTGTTTCCTCCACTGATTCACATTTGTACAGTTTGAGCTGCATTCACACAGATCCTCTCCATATTAGTCAGCATCGCACTGCTTAGAAGAGCACTTAATAAATCTGTGGCCCAGAAGTTCTGCAGATTCATGTAGATATTTATCATGTATGTGCATGAATGACCACGTTCTCGCTAATTCACAAGCAATGTGGTGCCAGTGTAGATGCAGCACAAGCTGCCTACACTATTATTATCGTCCATGTCTTTTTCCCAGGAGACAGTAATCCATGTGCACTCTGTGTTATTGTGAAGAAGGAATCTGCTCCAGTGGTGGGCCTGGGACAGTCGCAGGGGGATTCCAAATTTCCCACACCGTTCCTTCTCTCAGCTTTTGTCAATAATACCTGTTATCTTAGTCAAATAACTGAGAAGTGTACCATCTACTATTAACTCCTTAACATTATACCATTCATTGGATAATGTAAAGCAGCCATATCGTTGAAAACAAATGATCCTCACATTTCTGGAATAAGAGTTTTGATTAATTTTCTAAACACACTATAAGCTCCCCAGGCCATATAGTCCATATATGGAAATCGAGGTGCTAAAACAAACTAAAAAATAAACAAGTTCATTGGTTTTGAGATACCAACACTGACACATAAGCCCACTCATTCTATATGAATCTGGAAATTGGGTTTGAGGTTGTATTTCTTTTAAAATGAGCCTCAGTTGAGGGTAGCCAATCAAAAGTGTAAAACATTAAACATATGGAAATTTATGGGTATGGACTCTTTAATAATATCTCAGTTTGCTTTGCCTCAAGCTTGATTATTGATCAAAATAGTTCATTGGTGTTTCTATAATATTTTGTTTTTATCCTTTAATTTATGTATTTCATGTGTTAATCTTATTCTTGACCTCTTTGTGACATCAGTAGTACAAAATGCTGTACAAATACATTTAATTTAATTTAATTTAATTTATAATCACCTGGTTTATCAGCATGATTTAGAGGTCACTTACTCACACATCACAAGACATTCACTTGTCTTGTGATGCATCCAGTATGTTTAGTTTAGGTCACTTAGTGACTTAATGTGAAGGACAAAGTGCTGTGAAGAACTTTTGGCTTCTTTTAAAGGGTTTGACACACTTGTCACCATAAGCTCTTATGGAACTATTTCCATTTTCTGGAGCCTCTTTCAACTTGAAAAATGTGCTTCACACTTGTTTAAAAGAAAGAAATTCTTCAGATATCCAATAGTTGTTCTGCTATGGCATCGCTCCAAGGAAACTTTTTCAGTACTGTAAAATGGTAACAAAGCTGATAATTTGGTAACAAGCAATTGAACTTTCAGCATATTTATTTGAGTTGAATAAAACCATAGTTACACCAACAACCAAATAGTTGTTGATGCCACATTAAACATTTATGTTGAATTGACAAAGCATGCATCTTACTATATATGCATCTGTGTACTAAAAAAAGCCTTGGGGTACAGACATTCATGAAGTTCAATAGCTGAAACAAATCCCTGATGTATGGATGTCTGTCTTCTGAGAGGTTCACACAGCACAAACATGAATCTGGAATGTGTGGCATGAAAAATGTGCAGCAAGAAATGGACATAACAAAAAAGTGTGATGTCACATTTTCAGAAAATGAGATATTCATGTTGTGTTGCCACTGAACCAGAATACCTGTGAAGTTTGTTTCTTGTTGGGATATGACTGGGTGCCTTTGAAGCTTTTGAAACTTTGCTCCTTTCATAGCAGGGTTGCTGAGTGTGTGAGTGAGTGGTTGTAATTGCTGTGGGAATGAACATTAGGCTTGGGGGAACCCCATGGCACCTCAGCCAATTCCCACCCAACACTGTCACTCACTCAGCGCAGCATAGTGTATACCTGCAGACACCTGACACGACTGAGATAAAAACTCATTTCTTTAATGCTAGGAGAAAAGAAAATATCGGATTAGAGTTGTGTCCTCAGGCACTGACTTCAGGATGGAATAATTGCAAACTTTGTTGTTTCCAGTGTGCCTGATTTCAAGTTTGGTAGGAAAATGAACAACCAGGGAAATATAAGAATGATATAAGAAATAATGAGAAATATAAGAAATAAGAAGAAGAAATAATATAAGAAAAAATGAAGTATGGTTTTGATAAAACAATACACCCTACCACATAAAATTAGCATTTTGCTAAATTGCTAAATTGCTAAACAGAGCAGAATGAACTTGCCTTAGCCATAAATTGATTAAACTCTGGGAATGAAACTAATTTTGTTATTATTACTTATAATAATCAGGTACAAACCCTATGAAAATACTAAAGACCCAGCATAAAATACTGACACCACTGCACTTGTTTAAAAAAAGATTTACCACTTCTGTAAGAAATCTTGTCCAGTTACAAATACTTTGATATTCATGTTAATTTCTTTCCTTTTCTTTGGGATTATAATCTGATATAATTACATACAGAACTCCAATAAATTTCTTTATTTCTTTCACTAATCAATATGTAAATTGTTTTTATTTTAGGATGGTGGTGGGTATTTCCTTATAAGCGGTTATTTCTGCAGGTGTTCTTGGTTTTCCAGATCTCAGCCAATCCTGTTACTGGCATTTCATAATTACATCACAAACTGAGGAAATTACCTGAACCTGAACATGCTTAACTATCTTCTTAATGCCTTATATAGTAACAGGAAATTTTGTTGAAAGTTTTTTGAGTGCACTCGCGCGCGCGCGCACACACACACACACACACACACAAACACACACACACACACACACACACACACACACACACACACACAAACAGGAAAGGAAGGCAATCTCTTCCTCAGAACTTGTGAGTGACGGGCCGGAATCCCTGCACCCGTCACTCTGTCACCCCAGTTTTAAATCATAGCAGTAAAAACAAACGAGGAATAGCACAGATTCAGACTGTCACTCACAGCAAAGGCAGGCTCTTTTATATCCAGCCCTGTAAACACTGGGGCTTTCTCTCACTAATTTGTTGAACATAGTTACAGTTGTCAGGGCCAAAGCCGCCGCATTTGAAGCCTCACTCTGCCAGTGTTTACGTTGGAAGCTTTTGGTTCCTCCCCCTCAGGCATTATTATGGCTAGACAAGTCAATTGTCAATAACTGTCATCCTTCAAGAAAGAAGGCTGCATCCATCTGCCTTTACCTGCTGTGTAATTAGTGAAGCCGCAGCCTCTTGCGTTGAAATACACAGACTGCCAGCCATGCCAAAAACACAGCATATTGCGTGCATGAGCAAAACACCCATGGGTGGCACGGAACTTTATTACTTTGTTATTTTTTCCACATAGAATGATATGCAAATGATTCATGCTTCATGAAAAAAGCTATTAATATCTAATTAAAATGTTTTTTTCCCCATCTATCCTTTGACTAGTGTCATCCATTGCGGATGTTTGGACAGGTAAAAAGAGAGCAAGAGAGAGAGAGAGAGAGAGAGAGAGAGCTAGCTCCAGGTTATTCCACCTGTTCCCCCGAGGCTGCTGCCTGAGATGCCACTCATAAACTAGCATGCTAAAAGATATATGGGAATATTAAAGCATTTAATATAATCTGAATGGGCCTAAGAACAATGGTGGCTTTGTGCGGCCTAGCAGACTGTTTTTCTCTGTGGCTTAGCTGATAGAATGTTCCTTACCATGAGATGTTTGTCTTTCTAAGTGGCAGATCTTCCATGCAGATCTTACTTAACGATAAAGGTGTGAGCAGACTTAGAGCATATGCACACTGTCTGATCACTATCTGCAGAGCATTAATCATGAACCTCATGCCTTTTCAGAGAATCAAATGAGCCGAAATTCAATGGAGCACGGTTTGAGATGCAGAGGTTGTTCATTAGCCATTCCCCTCTGCTGTAAACTCCTGGTGGTTAACTTACATTTGTTCATGTGCACATAACGAGACAAACCAATTAGTACAATTAGAACTCCTTGAAAGGAGAAGGAAAAGATCTGGATGTTTTTAGCGGGAGACCACAAACCATCTTCATGCACTCTTTATAAACAGTAGATCCCACAGTGGTTATGGAGCCAAACACTGTACAGTACTTAGTGATTAGATGAAGCATCACAAAAGACTTTGACAAATTCCCTCAAAGCAGACTGCATGTGTGTATAGTACTGTGGTTAAGTAAGGGTAATGAAAAAGAGGCTAAATTAGTGTAAGCTATAATGTAGTATGTGGTTAGAATAGAGTAAGAAGAAGAAGTAGAGTAAGGTTTGTGTATTTTGGTTATATCCATATAATAATGTTGTTGATCCTGTTTCTAATTATATTTACTCCCTTCAGGGTAATTTTCATAGCTGCTTTCCACAAATATGACATTTTGCAGAATGAAGCAAATACATTTAATCAATTTAAAAGTAACAGTACATGTATCAGTATATATATATATATATATATATGTGTGTGTGTGTGTGTGTGTGTGTGTGTGTGTGTGTGTGTGTAGCAAATACAAAATAGTGGAAGGTCGCAAGGCTGGCAAGGGGTACAATACCCTGTCTCCACTTTTGGGAGCATCATCCAGAAGTGGAAGGCTTATGGAACTACTGTTAACCTTCCTTGGCCTGAACAGCCTTTCAAAGTTTCCTCCCGTTGCCTTTAGGTCAAGGCTGACCTAAACACAACCTGGAGGGAACTCCAGGAAGACCTAATGGCAGTGGGGACATTGGTATTCCATAAATACAATAACTAACAAAGCGTCATGTCAAGGCCAATCTAAATATCTGAATAGACTCATTCTTAAACCATTTCTCTCCATTTTGAGAATGTGTCAATCATTATCATAACATTAAAACTGCTGTATCAGCTTCTCTTATCATACAGGAGTATTTTGTAGTTCAACTACAAACTGTAGTCCATCTCTGCATCTCTGTTAGCCTCCTTTTTACCCGATTCTTCAATGGTCAGGACCGGTACAGAGCAGCTATTATGTGGGTGATTGATCAATCTCAGCACTGCTGTGACTCTGACATGATGGTAGTGTGTTGCACTTGTACAAGTGTATCAGTGTTAGTCATCCTCTAGTCCCTCATCAGTGCTCACAGGATGCTGCCCACAGGATATTGTTGGCTGGATATTTTTTGTTGGTGGACTGTTCTCAGTCCAGCAGTGACACTCAGGTAAACACTCCAGCAGCACTGCTGTGTCTGATCCACTTGTACCAGTTCAACAAGGAGGGTAACAAAGTATGCAGAGAACGAAGTATACAGTCTTTAATTATAGAACTACAAAGTACTCCTGTTTGGTCAGAGGAGCTGATGAAATAGATATTAAGTGCAAAAACAAGGAGGTGGTCATAATGTTATGGCTGATATGGGTATATGTGCATGGAAATGTATATATTCAGCTCTAAACTTCTTCTTAAATATGTTATTGATGTGTTGATGTGATTTACTGTTGCTGTTCCTTCTTTTACTTGTCTATTGTTTTATTGTGTTATTTGTGATTATTACACATAATAAACACACATTGTGCAAGAATGACACAATATATTTGAATTGCCAGAAACTTCACCTCATTAACTTAAACTTCACCTCAACTTAGCTTAACCCTTACCCTTAGGTTTAACTGTAGGTTTAAGGTTTAAGTCAACTTAACCTAAATTAAACCTTACCATAACCATAGTCCAGTGTGAAATTCCTTCTGTTTCTGCAGGAGTTTCTGTCCTTTGATTTCTTTATCAGAAACTCCATAACAGGGAAAAGGCCACACACTGGAGACTGTATGCTGGATTCTAAATGTACATGACTTGCTACTTTTTGTGCATTTGAGAAAACAGTGCCACCAGAGGAGGGAACTCATTATGAATCATAATATATGTACAAGATAGATGGGTTTCTGTACAACATTTCACAGATATGCATGCACAACCAGGGAACAGAAAACAATAATTTGCAGTAACAGTAAAGATGGAAGGAGAACCTTTAATATCCTTTTGGGATCTTGTGCTTTTGCCAAATATCACCAAAGATTATGGATCCATATTTGGGAACGGGCAATCACACAGTCCCATTTACAGAGGCTTCCTAAGTAATCTATGCCAGCATTTTCCTCACTGTCTCAAATCTAATTAACAAGCACTCGTGTTTATCAGATCATGTACTTTATGTTTACATAAAGTAGGTGTCAAATTCAGTTGTGGCAAGCTGTAATGTACCCTTACTGGATACACTTTGACTTTACCTCAGGGGCCAGATTCAACAATGCAAAATTCAAACCGATCAAACTTGAAATTGCATTTTATTATTGAGTCAAGAAGAATTTGTTAACAGTGTATATACTGGCACTGTCCAATGAAAAACGCATATCTTATATATGATATTTTACAGGAAAAGGCAAAAGTGCCTGGGTTTTTACTTTATTGTAAAATAAGAGTAAGGTCATTTTGTAGCATTTATATTGGTCCATTCAAAATGAACCTCTGACACAATATAATGAACAGCTGACAGTATGGAGAAAATTAAAAATGGAAATACGTTGTTTTCAATGGACAGCAACAGTGTGTTCATTGTAGCAGTTGACTAATGTTATTTTCTTGTGACTGCCAATGTAACCATAGCTATTTTTACCCCATAGAGGCATTTCACAGCCTGTAAAAATGAAACCTTTCTATAAGTGTGTGCAATTGGGGCATATTTTAGTCATATATTTTTGTCACATCTACTGTTTCAAAAATGTTTTCTATATATAATAGAATATAAACAGAGATTTACACAACAAAACAAGTGTTGTTCTTGATAATGCTGATGCTTAGCAGTCAGATTTTATCAGTCCCCGAAAACACACTGTGTCCAAGTGTGTGTTGTGTTAGAGTGAGTCACACACCTGAGAATCCTGTTTTTCTCTGGCCTCGTTTGAGCCTGTCAGCAGCCACAGGAAGCTACATATCCACCTCAACCCCCCAACCCTTCCACACCCCCCAAAAACAGAGATGATTTATTGTTCTGTTGAGCAGTGCAACCCAGGCTTTTGGAGGCTGTTCACCCACTCTCAGCTTATTGTCAAACCAATATATCACTTAGTCCTTATACACTTGTCTTTTTATACTTTGTAGTAAAATGTTCAGGTACTGAATAAGTTTCCAAGATGTAAAAACACAGTTGGAGCTTCACCACCCATATAATCCAATCAGTGTTGGTCTTTTGGTAGTTCTTTTCACTGATAAAGAGGTGTCTAATTATACACATACAAAGGACACCAATATAGTAGATGTACCTGATAAAATGAACTCTGAGTGTAGACTGATGTTAAATACTGTATATCTGCATAATAAAGCAACACCTAAGTGTGTTTGCTTGAAGTATACTCTAACATTTATTATTGTTTTGTTTAATTGTTCCTGAGATTGTTTTAATGCATGTTTATATTTCTGAATAATGATTTACACACACACACACACACACACACACACACACACACACACACACACACACACACACACACACACACACACACACTCACACTCACAGACATACACACACTCCAGACTGCTGGGAAGTGGCGGCGCTAACTTTAAGGTGTATGTCTGTCAGCAGCGGAGGCTGGTTTTGTTTGAGCCACTCTCCAGCTTCTTTGATTTGAGCTCAGGGTTATTTTTAAAGCCACACACACCCTGTTGCATAAGATTCCCTAGGACAGACAAAAATGTCCCTGCTTTTGTCACTGGTGATAAAAATGTACCTGTGAAATGCTTGTCTAAAGTTAAATGCAATATTTTTAGTGCATCCTTTAAAGGGCCTACTTCATGGATTTTAAATATATATATATATAAAAATTAAACATACACTCTTAAAAATAAAGGTACTACACTATATAGGGGTGTCTTCAGGACCAGGTTGAGAAACACTGCTTTAGAATAACCACTTTTGGTTTCATAAAGAACAGTTGGAACCATAAAGAACCCTCCTTTCTTGGTTCCTGCTGCCTACTCTCCGAACCTGCTGCACCATCGTGGAATCGATTATATATGCATTTCACCCTCCAGCTGAGCCAAAACAAACAAACAAAAAATAACTCAACCAGCATGCTCCACTCATCCTGATAAGACTGATCCCTCTTACTAAAGCCATTATTACTAACATATTAATACTGAGTTCTGTTCATATGAATATTAACATGGCCATTCATAGAGCTGACATTTATTCCCCTGATAAGACTTTTAATATAACCTCTATTTCTGTGTTTGTTATATTTATTGTATATCTATTGTTTATTTCCATGTTTGTCTGATTGACTAGATGATCATGGGTTCCTGTTTAGAGTCCTGGTTCCTTATATGGTTTCTTCATCTTGCTCAGAGGGAAATTTTCCTCTGGTTTGCTCACTTAGGGCTCAGACCTAAATCTTTTTAAAGCTGCTTTTTGACATCTTTAGTTAAAAGCACTATTTATACTTAAATGTTTTTATAAAGTTAAAGTTCTTCACAATTACAATGCATTGCTCTATGGAACCAAACATATGTTCTTATATGGCCTATCGTAATCCTTTAACCCCTTGGTTAATTATATAGTTACTAAACAAAAATGTATTGTTTATTACTGTTCATTATTTGATACATTTCGTTTAGTTATTTTATGGAGTCCTACATGGTTCTATATTAGGGCCCATGAAACTGATATAAATTGTGACAGTAATGTAGTTAGGAGAATGAAGATGTAAATGAAGTGAGGGCCTACTATACAGTACCAGTCAAAACATTGAACACGCTGCCTGAATGTATTAAAGATTACATAACTTGGCTACCTTTTTTTATATTGATATTCAAATCATATTTGCTAACTACAATGTGCTATATTGACCCAAAATATTGGGACACCATCTCATTCATTCTAAAAAAGGTATTAAAAAGAGTCCATCCTGCTTTTGTAACAGTCCCTTATGTCCAGGGAAGGTTTTATACTAGGTTTGAGAGAATCTGAACTGAAGTGTGGGCTGCATACAGGCCCTTTTGCTTGGAAATCTCGATATGATGTATATATGCAATACTATTAAAATATATTGTATGAACCAAATATTTTTTTTTATAATTGAAAATAGACAACACATTTGTCTACTGGCCATGTGTCTTTAAATAAACAAAATATTTCTATTTGGTTTTTACAGGACTGGACATTGTTGAATGCACATTATTTTGTAAGGTTTTCCTTTATGGGTTGAAATCAAACTTTTGACTGGTACTGTATATACAGTGTATCAGGAAATAATTCACAGCGCTTCACTTTTTACATTTGGTTATGTTATACCCTTTTGGATTAAATTATTTTTTCCACTCAAAATTCTACACACAATACCCCATTAATAACAAAGTGAGAAACATTTTTTTTAAATATTTGCAAATTTATTAAGAATGAAACACAACAATATAATGTACATAAGTTTTCAAAGCGTTTGCTCAATACTTTGTTGAAGCACCTTTGGCAGCAATTACAGTCTCAACTCTTTTTGAATATGAGTCTACAAGCTTGGCACACCTGTTTTTCAGAAGTTTCTTCCATTCTTCTTTGCAGAACCTTCTGAAGGATGATCAGTTCAAACAAGATGCACCTGAGCTCAATTTGGAGTATCATGGCAAAGATAGGGAATACATGTTATATTTTTGTGTTTTATTTGTGATAAATTTGCAAAGATTTCAAATAAACTTTTCTCATGTTGTCATAGTGGGGTATTGTGTGTAGAATTTTGAGGGGAAAAAATGGAATCCATTTTGGAATAAGGCTGTAACATAACAAAATGTGGAATAAGTGAATCAGATTTAAAGAAAATTTTTATAGCACCTTTTAACTAAAAAGTGTATATGGAAACTAAGCTCCAAGCTTAGTTTTTTTATTTATTTTTTATGCCCTTTTTCCAATTTTTGCCATTACGAATTTTAGACATGCCAGTTACCCATCCCCCTAACTTTTCTCCCACATCACGTGCCTGCTCCTGGCACCAGGGGGGAGAGTTTGCCCACGTTTCCTCCGAGTCATGTGACGGAATCCTACTGCCTCTTTCTGAACTGCTGCCATTTGCATTGTTGCCAGGCAGCCATTGTGCTTGGAGGAGAATGCCGAATTCTAGGTTCTGACGCAATGGTCGACAGACGCCTGCTCCGACCAGCAGCACCCTTACATGTGATGTGGGAAGGGTGCCATCTACCCACCCCCCGAGTGAGAGCAAGCCAATTTCTCTCCCTCTGGTCCCTCTGTAACCCCAGGATCATAGTAGTAGTGCCTTAGCCCACTACTCCACTTGGGCAAAACAACGTAATTGCTTTGTAACAGCCGCTCAGTTGTGCCTGTTCATGTAAATGTTAGCAATTAGATGGTGTGATTTTTTTTATTGTTTAATGAAGAACAATACAGAGCAAACAGTATCAGATTATTTGAATATATCAGTTGTAACAGTAATAGTAGATTTAAAGGAAACAATGAAAATTCCCTTGTTTCCAACTGAAATAAATCCCAGTTTAAATGCCAAAAGAGCCTTCTAGTGCATATTTACTGCTGTGTCTACATGTAGATGCTCAACCTGCAAGCAGACTCTGACTGATCAGTGAGAGGGGGTGGAACAGATGATGTAATTGATCCAGATAATGAGTTATAGAGGAGAATGAGAAGGGAGAGGATGTTTTCAAATTTCAGAATAAAAGTCCTGAGAAGGTATGCTGATACGTAAACAGTAAAACAGATAAACATGATCAAATTTGTACAAATATCTAAACTCTGCTAATATTTACATCTCAAAGGAAGGCAAATTTGAGTAGCCTAGGATCTCCTGAAAATAACA